>JAPMOQ010044256.1:2553380-2614249 GCA_026543055.1 Argiope trifasciata
ACACACACATACATGCATACACATACACACACATACATGCATACACATACACACACACACGTCATTGAAAAGTAGCAATAAGAAATACAAAACTGTCTAATAGTAGCTAAAATCATTTAAAGAACTTTCGAATGCCGTATTTCATACTTTAAAGATCAAATAATCGTTTTGCTATAGAATACCTATTTAAATCGTATAACAATAGTTTTATGTACTTTAACTAATTTGCCATATTATTTCATGAGATACCAAGTTATTCTATGAAACAACGTATTTCACACTTTAACGATAACATATATATAAACATTTGAACTATTAACACAAATCCGCATTGAATAACGTACCATAGAAAGGACTTTATTAATCAGTCAAAAATAAATACAAACATCGTGTTTCCTGATAATTTAAATGAAATTATTTGCATGATAAAGATAACAAAAATATCCTTCAAAACAAAAGTCTTGAGCAAGATAAGGATAAAGATATTTACTACAAGGAAACCACCAAAAACTGTTCAAATAGCGAATAGATGATTCTTATTGCAAAACGTTATGTTATAACTGTCATTCCATCTATTAAAACATAAGAAAAGATACGTAGCATGTTGCTATCCAGGTTCGGATGATGGATGATCTAAAGCAGAGAAATAATCTCTTTCAATTGTGAGCATAAGAACCTCTTTCCGGAAATAATATTTACGTCAACATTTCTGCTCTAATATTTGTTTGTATTGTGGCATCATTTTTTTCTATTTTGAAATTTCCTGATTAAATTAATTTTCAGCCATCTCATGCATGATAGTAGATCATCCTTATAAATTTTTTAAATTGCTTTAAATATTTTTTAAGAAAATTAAATAATTCTATTAAGATTAAAATAAGAATTAATAACAAGGAAAAAAATGTAAATTATTTTTCGTATCCGAACTACAGATGAGGTATTATAATCATCAAACATTTTGGCCTCGATTATTTCAATAATGTTTCGTGTTTTAGGTTTAGTTTATAGACCTTTTCAGCCTGAAAAAATAATTCTACAACCTATATCTTTCTATGAACATGTAATTAAATAATGGATTAATTGAAATGTGCTAAGTTGTATTTAAAATGAAATGGCATATTTCCACGAAATGTTGAACAAAATCCGCAAATGAAATCCCTTTACAGCGCAATAATTCAAATTCATATTAACAGGATATTTCACAATCCTATGATCATGATAAGAATGAAAAGAAATATATCTGTAAGATTAGCACACAGTAGGTTTTATCACTTGATTATGTTGTTGCGATCTATGACACTGAAGTAACCTTTTAACAGTTATCTAACTGACTAATTCAAATGTGCTAAGGTGTATTTATAATGAAATGACAGATTTCTACCAAATTTTGAACGGAATTCAATCCCTTTACAGCGCAATAATTCAAACTCATGTGAATAGAACGTTTCATAATCCCATGATCATGATAATTCAACAATGAAATGACCTATGCCTGTAAAATTAGAACTAGATGGATTTTATCACTTGATTATGTTGTAATGATCTATGGCACTGTATAATCTAACTGGCAGTTATCTAAGTAATTGAAATGTGTTAAGTTGCATTTATAATGAAATGGCAAATATCCACCAGATTTTGAACAAGATCCGCAATCTCTTTTCAGCGCAATAATTCAAACTCATGTGGACAGAATGTTTCATATGTTATGATCATGATAATTCAAGTATGAAAAGAAATATACCTGTAAAATTAGCAAAAGGTGAGTTTTATCACTTGATTACGTTGTCTTGATGTATGGCACTTTAGAAACCCTCTAACGTTATCTAACTGACTAACTGGAATGTATTAAGTTGTATTTATAACGAAATGGCATTTTTCCACCAAATTTTGAACAATATTCACAATCCCTTTCAGAAAAGTAATTCCGACCCTATGATCATGATAATTCAAGAATGAAAAGAACTATGCCTGTAAGATTAGCACACAATAGGTTTTAACACTTGATTATGTTGTAGTGATCTATACCATAGGTTCCTAACGTGGGCGATAACGCCCCCTTGTGGGCGTTTGAAGCTTTCAGGGGGGCGGTAAAAGACCCAGAGAAAATTAGGGGGCGTTGATATGGGACGAAGGGGCGTTAGAAGAATTACCAAATATAGTATACAAAACTTCAAAGAATGATTCCAGGACAATTTAAACATGGACATGCCAGACTGGGTTTTTAATCTTTTTTTCCAATATCAACATAGCAGGATCACCTCAGTTAGAAGAACTAATAGAAATGATGACAAATGAGAGTCTAAAAATTAAATTCAAGAATGGCTACCAAGAATTTACCAAGAAGTCCATTTCGCAACTGCATTCAGGATTATGGTCGATTGTTCAACGACTTCTAATAGCATTCCCCTCTTCATATTTAGCAGAACGTGAATTTAATGCTGAGGCAACGTTGGTACTGAAAAAGAGAAATCGGCTCCATATTACTGAACGCGGCGACTTACTATTGTTTTTAAGTGAAATAGAGCCTGATATTAACAAGTTCCTTAAAATGCATCAAATTCAGTCTTCTCATAAGTTAAGTTAGAAATTCGATGTCTTTAAATTTTAATAAATACTTTTAAATATAATTAAGTATGCGTTTTGATGGGTCTCTGAATCTGTCAATTTATTTATTTAGAAAGCAATAGTTTACTATGAATTAATTCGTGTCTTCAAAATCCATGTCTGTCCTTATAACAGGTAAGCTAAAATTTCTATTCATCTTTTTTTAAATAAAGAAGAAATTTAGTAGCGTTTCAATTCCAAAAATATTCTATCCATTAGAATTTTTTTTTTAATTCCTGTTTCCACCGTGCATTATGAACGCTCTTATTTCTCGGGAATGGGAGGAGGGCGGTATTGAAATATTCTTTAGAAAACGGGGCGCCAGTTCAAAAAAGGTTGGGAACCTCTGATATATAGCATTGTAGAAGTCCGCTGATAGTTATCTCTCAGCTATTTAAGATGAGTGAACGTCTCTTGTTTCTTCCGTAGTGCCAACTAAGACTACTTTGTCATTCCATGAACCACATTTGCTTCTAGAGCTCCTTTTTACAAAGGGGCGTTTCCATACGACCCAGAAACTGACCACAGAAGAACAGCTATTTTCGAAGCAGTACTCGAAGCTTGTACGCCTAAATCACGGAGAAGGCGCGCTACTCCTATGCCTAGACGTCCGCATCACTTGATTATAAAATTTATATCGAATTTTGACCGTGATGGTATTGAAAAATGTTGAATCAAAAACAGGAAATAATTAAATTTATTAATTTTACTATGCTATCTTGAAAAAAAATGTAAATTGAGAATAAGTTCTTTTTTTTTTTTTGCAAGGAAGTAATCTAAATTGTATAAGCAATGATCTCCATTAATAAAACTGACTGGTATTTGGTTCTTTGCAGCCACAGAAGAAATAATTTTGGAAATATCGTTTGAGATTTAAAATAACTGTTTTGTTTAATAAAGAATGATAGAAAGAATAATAATTATTTTCTTGTTGACAATGAATACATTCATTGAAATTGACTGATATATAAAGAAGAAGGATAAATAATATTTATTCTATTATTTTAAAACTTTATTTAAAAAACTTTAGGGCTGGTAATATTTGTTTTCTCATCTTCAGCAGAAACAAATAAGTTGAAGTAATAGCTATTAAAAATTTCATCTCAATCTAATGAGCGGTACAACAGCGCATAAGAGACATGCAGACAAATATTTATTTTTATTTATATATATTATTATGTCCCAGCTCCATGTTGTAAAAGTATGCGAGAGTATAGAGGAAGGACAAGATTATTGTATTCATTTGCATAAAGGGCTTGTGCACTTATGTCTGACATATTTTTAAAATTTGTAAAGAATATTTTTGCGCACCTATAACAAATCTTATGAAAATCATTCAACTCTACCTAAGGTGCTCTCATTTAGAAATAAATTTATTATTTTAGAAAAATCAGTATGGGAATTTTAGATTTTATTTAAACGCGTCATATTAAAGTGCTTATCGTTTTCTTAAGCATATTATGTTAAAATATTAAATTAAATTAAATCTATTGATTTACAACCAAAAGATGCTTATGAATTCAAAATTAATTGAATTTTATAAAAATCAAAATTATTGGACACAGGATGATAGAATTCATAATATAATGCTTTTCTTAATTTTATTTTCTACAAGATGGTATGAAAATTTATAAACTCAAACTTTTATTGCTAAAATGAAAGCTGTTCTAGTTTGTATAACAAAATACTTTTTAAAAAAATTACAATAAAACTTTATTTCTGTACCAAAATTTGGATTTTTTTCATTTTTAACTGTTTTTATATGTATTATTTTAAGTACCATGGAAGCAAGAAATCTATTTTCTTTAAGTTCAATATCAACTTGTTTGGAAAGTTATTTGAATTAATCGATGGACAGATTATTCTATTAATATTAAGAATGAGAATGTTCGTAATATTGTTTTAGAAAATATATAATTATACGAAAAGTCAAAAAGCCATTCAACCCATGAAATAAGGAAAAGCACAATTTCAAATTTCTTTTTCACAAACATTAATCATTTCCTTCTGATAAAAATTTATAAAATATTCAAACACCTGATACATAAATTCCTTGTATTTTCGCTTTATATATAACTGGCCATAATTTTGGTAAAATATATGAGAGTGCTTTTGATTTTATGTGAAATACCTGTTCTGAAACACAATGAGATCCTTTGCATTTTTGAATACTCCAAAATTCTTATCTCTGTCAAACAAAAGAATACACAGATTAATTCCTTTCAGTCTTTAGAATCTGGAATTCTCTTTTTCTAAATAAAAGTTTTATGTGTTGAACAAATTCTTATTGAGAGTTAATCACCATTTTGCTCAAAGGGAGACCATTTTGCTCAAAGGGAGACCATTTTGCTCAACAGAAACTTCAGTTTAGTATGATGATCAAATATTTTCAGGATATTTCATTAATCAGTACATGTTTCCAGGCTATAGGGGATTATATTGTAATTCCTAAAATTCCCAATTTTTTTAAATGTCGATATTGTACGACTATCGTTCAAAAGCTTTTTAATTATTCTGATGATCATTACAGAATTTCGTCAAAATAATGGCTCGAACTACACGTTTTCACCCACAGAATAATATATGTATGTGCCAACACTAAGTCAAACGTACTGATCTGTATAGCATCAGCAAGCAAAAGCATGCTCACACATTCATCTTTATTGCAAGTAATACGTAGAGTCTATTTAGCATTGACAAACTCTCTCTCTCATATACACGCATTCATCTTTATTGTAAGTAAAATTTATGTATAAAACAATGCAAATGTATGTATATGTATGTCTTAAACGGTCTGGTTTGCATAACATTAGTAAACTTACACACATGTACTCATCTTTATTGTAAATAAAATGTGCTGGTCTGTATAATATTAGAAAACTTATATTAAGCGAACTGGCCTGTATAACACTAGCAAACTTACACAAAACACAAATTTATTCATCCTAATTGCAAAGAAAACGTGCTGGTATCTATAATATTGGTAAATGTGCCTTATCCCTTAACTAGGGACATGCGGTCTGTGAGACCTCTAGTGATGGACTTTCACTCATACCTATTCTAATTTTAGTTCAATTCAATGGATTGATTCTGTAGTTTCCTTTTTCGTGACCTTCAATACACCTGCACTTTATCAACCAATTTCAGCAGATGGGTGTTTTTTAATTCAGTTACTTCTTTTAGCGTCACTGAGACCGCTCTCCCTCGTTAGTGCCCAAGTGATAAACAATACTTATCAGATGGCACGAAACTTAGGCCTAGAAATATCATCCCATTTACTGATAAGAGTTTTTCAATGTAAGTTCTCATTCAACTGATTCTGATATGTATATTCAAACATCATTAATTTTTCTAGTGATAATGTTTAATGAAAAATTTTTAAAATATGTTAATATACCAAATATATACATAATTTTTGGCTGATTTTTATAATAGTTCTTAACCTGTAAGTTTAAAATGCCCTTGAACACCGTGCTATGAAAGTCAAACAAGCCGATAAAAAAAAAAGGTTTAATTTCACCCATTGTCATTTTTTTTCATATAGTGGCTGAATTTTACATTTTATTGTTTTCTATATATCCCTGTATACTAGAAAAATAAATATGATTTTAAAAGTACAATGTATTTTCAAGAATATTTTGTATTTCGACATGTAGTTTGAAAAGAAAGTGTATGTTCCAATGCATTTACTTTTTTTAGTGATAAAGTATTTTGAAAAATTTCTTAAACCTATTTATATAATAAGAAAAATGTTTGCTGAATATATTGACTGATTTTCAGTCTACTACTTTCAAAAGAAATTTTGATTCGAGTGTAAAGAAAATGCGGTCTCGTAGACCGCATCTCCCCAGTTATGTCCTAAATTTTCAACTCCCTAGTTAAGGGTAAAACGCACTGGTCTGTATAACATTAGCAAACACACACCAACGCGCATACACACGTATTCATCTTGATTGTAAATAAACATATGAATGGAAATCATTAACATCTTCTTGACGAAAACTGATTTAAAATACACCGCAGAACGGATCAAAGCAAACAATAACAACTATTCATAACTTTTGTAATAAAAAAGCTCCTCAAAGAATAAATTTAATCATAAGAGATACAACATGGTTCATTTTCAGTATTAAAAACAAACAAAAAATATATATACGTAATAAGTCAAATATCCAGGAACTCATTGAAATGGAAATTGATCCCTTCCATACTCATCTAATGCGATAATAAGTCATTCAAAACTGTTAAACATGATAAAAAACACATTTCTGTTTGAAACTTTCATATAATAATGGTGTTTTTATTATACCCCTTGAACTATAGTGTACTTGAAAAGGTTTTCTTTCATCCGCTGAAAATTTTAAAAAATATATGCGTCATCTAAAAATTAATCTATTGCTAGACGAAAATAAGAATATTAATAATTCATAGGAAACAGTAGGTTGACTTAAAAGCAATCAACTCTTTCGTTTCCGAACAAAAAGTCATTAATAATCATAGCACACAAGCACTCGTGCATAATACTGTGGGAAGAATTTTCGGAATTATCCTCTGCCCAAAATGAAACACGCAAGGAAATCTATTTGATTGAAATATGGCGGTGAAAAAAAAGGAAGCTAAGGTTTTAAAAATAAGAAATATGCAAAGATAAGTGAAATCAATGATATTTTTTTGTTCTGTAGCAGATTTGTTTCTGTGAAATTGTTTCGCTTGAAGAGGAATAAATGTATTGTTTCAAAATTTGTCGCAATAATTTTTTTCTTCTGTATTTTAATTCATTTTCTGTGGTTTGTTTCATTTCTCAAGTAGAAAATATTGCAATTTTGTTTCAACTTTGTGTTAGATTACTTTTCTTTCAATGCAGTGTTTTGTAATCTTATTAAAATAATCTCCTGAATCAAATTATTGATTTTGTGATTGAGAAATTTGGGATTAGCAAGTTTTCTTAATAGATTTATATAAAAAATATATATTCAAAAGTATGATATACAAGTTCTATTATAAATTCAAATATTAAAAGCTCTAATATTTTAAAAGATATAAAATACTCTTCGATGAAAATAAGAAGATAGAAGCTCGAAATTGTAGCATATTGCATAGCTCGTTGCTTTCTGCGAGTAAAAAATATTAATTATAGAAGAAGAAAGGAAAAATACAATTATTTATTTTATAGATACAGATTTGATGGCACAATTTCGACGTTTTTCCTATATCATTTCTCAAGTAGAAAATATTGCAACATTGTTTCAACTTCATGTCAGATTGTTTTTCTTTCAATGTAGTGTTTTCTAATCTTATTAAAATAATCTACTGAATCAAATTGTTGATTTTGTGAGTGAAAATTTAGGATTATATTATTTTCTTAATAGACACATATAAAAAATATATAATCAAAATTATAATATACAAATTTTATTATAAATTCAATTATTAAAAGGTCTAACATTTTAAAAGGCATAAAATATTCTTCGATGAAAATAAAAAGATAGAAATCTCAAAACTTTATTCGTTGTTTTCTGTTAGTAAAAAAATATTTGAATTAATTATAGAAGTAGGAATTATCATTAAAACAAATTTGAAGCATGAAAAAACTAATTTTTATGAAATCAACGTGTGTTAAAATATTTTTGCTCAAAGAAGGAACGGTAAATTTAAAATTTTGTCTGATTTATAATTAAGCATAAACTCAACTTAAAGTATTGAAATTTATTTGTAATCATTACTTACAATCTAAGAAAAGTTTATATTCGGAAATTATAATTCCAGATCCTACTATCTGCTATGCAATACTTCTTCAACAATTGCTGCATCAAGCATTAAGCAGAAAATTGGAGAATTTTAAAATATTAGTATATTAACATTCAACAAATAATCCACAAATAAATTTAAAGTAATTTATTGCATGTATATACCTTTCAAATGCATTGATGAGACAAAATGCTGAATTTTCAAAAATGCAGGCTATATGATTCTTACTAAACACATGATTCTCTTCCAATGTGTAAAGTCTATTATAAATTGATTGAAGCTGAGCATTATTTAACTACAAATGTTTAAAGTTTTAAATATAATATGAAAGCATCAAAAGAAGATTGTTTATGCAAGCCATAAGTTATATAAACCATAAATAAATTTAAAGTAATATATAGCATTCACATACGTTTCAAATGCATTGCTTGGAAAAGATAAAAATGCTAAATTTTCAAAAATTCAGGCTTCTTTATTCTTACTAACCACATTACTCTCTTCCAAAGAGTAAAGTCTATTATAATTCGATTGAATTAGAACATTCATTAACTTCAAATGTTTATAGTTTTAAATATATGAAAACACCAAAAGAAGATTGTTTATGTAATCCATAAATCATATAATCCATAAAAAATTTGAAGCAATGAGTTGCATGCATATATGTCTCAAATGCATTGATCCTATAAAAATGCTAAATTTTCGAAAATGCAGGTGACATGATACTTACTAATCGCATGACTATCTTCCAATGTGTAAATTCTATTGTAAATTGATTGAAATGGAACATTATTTAACTTCAAATGTTTAAAGTTTTAAATATAATATGAAAACATCAAAAGAAGATTGTTTATGCAAACATCACCAATGAATAAAAGTACTCAATTTTCAGAATCAAAAAAGGAAACCAAAAAAGTACCCCATTTATGCTATTCTATATAAATGGAGTACTTCTTTACACATAGAAATACACTTTATAAATAGTGTTTTTATATGATGGATCACTAGGATCAATAACCTAGTGAATAGGTAGCCGCTAATAGAACAAAATATTGATACCCTGTGGCAAGGCTCACAATCAAATACCCTTCCATGAACTATGGACAAAGTATTTGAAAATGATATCGCTAATCTCAATGCCAAAAAATAGCAAATGGATAGCGCATCAGGCAAACAGATCAAACAGGATATAACAACAGATAATACAAAAACAATATTTAACCAATAGATTTTCAGAATTGAAAAAATGACACCAAAGAAGTACCTCATTTATGTTGTTCTACATAAATGGAGTACTTCTTTATATGTCGAAATACATTTTATAAATAGTGTTTTCATATGATGGATCAATAAAATCAGTAACCTACTGAATTGATAGTCTCTAATAGAGCAAAATATTGATACTCTCTCCTGTGCTATGGGGAGGCCCATTGTCAAATACCCTGCCCTGAACAATGGACAAGTAATTTGACAATGATATCGTTACAAACTTATACTAGCCTCAAAATGCCAAAAATAGCATACGGATAGTGCATCAAACAAACATATCAAACAACATACAACAACAGATAAGAGAAGACAATATTTAACAGATAGATCAAAAATTCTTTTTGCATGCTCTGATAATTTTTATTTCCAGTGTGAATAGATTACAATTCAGTATGAAATATGCTGATGTCGTTCGCAGAAGTTCATGTCACGACAGCATATTTGTAGAAACTCGAGTCAAATGTACTTACCTAACTATAGGATGTTTGATCAGACATACAGATTAAACAAGATACAATAACAAATAAGAGAAAGAAAATATTTAACAGATAAATCAAAAATTCTTTTTGCCTGTTCTCATAATTTTTATTTCCAGTGTGAATCGATTACAATTCAGTGTGAAACAGATTCTGACATGCTGATGTTGTTCCCAGAAGGTCATGTCAAGAAAGTAGATTTGTAGTAACTCGTGCCAAATGTAGTTACCTAACTATGGGAATAATTAAGGTGAAATAAAAAATATATGATGGCTAATTTTAAGCCTTCGTAATCAGGTGTATTGGTCGAACATGGTTAATACATATGGCGTATAAAAGTGCTATTTTTTTTTTTTAAGTTTCCATTCACTTCATCGTACATATCGTGAGAAGAGTTGAAAATGGGCAAATGAACATCAAATATTTTACATGATTCTTATTTATTTTTTGTTGTTGCAAAATAATATTCGTATCTTAATACAGGATATCATGATTTAAGAAATAATTTTAAAAATTTGAGATGAAAACAATAAAAACTGGCTTTTAGGTATTAATTGTTGAGGAAATAACTACAGGGGAATATATAGACTTCTTTAGTATTTAAATACGCAGTTTGAAGAGTTAAAGACCTAGAAATGAAATATTTGGAAGTTTTCGTCTACAGTAGCGAGAATTGTCTATAATACTCTCTAGATTCTATACCACTTTAATTAATTCTTCAAGAGACTCTATAAATGTTCTCAGAAATTTTAAATAAAACAATGGGTTTCATTTTTTATTTCTAAATATTGGAAGCATAGAAAATTAAAATTATTTATCTAAGATAGCCTTTTATCTTTTAAATTTTTAGAATTATTTGATAAACCTTTTCAGTGTCAGGTACGTATATCAGACATTTTCAAAAATAAAAGGTTTTGTTATATTAACGTGATGATTCTTCGGTGACTTCGAAGTTGCAACCTTACCACCAAAGGTAAAACAGCCCTAGGACTATTCTCGAATAAACCTCGTAATTTTGAATTGTGGTCATATGACTTTAGCCCCCATCCCTAAATTTCCATACAGAATCAGCAGAAGGACGTTTCACCCAGTCAGATTTAAAGTTCACCAAAGAAACTTATATGACGGTTATTCGGAAGTTTCGAATTCGGGACCTTACCGCCAGACCACCACGGCCAACACCAGCAACAAAAGTAAAGGAATTTAAATCCGACTATAATCTTTTTTTTCTTCTTTAAAAGCCCTGTGTGTTATTTTGAATTATCTCAGAGCTGTGTATAAATAACATTGTTGTTGATTAAAATCATACTTCTTTTTGGAAGTGATTAAATGAAATATCATAATCATTTTCACAAAGAGACATGAAATATTTAATAGAATAAATACAAATATTAGTAAAGTATTAGTAAATATTAGTAAGTAGTAGTATTTATTACTTCTGATGACTTGGCTGTTAATGTTTCAGTTTTACTTATAATTATTCTAATGTTGTTCAGTTCATTTGTGTTTTAGTTGTAGCAGCATTAGCACTCTCTAAATACATTGTGTATTTATTCTAAAGGTTCAACAAATTCCGTAAAAAAAGTTCATAGATTTTTTGCTTTTGGATTGATGAAATATTCACTAGCTATTTACTAAATTAAATTTTTGAATGGATTAATAGATATAATTTTTAAAGTATTGATGTATTTTAAATAAAATAGCTCAATTTTATATTTGAGTGCATTTAAGTTCTCATTTTCACTGACATAATGCTAGCATGTTTGTAGATAAAATGTCATTGAAGTTTTATTATGTTAAATCTTTTTATAGGGATAATAGGCAGTTCTTTATTGTTGTTACTTCATAGGGATTTTCATTCATCTTTATAGTATTTTATTGAATGGAAACTTAATATTTGTTATCAAATAGCAAATTAGGCTTCACTAATAGTTTTTTATTGATTGATATGTTTTAGAATTATTTTGAAAATTCATTGGAAAATATTTGCTGAAAACCAATTTTAAAAAATTCAAAGGAAATAATAGTATCCAGAGAAGACTTTTTCATCTTTTCTCGATAAATTGAGTTCATCATTTATTCACAAAACAATAAACGAAAACATGTAATATTTTTCTCTTTCCTTCTTAAAATGTATTCGTAAAAATAAATTTTTTAAATATATTTTTAGAAATTATGCATTTTAATAAGATTGATAGAAACAAGTATTATAATTATCACATTCACTACCCTATTTTATCTAATATTTTGCAATCCGAAATTGCTCTAGTGTTGCTTTACAACGGGACGTTAATATAGCTAAACTAAACAAAACTAAGAATCCCAAGTTCAGCCTAACCGGATTTAAATGTATCCCAACTCCCAGAGATCCACAGGAAAAACTCCCACCTGGCTGCGTCCCTTGTTTAAAACTTACACATCAGGGGAAATGAAAGGAACAAATCTGCAGAATATATTGGCTGCATTTCATACTAATACTTTCATTAGAAAATTTGAGTTCATAGAAAGTGCTTTCTTTTCTGCAATATTTCCGTGTCGGGCAATATTTCCAAGCATTATTCTTCATTTATTGGCTACTATCCAATAAATAAAGAATAATACTTGTGATTTACAAGATATTCTTAAACAAGTAATACATGCATATTATATACAATACATTTGTTATATTTTAAAAGGCGGAAGAAAAAAAAGAATCCCCACTTCAATATGCAACAATCACTCTAGTGCTAGTAAGTGTCTCGTAGACCATTTCATCAAACATTAATATTTATTTATTGACTAATCTTCAATAAATAAAGAATAATGGCCTCGAACCTGCAACCCTCCGTTGCCGAATCCAAGGCCTTAACACCAGGCCACCATGGCCTGTATGCAAAATATATTGGCTTATTTTCATACTA
This sequence comes from Argiope trifasciata, assembly GCA_026543055.1. Classification (NCBI taxonomy): domain Eukaryota; kingdom Metazoa; phylum Arthropoda; class Arachnida; order Araneae; family Araneidae; genus Argiope; species Argiope trifasciata. Next base: position 2,566,375 of record JAPMOQ010044256.1, read on the forward strand.
ATACTTTCATCAGAAAATTTAATTTGAGTATAAAGAAAGTTCTGCCTCATAGATCACTTCTTCAAGCATTATTCTTTATTTATTGGCTAATTTCCAATAAATAAAGAATAGTGCTTGCGACTTACAAGATATTCTTCAACAAGTAATACATGCATATCGTATACACAATACATTTGTTATATTCTAAAAATGGTGGAAGAAAAAAGAATCATCGCATCAGTATGCAACAATCTCCCTAGATCTGGTAAGTATCTTGTAGACCACTTCTTCAAGCATTATTCTTTTTTTATAGGATAATCTCTAATAAATAAAGAATAATGCCTGAGATATACAATATATTCTTCAATAAGTAAGACACACATACATAATACATTTGTTATATTCTAAAAAAGGCGGAAGAAAAAAATAGAATTTTCGCATCAATATGCAACAATCTCTCTAGAGTTGTAAGTATCTCGTAGACCATTTCTACAAGCATTAATCAATCAAGCATTAAGCATCAATACCTCTAGAGATATAAGTGATACGCAGACTACTTCTTCAAGCATTGTTTTTCATTTATTTGCTAATCTCCAATAAATAAAGAATAATGGCGTAAAACCTGCAAGCCTCCGGTACCGAAGCCGAGACCTTACCACCAGGCCACTACGGCCTGTATGCAAAATATATTGGCTTATTTTCATACTAATACTTTCATCAGAAAATTTAATTTGAGTGTAAAGAAAGCGTTGTATCGTAGATCACTTCTTCAAGCATTATTCTTTATTTATTGGCGAATCTCCAATAAATAAAGAATAATGCTTGTGACTTACAAGATATTATTCAACAAGTAATACATGCATATTATATATAATACATTTGTTATGCATTTTTATAAAGCGGAGGAAAAAGAAAGAATCCTCGCATCAATATGCAACAATCCCTCCAGAGCTAGTAAGTAAGTTATCTAAGAACCTCTCTTTCAGCCTAACCGGATTTAAATGTATCCCAACTCCCAGAGATCCACAGGAAAAACTCCCACCTGGCTGCGTCCCTTGTTTAAAACTTACACATCACGAGAACTGAAAGGAACGATCCAGTTATAAAAACGCAGCGAATCATGCATTGGCAAAGCCGCACGCTTTGAATACTCCATGACAAATACGCATAAGAACCGCATAAGCCGCTTTGCCCGCACCCGCATTTCAAGTGGGTCGATTCGGTTGGCGGAAAGACAAACAAGGCGAAAGAACAAAAACAAATAGCACGCAGACGTAAGCCAATAAAATAAACAAGGCTACAAATACAGACTTATGATTGTTCTAGAATACACTCAACATTGGAAGAGTTGTATTTCTTTTCTTATAAACCGCTACGTGGTAGGTCTGTGTCAACATAGTACTATATCAAGCGTGAGCTATAGTACATTCTGCTGAAAAACCACCTGCGTTTCCGGCATTGACATTTTTTTTTCTCTGTGAAGTAAATTTATCTATTTTGCTATATATATATTGTTTATCATTTTGAATTTATAATTATTAAATTTGAAAAAAAATCCATTTTAAGATTTAATAATCGTACTCGATTAAAAAAAGTTTCTAAATGTTACAAGGACCTTATTGCGTTATTTGTGCTGTATCATTCCTTTGATTATAGTAGACTTGCACTTAGGCATTTGTTGTTGAGTGCTTCTAGAATACACTCAACATTGAAAGAGATGGATTTCTTTTCTTATAAACCTCTACGTGGTCGGTCTGTGTCAACATAGTACTATATCAAGCTAGAACTATAATACACTCGTCTGAAAACCCTCCTGCGTTTCCCGCATTGTAATTTTTTTATTGCTTATCATTTTGAATTTACAGTCATTAAATTTGAAAAATTCTATTTTAAAATTCAATAATTGAACTCAACCAAAAAAATTCTGGATTTAAAAAAATACTAAATGTTACAAGGACCTTATTGTGTTAAGCCTACCCCTTTGTTGTTGAGTGTTTCTACAATACAAACAACATTGAGAGAGTGTTCAATATAATTGAATACTCAACATTGAAAGAGTTGTATTTCTTTTGTTATACATCGCTTCGTGGTACGTCTGTGTCAACATAGTACTATATCAAACACGGACTATAGTACATTCGATTAAAAAACCACCTATGTTTCCGGCATTGCTTCTTTTTTTTTTACCTGTGACGCAAATTTATCTATTCTGCTATTTTTATTGCTTATCGTTTTGTATTTACAATTATTAAATTTGAAAAAAAATTATTTTAAAATTGAATCTTCGTACTCGATTAAAAAATAATTCCTAGATAAAAAAATCTAAATGCTACAAGGAACTTATTAAGTTATTTCTGCTATATTATACCTTTAATAATACTAGAATTACACATAGGCATTTGTTGTTGGTGGAGCCCGCCCCTCGATGTATTTTAAGCCAATGCCTTTTGGTAGTTCGGCACATTCTGATAGAGCACCCGTATTTTCATTCTCAGAGAATTCAATGTTTTCGTTCCCCTCATTTTATTTTAAAAGACGTCCTTCATAAAGTACATCAGAGTCAGTTTTTTACTTTTTAAAAAATGATATGTTTTTAACATTAAGTATTTTTCGTTTTCTTTCAGCGCTTCAAATCTATATGGCAGTTTATTTGTGCATATGTTTTTTTAAATCATGAATAGAGTATTAAAGCATAGATTTTGATGAACCTTTTAAAGCATGACTATACGACATTTTATAAATCATGTGTTTGCATATACCTTGTGATTGGCGCTGCATAATCAGAAGTGGTTTTAGTTAGTGAAAAAGTGGTTTAGTTACAAATTCAATCAAACTCAAACCGTTTGATTGATCCCCAACATAGATTTTTTTGTTTCTATATTTTCCGTTTGTAATTTATTTATCATATACTTATTAGCATGATGGAAATTTTCAATCAATATTTGCACAAATTTAAATAAAATATTTCTAATAAATTATCAAACATATTTAGAAGAGAAAAAGTTATTTATGAAGACAAGAATACCAAAAGAACACAAATTCTAGAAAATAATTTATATTCATTGACAACTGTTTAACTAAATTTCCTATTCAATTGATGCTGAAAACTAAATTTTATTCAATGATGTTTAGGTATCAATTATACACTATAACTCGAAAAGTTATCTCAAATTAATCTGCATACGTCTTTTTTAAATGTCCAAGTACTTGAGGCCGGCACTATTTTTTTTTTAAGTATATAATTATAACTCGTGTTTAGCTCGGAAGTTGGGTAGACATTAAAACTTTGGCTTCAAAAATCTTTTTTTTTCTTGTCTATAATATCTATCCTTTAATTCATTGAATTTCTGATAGGACTAAACCTGTGTGTTTTCTTCTGTATGTAAATGATTACTCAGTGCTTTTTTAGTTAAGGTATCCGATTACGTTCGTAGGAAATGTTTTGAAAAAGTGGTTTTTTTAAAAATTCACTTTTGTTTTTAAGATGTATTGTCAATTATAAACACTATAATTACAATACAAATATTTGAAAATATAATATATTTTGATAATAGGAAAATTTGTTGTAAATTTTAGCAAAATGGTTACACAAAATTGTAATGCAGCTATCCTATATTTCTTTGTACGCAATTTACAGAGCATACTGATGAAGGAATGAACCAAAACTTACGAAAACGTTTGTGATACAGCGAAGTTAAAATAGTCGTATATATAAATTTTTTCCATATATTCACAGCTAAAATTTTTCTAAGAACGATAATAAATGGAAAAGTTTTTCACCAACAAAAAAACTTTTAGTTCACTTCATGACCAATGTTTTGTTTAAAATTTCCCTGGATGATAGGTCAGGTTTTCCTTTTCTTGTAAAAGATAAACTGTTTTGGAAAGAGAAAAGTCTATACTACAAGAAAATAAAAATTATTATAATTTTCCAATGTGGCCAATATACAGTGTTTTTAACGTAGTCAGATACCTTAAATGCGTCATAGAAGTTTCAAAACAATAGTATTTGTCATCATTATCAAAATCGATTACTGAGCCCCATAAACCTCAGCTCTTCATTTACCTCATCCACTTTCAAATACTCAAGGTTTCGAATCTCATTGTTAAGGGCTCGGTTCAATTTAAAAATACTATAAACCCTTTATTCAGAAATAAGGTTGAATTTTCAATTTAAAATTAGCAGATTTTAACAAGACAAAACATTTCTGTATCCAAATAGGATGATTTGAAAGCGGGAGTTACATTATACAGTTTCCTTTAATCATATTCTCATTACACGAATGTGACATTTAGTTCAAATTTGCGGAATTATTTAGCTCAAAGTCTCAGCTTAGACATTTAGTTCAAGTCAGTGAAATTATTTCTGCTCAAAGTCTCAGCTTAATTAAATCTGTGCTCACAAAATGTATTTATTAAATAAATCTGGCATTCCAGTTACAGGCTCCAAATACGATATACAATTCTGTAAAGGGATTAAAATATATTTGGCAACTTATTACAATAATGTTGAACAAAGATATTAAATGGTGCTGATGATTTTTAGAATTTCCTTTCAAATCATATTGGAGAATGAACAATCTGTAAGAGTTATATGGATTAAACTGTGCACTGATCATGAAAAAACCAGTGCATTGCTTAATTCGTGCTCTACATTAACTAGTTTTAAATTCTGTCATTTTGTTTAAGGTCATAGAAAACATTTATTTTTAACCGCACCGGCTGAGATTTAAAAATTATCTTTTATTTTGACCAGTTGGAAATTCTGATAAAATTAGTATCTTTCTAATCTGCTTTTTTAATTCCTTTATTATAACTCAAATGTATACTGACATGTTTAATGTTTTTCACATTTGCGAAATTAAATTAATTTCACGACTGAAAAATATAAGAAATAGTAGCAATAATGATGATAACGTTAAACATAAACATTTGAATATGGATCTTCCCAGCAAAAGGGCTTAAAATCTCGGCGAACTAAATTTCCGAAAATCATTTCTTGCTAAACATCTAATAAATTCTAAGATCATCCTTTTTGGGAGTGTCAGGAAGGATAAAAAGGTCTATGGATTATTTATATATTTAATTTATATGGATATGTATTGCCGCAGACACCTTTCTTCAATCATTGCAATATTCCTCAAAGGCCACTTCAAAGACATGAAAATATCACCAGGAAATACTAGGTCCTACTCCATTCGCAACCATTGCTCCTCATCACAATGAAGCCCGGAAAGCATCTTCAATTGCCCTGCCATTGCTGCTGCCCTCTTCGGACTCTTTCGAGGGAAGATGTTCCATACAGCCTTCAGGTTTCGAGGTTGGCTGATCTCGTCCGAAAGACTTTTGGACACATTTGAATTTTTTATTATCCATACAAAACGACAACAAGAACATATGGAACAATAAGAACTTATTTATTTCAAGCGAATGGCATATAATGATATTTGTATGATAACAAATGATAAAAGAAAAACGTTTAGAGTTCGATGGTTAATAAATAATAATGGAATAAACAGATACATAATGAATAATTACCCGTCTCAAAAATTTTATTTTGAGTCACATTAAGATCATCGGGCGTAATATCTTCTGGTGCACTGATTAAAACTCCAGAGCAAGGTATTTAGAGCTTGTTTGCTTAGTACTTTTTACAGCCTTCTGCTTGCTTTCATTCTTGTGCTCACGAACATACTTATTTATCAGTAATCTTAAACAAAATTTGAAATTTAAAGTAAAAGGTAAAGAAAACGAGAGATAACTTACTTATTTATCAGTAATCTTAAGCAAAATTTGAAATTTAAAGCAAAAGGTAAAGAAAACGAAGCATTCTTAACATTAAAAAGAAACGAAACTTAACAGCAAAAAAAAACGAAAGATTCATAACATTAGTTGAAGCAGTGTTATCGAATTAGTTGAAGCATGGATATTGAAGGCAATCGAATGATTTTTAAACAATAATTGTAACATAATGAAATAAGTAATTTGAATAATTTCTGCTTATAAATGTAATATAAATAAATGTTAAAAATATATTACTAGCTAGTACTCGGGGCATTGCTTTCTCAGAAGAAATAATCTTGGAAATATTTTTTGGAATTTGAAATAGTTATCTTGTTTAATCAAGAAGGATAGGAAGAATGACGTTCATTTTTTGTCGGCAATGAATACTTTAATTGAAACTGAAGGATATATAAAGGATAAGAATCAATAGCATTTATTCCATTTTTATTATTCTATTCTAAAAAAATAAATTTTATCTATTACACTTGCGTATTCTTTTTGAATCGTAATGCTTGGTGCTCAGATTGTTAATGAAAGAAACTATTTATTGTATCTCGTGATTTGTTTAATATTCTTTCAGAATTCTTAAGATTGAAATCAAAGAATATAATTAAAATATTATATTTTGAAATTGATTAAACACAGAAAACCTATTTATACCATAAATTTGTTGATATAGTTGAATTAATAATTTTTTAAAATAAAAATTGCAAAACTTTTGCATTCTAATATTTTAGGGAGATACTGCAAAAAAAATTATTGAATTTTTAATTCAAATTTCAATCCTATAGGATTGGTTCTTCTAAAACTTTCTCGCATATTCTCTAATAAGGTTGTTATTTCAGAGCATTTACTTACAACAGCTACGAAATATTAACCTCAGCCTTGAATTTATGAATCTGTTTTGTCTCCATGGCGAGCTATTTTGACAACCAACTTTGGTTAATAGACGCGATAAATAGATCCAAAAATATTTATGTATATTAGATAACTGTACTATGCCTAAGACCATTCCGTAAGTGCGAGTAATAAGTATTCAAAGTTTTATCGTAATCGAATGAGAGCTGCTGCAGCGCATAAAAGACATACAGACAAACATTCATTTTCATTTATACCAGCGGGTGACCGAGTTCCGCTCGGAGAAAACAGGTATCGAAGCTAACTCGAAGATCTAAATTTTCAATTGTGATTTATCAAAACAATACATGCCATAAGAAAATTTGTGAAACCATTGGTGAAAAGATAACCGGTTAAAGTGCACCATTGTAAACTATTCTAAACAAAGTTAGAGTTTGGAAAGGGAACTATTCTATACAAAGGTAAAGTAAAGGTAAAGATTGAAGTGTGTTGAAGTTCAATATTTTTGACAAATTTATTTAGAAAAACCAAACATATATACATACATAAGAAACATATTATAAACCTATAACAGCATAAACATAAAACTTTATTAGTTCGCCATATTGGCTATAGATGGCAGCACGTTACCACTTGAAAATTTAAGTAGCCATTATAGCAAACTAATAAAGTTTGAAAATATCCTATCTGTAACTCCGAACTGCTCGACCGTAGCGCTTCAAAACCGGCGCCAATCGATTCCACGTGGCCAAAAACCCCAGACCCCCAAGTTTACCGGAGTTTATTAATTCTGGGGCGATTTTCGACTTGGCAACCATTCCTCGTATTATAGTATTAGATAGATGATTAGAAAATAAAATATGAAATAAAATAAATGAGAATGTATTTTAATATCAAATTACATATCGAGAAAGAGCATAAATACTTAGACAACTGCAGACTGTAAAATCCGGTTTTTTGACTTAAATTAAAAAAAAAAAATCCGCTCAATTAAATACCTTCGTTTCACCTAGGAATTAAAATCCGATGCCAATAAAAAAACGAGAAATGAATTTTAATTAAATCGCTTTTCTTATTTTAAATGTTATATCTTCGCTTTAATTATTTGAAGGGTAAAAGCAATTTAGGTTAAAGATAAAAAAATAATATCATTGCAATTTTCTTCAAATTAAAATTAAGATTATTTCGATGATTTGAATCTTAATCTTAGTTCATTATTCTATTTACATCTCCCAGAACATCAAGCAAAGGAATAGTTCCGTAGAGAAAAAAAATATTTCCCTAAAAGCTTAAAAAGTGTCAAATCAGGGATCAAAATATTTTTCTAACACAATAAATATCGTTTGAAAGATTTTGCAACAAAATTGAGCTTATACGAATAGCTACGTTTTAATTAACAATCTATCATCCTTGATTACAATTCGAAAGTTCAATCACATTATGAACTGAATAATTATTCTATAATGCATTATAAACTGATTATTTATAAGGCTATTAAAATTATTTTTTAATGTCGGCGATCCGTAGATATGCTTACATTATATGTATGATTACCTCTCTTTGGTTGTAGACTTTATTGTATAAAATAAATCTCATAATAATCATACATGCCTTAATAATCATAAAATATTTCATTGCATTGAAATAAAGAATAAAGTCTTTTATTCACTGCCTATAATTGTGATACATATTTACTTTTACCTAATGATGGAACATTTAATTTTAATGTAAAATTTCTTCAGTGAATATGAATTTATTTTCAATCTGTAAAGTTAGCTATTTCTCAACAGTGAACATGTTATGTAAAAGTAGTTTTTTTAGCTTACGTTTTAAGAAATCCATCTTGAAAAATAAAAACATAAGAGTGTACACTTTGTGTTTTAAAATTCAAAAGTAAATATATCCCTTTCTTCAGTTTTTCTTCACTGCCAATAATTGCGATATACATTTACTTTTACCTTATGATAAAAAAATAGAATTTTAATGTAAATTTTTCAGTGAATATGAATTTCTCTTCAAGCTGTAAAGTTATCGATTTCTTACAGTGAACATGATGTGTAAAAGTAATATTTTTTTATTTTTTCGTTTTAAGAAATTTATTATGAAAAAGAAAGACATAATTTTGTAGACATTATGGTTTCAAATTCAAAAGCAAACATATCCTTTATTTCAGTTTTTCTTCGCTAACAACTGCGTTACATTTTTTTTTTTTACCTTATGATAAAAAATTGAATTTTGAAGTAAAAATTCTTCAGTGAATATGAATTTCTTTTCAAGCTGTAAAGTTAGCTATTTCATATAGTGAGCATCATATATGAGAGTAGTTCTTTTTTTTACATTTCTTTTTAAGAAATTTATCTTGAAAAAGAAAGACAGAATCTTGTACACTTTATGGTTTAAAATGCAAAAGCAAATATATCCTTTATTTAAGTTTTTCCTCACTGCCAATAATTGCGATACGTATTTACTTTCACCTTATAATAAAAAATTTAAATTTTATGTAAATTTATTTAGATAATATGAATTTCTTTTCAAGCTGTAAAGTTAGCTATTTTTTTTAAAAGTGAACATTATATGTAAAAGTAGTTTTTTTTTATCTTTCTTTCAGAAATTCATCTTGGTAAAGAAAGACATAAACTTGTGCACTTTATGCAAATTCAAAAGGAAGTACATCACTTATTTCAATTTTTCTTCACTACGAATAATTCCAATATATATTTACTTTTACCTTATGATAAAAAATTGGATTTTAAGCTAAAAATTCTTCAGTGAATATGAATTTCTTTTCAGGCTGTAAAGTTAGCTATTTCTTATAGTGAACATGATATGTAAAACTAGTTTTTTTTACCCTTCGTTGTAAGAAATTCTTCTTGAAAAAGAAAGAACTCGTACTCTTTGTGCAAATTTAAAAGTAAATATATCCCTTATTTTAATTTCCTTTCACTGCCAATAATTACTATATATATTTACTTTTACCTTATGATAAAAAAAATGAGTTTTAATATAAAAATTCTTCAGTGAATAGGAATTTTTTTTCAAACTGTAAAGTTAGCTGTTTCTATTATGAATATCTTTTCAAGCTGTAAAGTTAGCTATTTCTTATAGTGAACATGATATGTAAAGTAGTTCTTTTTTATGTTTCTTTTTAAGAAATTTATATTGAAAAAAAAAACATAACTTTGAACACTTTATGCTTTAAAATTCAAAGCCAATATATTCCTTATTTCAGTATTGGTATAGGATCCTCTGCTATTTTTTCAAGCCGTATTCTGAAGCTACTCATTACTCTGCAACTTAAAATGAAAAGTCAGTTTGTAAGCAAGAAAATGAATTAAACTAAACAGTCATTCTTTTTCTTTCAACAAAAAAGAAACTAGTTTCCAAAATTTAACCTTTTTTTTTTCCTTCGCTGTTAAAAATAACTTTTTGTCTCTGCAACCGTACCTACCTTTTTCATGTTCAAAGAATGATACGGTTACACAGGAGAAAGGAAAAAAGACTTCAGTTTTTGAGACAACAATGAGACAAGTATAAGGAGTGTCAAAATGAAAAGAAAATGCGAAACACGGCAAGAAATAAAAGTGGAAATCAGATGTGCTTGTGAAGCTTCTATATTCATCCCTTCTCCAAAATGTTCCGTTTGCTCACTTTCAACTGTTTGCTCTTCGAAATGACTTTGAGAAAGCAATACCTTACGACCTTGTTTACTTTTTCAAGCAGGAAAAGAAAAGGGACGGGGTGTATAACATGCGAGACCTTCGAACTCAGAGTCAAGAAAATCCTAGAAATCTTATTTCCAGTTAAAGCGTGACACTCGCTTTAACTGAAATCGAAAAGTGAATTTTGAGATTTTATTTTTTGCACTCCTGCAGAAACTTGTGACAGGAAATAAACGGTGTCTGTCTATATCGAGAAATGTTATTATATTTTCCAAGCATGCTAGCATTTCTTACGTAAATGTTTGCTTAGATCAATGAAATTTAATATTTTAATGACTTGAAACGTTGAGGTGATAATTAAACAGGGCACATCTTGAATAATTAATGGTTGTTTAAGTAGCCGATAATTTGCATCTTTTCTTGTTTTAAGACAACATATATTAAGGAAACAGGACTCGTTCCTTGCTTGAGTATGTTTAACAGAACAAATGTGTCGAGATAAATATTTTTTGAGATTTTGCCCAAAAGATTTAAAGTTAAGACACACGTCAATATTTTATTTTGAAAAAAATTAAGAATATGGAATGATTTTATATAACTTCAAGCTTCGTATTGACTGAAAGATATTTTATATGAAAAGAAGTTACTTATTTTTCCTGAAAACACATTATTTTAATTAATAATAAAAACATGAAAAAACATTAAAAATGCATGTTTTTTCATTCTTTTTATTATTAATAAAGAGATAGATATATAGGTACTTAAGAGATGGATATTGATATAGAATTAGAGTTCCCAAACTTATTAATTTTAAATACCAAAAGATTAAAAATATAATAAGTATAATAAAAAGTAAGAAAAAACATTACAAATATATGTGTTTTCATACTTTTTATTATTAACAGAGAGATAGATGCATAAGAGATATAGAATCAGCGTTCCCAAATTCAATATGGTTTAAATACTAAAAGATTATAAATATATGTGCGAAATGTTTATGTTCAATAATTAATAAAGTTTATTTAGCTCTACAAGTTTTGTAGAGTAATGTAAAGTCCTAAGGGATATTATATTGTTAAAATGAAAAATGTAAAAGAGGGTGTTAAAATCTTACAATGGCACATAATATTATTATACTTTAGGAAACAGGAATCGAGCATTGATGGAGTATGTTTAACAAAACGAATGTTTACAGACAAATATTTTTTTTGAGGTTTTGTCCAAAAGCTTTTAAAGTTAAGAAACAAGTCAATATGATTACTGATTATTTTGAAGAATTTTAAGAATATGGAATCCTATATAATTTCAAGCTTCACACTTACTTAAATATTTTTTACATGAAAAGATGTAACTGATTTTTCTTGAAAACACATTGTTTTAATTAATATTAAAAAGTATGGAAAAACGTTACAAATACATGTTTTTTCATACTTTTCATTATTAATAAAGATATATATACATAGGTGCATAAGATATAGATATTGAATTAGTCTTCCCAAACGTATTAAGTTTTAGATACCAAATGATTAAAAATGTATATACTCAGTGTTTATGTTCATCAATTCATGAAGTTTATTTTTTCCCTAGTAGTACGCAATTATTGCACAATATAGTATGATATTGGTCAATATTCGCAATATTGTTTAATATTGAGGAATATTACATAATATCGCACAATATATTACAATATAATGCAACAGACTGTGTTGTCTGGCTATTTGGCTCTACTAATTATGTTTAGTAATATGGACTCCTAAGTAATATTATATTCTTTAAATGAAAAATGTAAAGGCGGTTGTTAAAAGCTTACAATGGAACATGTTTTTATGCAGAAATAATAACACTTTATTTTAAAAAATCGAAATAAATTTGAATTAAAAATAAAGATGTTTCTTTAAGAGTAGTCGAGTAAGACATTAGCTGAAAATTTTCAGAATTTAAAATTTTTAGAATCGATTAAAAAGTAATAATTTTCCAAGAAATAAAACATAAACACAGATTATTACTCGAAATCAAATTAAAATACTTTTTTAATTATTGTTATTTCTCATTACATTTGTTTTTTTTCTAACAGACATTAGCACTGCTAACATTCATAACTCACTTTCCGACACTGTTTTACAGAAAAATCAAATGGAAAGAAAGTAATATGTTTACAGGAGTATGTTTAACAAAACAAAAGCTTGCAGAAAAGTATTTGTTTGCAATTTTGCACAAAAGCCTTTAAATATAAGAAAAACGTCAACATAAGTGATTATTTTGATGAATTTTATGAATATGGAATTATTTTATATAACTTTAAACTTCACATTTACTCAAAGATATTTTATTTGGAAAGATGCAACTTATTTTTCCTGAAAACAAATTATTTTGATTAATAATAAATTGTATGAAAAACAATTAGAAATACATCAGAAATACAGAAACAGAGTTTCCATAATGATTATGTTTTAAAAACCAAAAGGTTATAAATATATATGGGAATTACTTATGCTCAATAATTGAAGCATTTTAATTTTATTTTGCTCTTTTGGATTTACAGAGTAACGTTGAGCTCCTAATTAGTATTATATTGTTTAAATGAAAAATGTAAACATGGGTGTTGAAATCTTACTATGGCACATGATATTATACTTACTGAACAATTCTTCACACAGAAATAATGACACTATACTTTTTTAAAAAAAATTGATACAAACATGAATTTAAAATTAAGATGTTTCTTTATGAATAGTCGAATAGGACGTTAGCTAAACATTTTCAGGATTTAAATTTTTTAGAAACGGTTAAAAAGTAATAATTTTTAGGAAATAATTGATTAATAGATTGTTAATCGAAAGCAAATTCAAATAATATTTTTTATTATTTTTCATTACATTTGTCTTTTTCCCTACAGTCATTAGAACTGCTAACATTCATAGCTCAATTTTCCAAAACTGTTTTGATGAAAATTAAAGGAGAAAAAAGGTAAAAAAAAAACCGATCGAATAATATCCGGATAAACTACTTTTTTCCCCTATTCGTCGTAATTATGCTAATATCCTCCTTGCCTCTCGTTTTTCCCCATCCCTGATTTCTCCTTCGATAATCTAACAAGTAAACGACGGAGTGGGAACATCCCTTTTCCCGCGCATCTAAACATCTGTCAAGTGACTTCTTTCCCGCTCATGTATGCAAAAATGAAACATTAGGGGGTCTCGCAACACCGTTCTTTTTGCCGTCAAATTAAGCGTCAAAAAATTACTCTGGGGTAATCAATTCCGGAGATTCGCAGTAATCCGAAGCGTAGCCAGATGCAAATTTGATTCACTGCCCTGTGACTTCGTTTGTCTAAGATAAAGTAAATGTGACATATTTCAAATTTGCGGCTTTGAAGTGAGTTCTTTTTTTATTAATTCTACCAGCTTTATTTTGTTTGTCGACATTTCACTTGGAAAGCGGAGGCAGTGACTTTAATGGAAAACTGATATGCATTTCATAAATGACGAATTTTTTCTCTTTTTGAGGGATACGTTAAAATGTCGTTGCTGTCATTTACGTTGATAAGCCCAAAAGTTTCTAAGCTGAAAGTAACACTCTGATTAAGAAAAAGTTGTTTTTATTGACATAAAGCTTAAAGTTGGAACGAGATGAAGCAATTTTTTTCTGAGCTTGAGATTATTTTCAGATTAAGTTAAGTTTTACCTAATATTTTTTACTAACTTTGAATCGTGAAAGTAATTAAATATTAAATTTTTAAAAACAATCTGTTTATCTATATTCACTGATGAAATATTTTTAAATATTAATAGCATTTATAATCATATGTATTGAATTAATATTGAAAGAAAATATTTGATTTTATAAATAAAATTCCGATTTATAATTTTAAAAATTATCAATATTTAAATAAAATTGTGTGACATTATTTTAGAAAATATATTACTTTTTAAATGAATTTGTTATGCATCATTTCCAAAAAATATGCATAAAATTTTTTTTATGCATATTTTTTGGAAAATATAATGTATCACAATTTTCTCATTGTTTGAATTGAAATTATTTATTTTTAAAATAAAATTGTGATATATTATTTTTAAAGGAAATATCACAATTTTCTTTTTTTTCAATGAAATTGTAATTTAAAATTTCTAAGAATGATTATTTTTTAGATAATTTATCAAAATGGAATCAATTTTTATCAATCAATTTCAATTTTTAAATTGGAATAATATAATTTTAGAAACCTAAATCACGAATTTTCTTTCATATACAAATTATGAAATTTTTATCAATTATAATACATTATAAAATTCTAAATGAATTGATATTTGTACAATAAATCATATAAAGTGAACGGGATAAATAAAGTTTTAAGAAATATTCTGATATTCTCCAAAATCAGTTCAACATATTTCCCCATCCTGTCCAATAAATGAGTAGTTAATTTATTAAAATATGAGACTTATGCTTGGTTATTATATTTTAATAGATTTTTCAGGAACTCCCTTGTATAATTTGGTCAATAAAAGGCATATATCTAATGAATTTCATTTCGTTACCAGATTATACCAATAGAAATTTTCATAAAAGTCTTATGTTTTCAAGGATGAGGAGGAGAAGAGTATTAAATCAGCATGGAGTTCGGATTTATCTTCTGATATTAACTTGTACTATTTATATAAAGAATTTTAAAAGGAGCTAATGTTAAATATTTTTATCTGTACTTTTAATGAAATGATTCCATTGTTTTTGTCAAATTATTCTCATAAAAGAAGTTATAGTTAATTTTTTAAACACTATTAATGAATTGTTTTTGCTCAAATTTCAATTAATATACTTGTTTTACTGCCAAAATGTAACAAAATATCTTACAGAGAGAATTATGATCTATTAAGAACCAATCATTCTATTCATTATTTACCAACCATATTTCTTCCATGCTTATACATACATTTGTATATAGACGAATAAATAACAAAATTTCAAATAAAGGAAGGAATGAAATAAATAGATACGATGTAATTTCATCTGATGTATTGCGTTACATAATTTCTAATGTATGAAAAATAAATAAAAAATCTGAGGAATGTTATGCAATTGCTATCAAAGATAATAATATATCAATAAGATATGATGAATTAAAAAAAGATCTGATGCTATAAGAGATCTGATAAAAAGATCTGTTGCTAAAGGGAGTATTTTTTCTAACTGAACTCATTACGCATGTATAAGTTTGTTTCCATTTCTATTCTATGCTTATTGATAAAAATATTACTTCAAATTCTTTTTGGATATTTAGTTGTATAAAAAATGAATTGATAAAAAGAGCTCCTCTGTCTACTTAGTTTTCGAAATTATTGACGCTGAAATATTTAAAACGTATTTTACACAGTATTCCTAAATATTAAAAAAAATTATTAAACTAAACTGCAATAAAGAATACAGAATATGTGTATTCGTTATTCTTCAAAATAATCCACAAATATCTAGAATTAAATTTATTGTGCGAAAAGAAATCATTACATGATTTTTTTAGATTGAATCTACAAAAATATCTTGTTAGTAAAATATACTTATTATTGGCAAATCTCTTACCTTGAAATGAAATCAAGACAAGATAAATGCAATAAACTTAAAATATTATAATAATGCGAAGTTCCGCTTATTGATTTTACCTTATTTTTTTCTCATAATTTTATTTTTGCTCTTAACAAAAGAGAGAAAACAATTACCAGAAATTTTATTTGCAAATTAGGTTTCGCGTTTTCTTCTAGTCAGAAAGATATGAAGTACGAATGTGTATCAGTATTTCTGATTATTGAAAGGACAATCTTTAATTGCGACTAAAAATATATGTAAGTCGCATTATAACATTTCTCACAATAATTTTCTAACAGAATCTGAATACATTCGCTGAAATATTATATATCTTTCAAACGTATAAAAACTTTTACTTCCATAAAAATTATGTACATGATTTTTAGACCTTTTATTTTTTTTTCATTAGAATGCATAAAAAATTAGTAATCATTAGCATTTATAATTTCGATATTTATTTATTGTTTCATCATTTACTACATACACTAATGGAAAAAAATCTCAACACTAGGAAGGAGCTGTGCTAGATAAACGAAATTTATCTAACACAGCTCCTTCCATAAAAATTATGTGCATGATTTTTAGACCTTTATATTTTTTTTCATTAGAATGCATAAAAATTAGTAATCATTAGCATTTATAATTTCGAAATTTATTTATTGTTTCATCATTTACTACATATTTATAATAAAAAAACTAACTCAAATTTTCTTTTAGAAATAATTGGTGTAGGAAATTTGTTTAAAATTTAAGAGCTATTAATAACCATTTAATGATCATCTGTCTAATAGTTTGCCACTTTTGTCTTTCAATTTGATATATCGAAGAATTATAATGTAACGAAACAAAAGTTATACGTAATTTTTCTTTAGAATTTGAACTGAAAAACATAAAACATAACAAATTCGATTAATTTAGTTTATAATTTTTCAAATTTATAAAGAATTTATTTTCACTATCTATGAATTATCTTGATGTTTCAATTAGAAGTCAATAATTTTTATTCTTTCTTTTATTTACGTTCATTTATAGAATTATTTTATAATCGACTCACCAAAGGCGGCAATACAATTGTTTAGTGTGCCTGCCATGAAGATTATATTTACGAGAGAATATTATAATATATCCAAATATGTATTATCAAGCATTCTGTTAGGTTGTTCGGAAAGTAATTTCGTTTTTTCCCGACAGAGGATTTAATTGTATTTTTCGCACCCAATTTCATACTTAAACCGCAAAATCATTTTATGTTTTAAGAGCTGATATAGCAAGGCTTGAGTGTGAAAAAGTGCAGCTGATTCTTCGCAGTAGTTTTTGGATGGTGCCCTTTTAAATATGGAGAGCAATAAACAGCATTTTCGTCATTTTTTTCTTTTTTGCTATATAAAAGGTAAAAATGCTGTCAAGCCAGAAATAAATTAGCCAATATGTGTGGAGAAGATGTGTTAACAGTACATCAGTACCAGAACTGATTTGCAAAATTTTTCCTTCAAATGAGGAGGCCAAAAACCACCTCGATCAGTTTTTTTTACAGCAAAGACCAAAACTTTTATGAGCGTGTAATCATGTTACTACCAAAAATATGGCAAAAGGTATTAGACCAGAATGGCAATTTTATAATTTAATAAATAATTTATTCATTAAACGAAAATTTCTTTTCATTTTGACAAAAAAAACGAAATGACTTTCCGAACAACCCAATAATTATATCTTGATATTAAATATATTTTGATGAATTTTCTTGCCAAAAATAAAATTATTTAGTTTTTATTTAATATGATAATCATTGTTCTGGTTTATTTCCTAATAAAGGTGCTGCAAAAGCAAATAAAATAAATTTAATGAAGCAAAATATTGTTAAAAATATCATTGTTAAAAAAGAAATATTCGTAATATACTTTTCGAATTTCTCACGAACCTATCGAAACCATCAATAATTTCAAATGAAATATTCGGAATTCATTACCTTGTTTAGAGTGACATTATCTAATCATTTTCTATCATCATTATCATTGTTCAATAAATCAAATAAATATATTAGAATATTTTAATTTTAATATAAACAATACTCATAATGATTTCAAGCATCTGACATATTCTTAAAATCTTTGTTTATAAAACGTTTATTGAATATTTTTACCACCTGAACTAAAACATCATTTTAAACTTACAGGGAAAGAAAGTTAAAATACAAAAATGGTTTCAAAGACTCAATTTCTGCTATTCAATGATACAAAATTCTAACAAAACTAAATTATGTTTTCTACAAAAAATAAATGCAATATTTAATTAAAGGAATTGAATTCTACTCACATATCACCGAGGAACGATGTTTAAGAATGAAATCCCTTTTAAGGAGCTGAATCAATTCTGTAATTTGACATTCATCAAATGAAAAAATACAGATAGGAATTCATTGTATCAAAATAATCAAATTTTGAAGATAAATTTCCTCACCCATAAAATCACTCAGCTGTAAAATTAATACATTTTTCTGAACTACCATGAATTCACAATTTTCAAAAGAGAAGTGATAATATTTATTTTTTGACAAAGCAAATCTCAAGTAACAAAGCAATATTGTTGAAACGTCATCCATACGTAAACACTTTAAATATCTTCCGTTTGAGATGACAAATTGAATTTGTTTGGTATGCTGTTTAATTGACAGAATCTGTTTTAATTTAAAAGTAAACATTACGATTTCCGTTTCACAAATCTCCTTTTTCCCATAATTCAATTTAACATAACGAACTCACGTTTTATTCGGTGAGTACTTTCTTTTGATACTACAGATAAATTGTTTCATGAAGAATTTCGTAGTCAAAATGCTTTGTCAAATTATCTTTTTAAAAAAATTTTGTCTTCATATAATTTTTCACTGATTCTCAAAACATTTTCATGTCAGCTGAAAGACGGAAATTAAATCAACTTAATTGGATTTGTTCGAAATCTTTCTGGAACACTTAGTTTTCTTTGAAAACTGAGTTTACAAAATTATTTAAATTTCTAGTATCAGTATTAAATAATTAATTTTGAAACTTAATGTAAAGGATAACAATGCAAAGTAATCAATTTTAATAATATATTTCTTTTTTTTAATTATCAAAGCACTGATTGTAATAATTTTTTCAATTTTGCAAGTAAATATTGATGCAAGCAAATATCGACTGTGTCATCAACAAAGTTATCTTAAAAGGAAATTTAAAACACATATTTCGAAAATACCTTTTATCTGTTTTTAAGTAATTCATTAAAGTGTGATTTTTCTGATTCATTTCACCACATAATTTCTTTGAAATTGTATAAAGTATATATTTAATTATTCTAAACTATTTGTCAATGTTTGAAGTTGTTCAATACAAATATTTGTTTTGAATTATAAATTTAAAATTCTTAACTTTTATGGACTGTCTGACAATTATTGTGTCTTATTTTCGAATTATATATGAATTTCACATTTTCATTTTAGAAGTTATATTTCCGACTATTTTTAATTTTAAAGAAAACTTTATTAAATTTAAAAAGATGAAAGTATTCGATTATGTGGCATTACCTAAATGGACTTCTTTATTAGATTGATTCAAAAGAGCAATTCTGATATAACTATTGAGTGTTTTCAAAGATAATTAATTACTTACGGTGATACATAATGGAGAAATTTAAATCAAAAAATTTAAAATTACATCCAAATATATAGTAGTGAATATATTATGCGAATATAAATTCCAAATATAAATCAGTTATAACTATAGTATATAAAATTGGTATTTTAAAGCACCAAATGAAAAGAATGCGGTAATTCGGTGATTAAAAATTATCGTAATCTCTCCTTTTTCCATTAGGTTAAAAAGACCAAACAATATAACTTAGTGAAAAAATTATAAAATTTTTAATAACTTTAAATTTATATCTCACTCTATATATGTTAAGCACATTATAATATTTTAAATTTAAAGTAAAAGTCGTACCTATTTTTATTTTTATAAATTCATTCCATCTATTTCAATTTTCACAATGAACTTAAATGTATCTGCGAATTTTAATAAATATGCATTTATTTTAAAGAATTTATAAAAAAAAAGTGAATAATAAGAGCAAATTCATTTTAATAAAATAAGAATATTTCTGCCCAAAATTGCAGTAATATTATTTCAAGGCAATATATGAAAATGCTATCACTTTTATGTGCTTTCACGGAATCATTTATATGATTTCTAAAAGGAAAGAGACTATTTAGTTCCTTCTTTTATAATGAATTGACGATTAAAACTGATTCCAAAGATGCACGTATTTATGATTCGGAGCATTGTAATTTTCGATGCATTTCTTTGGATGATTGCATGGCATAATAATTGTTCAAAATTTTGAAAAGAAAAATGTCTAATGAAAAAATAAATAAAACCAATCGGTCATTTTATTAGTAGATAGATGAATAATCTTAGCGGCTATAAAGCGGTGTTTGGTTGAGTCTATTTTTATAAAAGTTTAATGACGCTTAAGTTTCTGATTATTTATATTTTCGTAAAATTAATAGCAAAAAATTAACATGAGTTAAGATTTCAGTTTTTATTCCTTACTATTGCCAGGAACATAAATCATGTTTTTTGAAAGAATAGTTAAATATTTTAGAAAATTAAATTATTTGAGAGTTGTGAAAATATAAATGAAATTATGAAAAAAAATATGTATTAATTTTCTTCTGGTGCATTTTTATTAGTTCAGAAAGTCATTAAAATATTTGATATAAAGGAGATTGTTTATACTTGATTAATTAATATGACTAATAAAAGTCGGTTAATAGTTTTTATTTAAATTCAGGTTGAAAAGAAGATTCATTTCAATATAAATGTAATTGTGTAGTTAAAATGTGAATTAATTGTGTAATTGAGTGTTCTTTTTCAAAACATTAGTGAATATCGATACATTTTTATAGTTAATTGTTATCGAATAAAATATTTTTTTTAAATCATCAGCAGCTGAAAAAAATGAACATTAGCACGTGGTTTTGTTTAGTTTTAAATACGTGCAACAAACTAACTGCGTATGACGCAGAAAAATTGTATTAAAAATTTGTTTAATACTCTCAAAACACCCTTCAAGACAACCTTGAAAGTTGTATTTTCCTGGTGGTAAGGTCTGTGCCTAAACCGGAGAGTTTGAGATTCGATATTCAATTCCACCGAAAAATTGTTGCATTAGCATTCCCCATGTACGCTAAATTTGTTGGGGCGAAAGGTGTTTTCAGTGGTATGGTGGGAAAGTTTGGAGAGGTGGCCAACAGTTCAGGTGTCGTCCTCGTCAATTAACTACGACTCCAGTTTTCGAAGTCTGCCCCAAAATAGTATTGGTGCTGCCCTAAAAAAAGAACATTTATATAACTAAATTAAATTAAGTCCAGACAGTCGTGGGAATGCAATGTGCTGACAGAAATGACAGGTATTGTGAAGTGCGTTAATTAATAACGGAGAATTTTATTTGTTTAATGAATTCATAAAAAACACAGAATATTATTATTTAGAAGTTTGCAATCATACTTCTTGTTATAAATTTGAGAAATAAGATTATTCATGAAATAAAGTTTTCTTGCTCTGAAAAAAAAATATAAATAATTACTTTTCTTAATTTACTTAACCTTTTCAATCATAAATGTATAAAAATAATATAATATGTAAATAAATTCAAATTTTTATAAATAATAACCAAACATAACTAATATATAATTATATATAAGATGTTGCAAAACATTTTATAAATTGCATGTTTAAAATTAAATTTTATTTTCAGAAAACAGATTCTGAAATTGCAAACGAATCGTATGCCCTCAAGGCATATTTAATAAATTTAAAAATTGTTTTCAAATTCAGACTGAAATTTTAAAAGAAAATTAACAAAATAAACGATAAAGTTAAAAAAAGAAAGTAAATTTCCAGTAAAAGTACCCTTAAAATATACACAATTTTAAATATTATTTAAATAATTAATTGTATGAAGAATGCTTTGTTTATGCAAATGCTCTTGCTCTAATTACTTAGAAAAGCTAATTAGAAAGCCAGCCATATTAATTGACAAACAGTCGTATGCTAAATTATTTAATAACCATACAAATGAACCAGCAATTATTCATATAATGTCTTGATAAAAACTAATAAAAATTCCAATTAGGATATCCAGTAAGATTTTACAAGTTTCGTTATAAAGCAGAAGGAGTAACTAAATAGATAAATTGAAAATAAATCTTACGCGTCTGCATTAATATATACACTGATGGAAAAAAAATCCCAACACTAGGAAGGAGCTGTGCTAGATAAACGAAATTTGGTAGGCGTGTTTATACATCTGAAAGATGACGTCGATTCAAAATTTTGAGCTACGCGCGTCAGTGTGGCGCTAGTAGCGACACTATGAACATGCAAATAGGGTTTGCTTTAAATAAGCGCTGTAAAGTTCGTGATCGTTATTTACAGTTGAGATTTGACGTAGTGGGTTAATGTTAGTCAAGGATACCTCTGAGAAGACGAAGAAGCCATTATCAACAGCTCACTGAGTTTGAACGAGATCATGTTGTAGGGCTACGAGAAGGTGAGTTTTCTTTCCGCGATATTGCTGAAAGACTTAGCAGGAATGTATCCACTCTGCATGAGTATTGGCGGCAGTGGTCAAAAGAAGGTACTGCCTCAAGAAGACCAGGTTCCGGGCGGCCACGTAGTACTACTGAGAGGGAAGACGTCGTAATCGGCGTATAACTGTGGCTAATCGTACTGCGTATGCAGCTGAAATTCGAGCTGCAGTTGGCACCACAGTGACACAACGAACTGTTACAAATTGGTTACTTCAAGGACAGCTCCGAGCCAGACGCCCTGTACAGTGCATTCCACTGCCGTATGCGACGGGAGCGGTGTCAAGCTAGAGCTCATTGGAGGACGGAGTGGAGATTGGTTGTGTTTTCTGATGAAAGACGGTTTTGCCTTGGTCGCAGTGATAGCCGTTTGTTGGCTAGAAGAAGGCCAGGTGAACGCCTGCTAGTGACCTGTCTGCGGCCTAGACACACAGGGCCTACTCCTGGAGTTATGGTTTGGGGAGCAATTTTTTATGACTACAGGAGCACTCTCGTGGTTATCCCACGCAACCTGACTGCAAATTTGTTCGTCAGTCTAGTGATACAACCTGTTGTGCTGCCATTCATGAACAGCATTCAAGGGGGATTTTTCCAACAGGATAACGCTCGCCCTCATACCGCTGTTGTAACCCAAAGGCTCTACAGAGTGTCGACATGTTGCCTTGGCCTGCTAGATCACCAGATCTTTCTCCAGTCGAGCACGTATGGGACATCATTGGACGACAACTCCAGCGTCACCCACAACCAGCATTAATCGTCCCCACATTGACCGCCCAAGTGCAACAGGCATGGAACTCCATACCACAGACTGATATCCGACACCTGTACGACACAATGCATGCACGCTTGCATTCAAAATTCTGGCGGTTACACTGATTACTAATGTACCAACATTTCACATTTGAAATGGCTCTACCTTTGATCTTGAAACTTTAATCAATTAAATATGTTACCTAGACAAATGTATTCCTAAAATTTCATTACTGTACAATACTTTTTTCTTGGTGTTGGGATTTTTTTTCCATCAGTGTATTTATTTTTTATACTATAAAATGGCCTCTTTTACTTTAAGAAATTCAACATACACATATTAGAAAGCTATAATATTTTAATTTATAATGGGATAGGAGTAGGAAAATTTTATAAGCAATAAATATTATTTCATAGTTCGTTTACGAAGATAAAAAAGTTTGTGAAATAACCTTTCGCCTTGCATTTACTTTGTTACCAAGAATATTTGAAATTACGGTTATTAATTTCAACAATTGCAATAATTTCAGAATTAGATGTCAATTTTAGTATTTTTTAGTTTTAGTTTAGTATAGTTCCGTTTTTTAAAGCAACACAAGGGCTATAGATGGTAGTTAAATATTAACCCATTACCTCCTCTGATTTCAAAATTAAGTGTTTGACAATAAGATCCATTAACAAAAACTGAAATGATGGAATTTTAAAAAATAGCTATATGGATTATTCTGGACATTCAAAAAAATTATGTTTGAAAACAATTATTATGAAATTCGAAAAATCTTTCACACCATTTTTTATTTTTAAGGCTTATTGTATTTCAATTTAGTTTGGTTATTAATATTTAGAAAGTTTGAATTTCCATTGATGAAATCTTATTATCCTTTAATTCAATATTAAATACACTAGTGTTCTCAAACAATCGATGTTTGAGGAACAGATGATATAAACGTGTTTGATTAGCTCATATCCTCTCCTGTACATCATTAGTAAAAAATGACAGACTTAACCAGAGAATTTGCTACTGGAATTATAGTCACTTTCCAAAACAACTCACTTGATGTAAACACATTAACTTACGTTAATATAAACCTTTAGAAAAATAAAATACTGAAACCGAGTAAGTAGCCTTAATAAAAAACGACTTTACTTGAAAAAGAATGTAACCTGTTAAAAGTTAAAAGACAAACCAGTAAATTAAGAATCAATCAAAAAAGAATTCAACCAAGCAGAAATTGTTCAAAATTTAGCAGCTCTTAGTTAAAAAGATATCATCCTCTGAAACATGACAAAACGACAAATATAATATTATCAATCAAGCTTATAAGAAATCATCAGGAGTTCATTTATTTGAATTAAATGGGATTACGTTAATATTTCACTGAAGGAAACTTCAAATAAATTGATTTTAATGAATAAAAAATACTTTTCTTATAGTGTATTATAGCATTTATATAATAATTCAGATTTTCGCAGTGATTTTGGACAGTAGAAACCAATAATTTAGAACAAAAGAAAAATAGTTTTGAAACTAAAATATCCTAAATGTATATCCTGAAAAGCATTCTTAGACTACAAAAGTATGTTGGCAAAATTTCCAACAAAGATTGTGAATATCAAAAACAAATATATTTTATTATGTGGTAAAAATTCAAAAATAGAATAGCATAAATTGTTTATATCATATTAAAAAGATGTTACAAACATAAGATGCCAACAATAAATTAGCTTCATGAATAAAAATGCATTTTTATACCTCATGATTAAGATGTATGAAGAAATGCATATTCCCTACATATTTTAGGCTAATTTATTTTTAATGCAAATGAAACTGATACATGGAAAAAAACAATGCCTATTTTGGAGAATAAATAGTCAAAGCATGCTATATTTCTCAAATATATTTGGACTATTTTTTAAAACTACATTTGTGCATTAAATGAAAACTCTTTTTAGCAAGTATAAAGACTGTGGTATTTACAAAATATTTCATTTTACAAACATCATTTCCAAGTATAAAACCCAGATAAATATTTCACAACATTGAAGCCCTCGAGCTTCTCTTTAAAGCCTTTAAGGCATTTTCCACCTAAAATACAAGGATTACTATAACAAGTATAAATACGTCTTTCAAAAGGGAAAGCCACCGACACAAAGAATTTCAGAGCAAGTTTCTGGAAAAATCTTACCTGATTCTTTAAAGGTAAAATGCTGTTTTTTCGTTCAAAATAAAAATTTAAACAAATATAAATTATTTCAGGAATTATCTCAAAATTGTTTTATAGTTAAAAATATATCAGAGACTATTCTAGATTAAAATAAAACATGAAAGATCATATCAGTGTATTTATAAATATATAATAATAAAATTATTTTATTTTATTCTTCGAAATTCTGAAATAAAAATAAATTATTGTAAAAATGTGATTTTGATTAAATTTTCAAATATTTTTTTTTTAATTTTTGGAACTTATACATCATTAAAAATAATATTTTAAAAATCTAAAATAGTTTTTATGTAAATAAATCAAACAGTTTAGACTAAATTCGTACAATATACATGATAAATTGATAAATAGAAAGAAGTACATTTCAAAAATAGTTTTTTTTTTAATTTTTCGAAGTTACACATCATTAAAAATAATATTTTAAAAATCTAGAATATTTTCTTATGTAAACAGATCAAACCTTTTTGACTAAATTCCTACAAAATACATGATAAAACGATGAATAGAAAGAAGAATTACATTTTCCAATTTTATAGTTTTTGCTGAATCACATTGTCAGAAAAATATAACAGATTCCAATAATTTGCTTCGATGTATCATTTTTTTTTCTTTATTTTGAATTCAACTTTCATACATATTCTATTTTAATATCAAAGGTAAAACTATTTTTGTTCAGCAGAAACATTCTATCTAAAGTATTTGATTTGATATGAATAAAATCCCTCAAAAGGGAAATGTTTTTTATTATAGAAGTCGCTCGACAATATTTTGGGCTCTAACAGCATAAAAATATATGAGTTTTCTTAAAGTGTTTTAAATATCGATTATCGTAAATTGAATCTTCCAATTAAATTACAATCTAAATTTTAATCACTAATAACAGTTTTTCTAATTAAAAATACATCATGCACGCGTGATAATAACTTAATCTCTTAACACAACCCTTAAATGGTTGTAATTAAAATAGTTACAAAACAAAAGCGGTTTTATTCTTAGAAATTGTATTCAGCCCCGAAGTCATTTCTTTTTAACATTTTATACCTTTTTTATTAGCTATCATATAAATTCAAGTATGTACGTATTTTTCAATATGATCTAACCTATGCTTAATTTAAAGGTTTATCCATCACAGATTTCAGTTAAGGAAGAAATGAAAGAAGATAAAATTATATTTTATAGATTATGAGTCCCATAACCTGAAATAGATGAAGGAAAATATTAAACCTCTCAAATAGGCATTTTAAAAAAGATATTGAATTAATGCATTTTAATTTTTTCCATAGTGCAAGAAATTAAAATATTCAATTACGAAGAGTTTTAAAAATTCAAGATTTTTTATTTACCGTAAGTGACATTTTTTATAAAATAAAAGATAAATGTTTATTCATATTAAGATGGTTTAAACTTTTATTGATTCATAATATGAACCTAATACATTAAATGAATTCTAAAAAATGAAAAAGTGAATATTAATCATTTAATTCAAAATTTATTTTATATTTTATTAGCGATGGTACAAATTCATGTATGCATGCATTTTTTATGCAATATAACCTAGGCCTTATATAAAGGTTTATCTACCATTTATTTCAGTTAAAGCCTAATTTGAATATAGATATATTCAATTTTAATAATTGGATTGCAACTGCACAACCTGAAATAGAGCTTAGAGAATATTAAAATATTAATATCACAAATAGGCATTTTTAAATAGCATTATAAATTAATGAGTTTTATTTTATTTCTATAGTGTAAGAATTAAAAAAAATATTTACTAACATTTTTAAATATTCAGCTATAAATTATTTTATATATCTGTAAGTCATATTTTTAGTCGTCGAAATAATTTATACTTTATACATTCATTTAACATAGTTTCACTTCTATCTATTTAGAGTATAACGTTGATATAATAATTGCATTCTAAAAACAGGAAAAATGAATATTAATTATGTAATTTAAAGATTTATTTTATATTTAAATAGCTATCATATGAATTCTGCAATACTAGATAAACCTTTATATTAGAAAATTTAATATTACCTATATCTAATAGAAAGGTTTATCCAGTTTTCATTTCAATTGAAGTCTAATTTAAATATAGATATAATTATTTTTGACAGATTATGTAGTTCTATAATCCGAAACATAAAAAGAATATTAAATTTTTAACCTCGCAAGTGGACATTTATAAATAGCATCATGAATTACAGCATTTTATTTTATTTCAATTGTGTAAGAATTTTAAAATGTGTTTGCACCATTTTGAAATATCCAGTTATTTATTTATAAGTAACATTATTTATAACTAGCCGCCTTTGGCGACCAGCTGGTTCGTCATGAGTAATGCGTTCTAAAATTTTCAATTAAGTCACATATTCATTAGCCTTGAAGCAATTCCGGGCATTGATTGGCCTGAAATTAAGAATGCTTTTTTCCGTGATGCTGCCAAAATATTAAATATGTTTTTTTAAAGTAAGTGAAAAAGAAAAAAAATTTATTGAATTAATGATACAGATATTGTAATCGATTATAGAAATATGCCATTAAGTCGGGATTTCAATGCATATCCTGTCTAAATTCAATCAGGTTTACCATAAACAAAGAAGATTTGTTGAATAAAATGATTTAGATATTGCAAACAATAATAGAAACGTTTGCTTTGCATTTATTTTTTTCGAAAATATCACATTTTTTGTTTCTTTTATATTATCCAGTCACGTGCTAAAAGTATCATTTCTTTTGATTTATTTTGCGATGATAGTTTTTTTTATTGGAACTTCCGGCATTCTTTTATTTTATCCAGTCACGTGCTAAAAACATGGTTAAAATATTTCTTTAAAAATTCATTAAAAATAGAAGCCTATAAATTAATAAATCTGATACCGTTAGAAAGCTAATTTTTTTATCTTTAAATGGATATAAAAATCATGTTTGTGCTATAATATTTTCGGAAGTTATAGCGGAAAAACGTCGAAATTTTGCTTAAATTTTAATTAATTCAAATTCTAATTAAAAATTCGAAAAAAAGGCTCCGAGGTGCACATTCCCGACCTCCAAGGTATACACGTACCAAATTTGGTAGCTGTAGGTCCAATGGTCTGACCTGTAGAGCGCCAACACACACACACACACACACACATTGAGCTTTATTATAAGTATAGATAATGTATTCATTATAAATGATTAATTTATTAATAAGTAACAATAACAGTTACTTGGATTTTAAACCTTAACTGTGGAGGTGCAGTCTGCTAGAGATGGATTTTCGGTCAGCACTATTCTATTTTTAGCTCAATGGATTGACCCTGTAACTGTCTGTATCTTGTTCTTTATTTCAGGCGTGTACGTTTTTACCCGGTTTCAGGGCATGCCTGTTTCAATGTTTCAGTAATCTCTTAGCTCGACGTCTGTGACACCGCACCTTCCCTTCTAAGTAGTTCTGCTTTATACAAGGCTTAGCAAATGGCTCTAAAAATTAGAACTCGAAACATCATCCAACCTATAGATCATTATTTTAAAGCATAGCTCTAGGTATTTTTTAATGAAGCAGAAAGTGATTTTAGTGATGAGGATAATTATACAGAGAATTTTTTCAATGAATGTTCTAATTCGGCTGATTCTGATGTGTATGTTCAAAAATAATTAATTTTTTAATGATAAAATATTTTAATTTCTTAAAAGCATATACATTAATATACCAAAAGAAATATTGTGATAATTTAAAAAGCTGATTTGTATGCTAATACTTAACTTCTAATTTAAAATCAGTTCGAAAATCAATGATTCCAATAAAAAAATAGTTAATTTTACCCATTCCCATTTTCTTTCATATAATTATTGGATTATATTGTTTTCTATATACCTTTGCATGTTGGAATAATAAATAGTAATGTTATAAAAATTAATAAGTAATAAAACTTAATAAAAAATAATAGGTAATATTATTTCCTACACATCAATTAATTTTTTAAAAAAAACAAAAAACATGTAAAATTTAACATTGTTGTAACAACATGTAACATTTGTTGTGACATGTAATTTAAGAATAAAATGTATTCAATGATATTATATTTTGAAACTTTGCTAAAAGATATTTATATATTAAGAAAAATATCTGCAGAATATATTGACAGATTTCCATACTAATGCTTTTATTAGAAATTTTAATTTGAGTTTAAAGAAAATGCACCTCCCAGTTTTCTTAATTTTCACTTCTCTACTAAGGTATAGTAGGGGAAATAATTCATTTTTATTCATATTAATATAATTTATATTTTTATCGATTCCCCTGATAAATGAATTGGATTTTTAAAACAAGTGAAATGAATATTAAATATATAATAATGCTTCAAACTGATGAATTTTGAATCATTCTTTAATAAAATCTAGTTGAAAGAATTCATGCATAAAAAAACCATTTCGAGACAAGTATTAATAGGCTCCAATTATGCTTAGCTGCAAAACATGCTTATAATAAAACGTTATGGTAATGTGCATCATTATAATAACAGCTTTCAAAGGCAAATTGTTACTTTTTAAAAATACGAATGAATGAACTGTTTTCTCGTTTATTTAAATATAATGCAAATGTTTAATTTAATTTTACACACTCCCTCGCGAGCAAGAAATTTCGCTAAAATATTCCAAAGCTCTGAAGAGCGAAACCATCTCGCTCTTTAAACAAGCACATTAAAGCAGGGGAGGCTTCACACTTAACTGCCTTAAATCTTTTGTTACGCTTAACTACGCAAATAACGGCAAGGGTTTTCCATTGTTTTTCCCTCCAAAGTAAAGATATTGCAGGGGAAAGCCGTTTTCAACAAAGAACTTAGTTTCACCAACGTGTTACAACTCAATGGTCGCCGATGCAGTTAGGTCATTGTTTTCAAAATGCCATGTGGGTATAGCAGGGTTGAGATATGCCCCTGTGTTCTATTGTAGGGAAGATGTATGGCAAATGCCCTGACAAAGAATAGTGTTGTAGGGATTTTTTTCCCCTTTCCCCGAAGACTCGGCAAAGCATGTAGAAGAATTTTTGTTCTGCTTTTCCTGTCACCGACAGGCGCTTCACTTTTTTCAGGTTAAGCTGAGTGCAGATTTCGGCTTATGCTTCTGGTTCTTTGTATGCATAAGATCCTGAATTTCTTTATTTTTTGATACAATACGTAGGTTGTCTTGAGAAATTGGCTTTTTAAAATTTATTCTCTGTGGGTTTTTCATATGTAATCTTTAAACTGGGTAACAGTTTTTAAATCATAAGTACTTGTTTGTTACATAGCATCCTTAATATTATTATTTTGGCATTTTATAAACAATGCATGATGTTTAAATTAAAAGCACCCGAATGTTTACTGCATTAAAATTTAAAGAGGTTTAGCTTGCCTAATTTTATTTGCTTTGGTAGTTATTAATTTTAAATTATAAAGATATTTAAAATTTGATAATAATGACCGAAAATCTTTAAATATTAACAATTTCATACTATTTATAACATAAGATTCAGAAGAGAGATAAAACATAACTTTTCACACTATTCATAACATAAGACAATTTTTACCTCCAAAGTAAAGATGTTGCCGTTGAAAAGTCGATCTCAACAAGGAACTTTGTTTCACCAATGCGTTACAACTCAATGGTCTCCGATGCAGTTAGATCATTGTTTTCAAAATGCCATGTGGGTGTAGCAGAGTAGAGATATATCCATGTGTTCTATTGTATTGAAAATGTATGGCAAATGCCCTAACAAAGAATAGTGTTGTGGGGAATTTTTTCCCCTTTTTCCGAAGACTCAGTAAGGCATGTAGAAGAATTTTTGTTCCGCTTTTCCTGTCACCGACAGGCGCTTTACTTTTTTCAGGTTAAGCTGTGTGCAGATTTCGGCTTATGCTTCAGGTTCTTTAAGAGAAGATCCTGAATTTCTTTATTTTTTGCTATAATACGTAGGTTGACTTGAAAAATTGGCTTTTTAAAATTTATTCTCAGTGACTTTTTTTATGAGTAATCTTTATTTAGGGTAACAGTTTTTAAATAATAAGTACTTGCTTGTTACATAACATGCCTATTATTACTTTACAATTTTTAAAGAATGTATCACACTTATAATATATATAGGACGTTTAAATGAAAAGCATTCGAATATTTACTTCCTTAAACTTTAATGAGATTTATCTTGCCTGATTTTATTTTTATTGGCAGTTATTACTTTTAAATTATAATGGGATTTAAGATTTGATAATAATGACAGAATGATGATAATAATGACATAAAATCTTCTTTAAAATTAATAATTTCATAATATTTATAACATAAGATTCAGAAGAAAGATAAAACTTTAATTTTTTTAAACTATACGTTGATATTTAGATTGTTATTCAGGTAAAATGTTTTAGAAAACATTTTTTTTTTTTGGAATTGGGCCGGAACATGTGAATTGAATTTTTTAAATGAGTATAAATAAAATAAAGAAATTTTTAGCATTCTATCATCTAATTTCGGACATATCTGTCAACAAGAGAATGTGTCTTATTTTAACACACATCTGATTTTCCTCAGTATAAATAATTCCAAAAAAGAACCTTATTTATAAAGAATATTCCATGTATAAATCAACATTGAAACAGAAAATAAAAAAGCCGGTTATAATTGAAAAATTCATAATATAAAATGTAAAAAATGAAACTTTTATCAACAATATTGCAAATACAATTTTGATTTTTTAAATCTTTGCTGGGAAATTAAAATTGTTGCGCATAGTGAAATATATTAGAAACAGTTTTTTGCAATTGATGATGAATTTAATTCACATCACCAATTTGCAATTGGTGATGTGAATTAAGATATACAAATAATTACGAAATAATAAATAAATTTTTAAAATTCTATTATCTAATTTCAACCTCAACTAAACTATGTTTCTTATCCTAGTGTCAAACAAGTTCTTTCAGTATAAATAACGCTGGGGAAGACCTTATTTAGAGTGAATATTCAATGTAAAAGGCATCATTAAAATTTAAAATAAGCAAGGAAGTTATTTATTATTTGTTTTTACGAAAAAATATATACCTTCAGATTGAATAAAACGTAAACCTAACAACATTGTTAACCTAAATAAGAAAAACTAATAGCATTTAAAAAGTTTCAAATAAAGTACTTTTTAATATAGACTGAATCAAATATTTCTGTTGATTCACAAAAAACAACATAAATATATCGACCTTATTTTTTTTAAACTTCCGAGTTAAGTTTTAGAAAGAACGAGATTATTCGATGCAAAGCACAGAAAAACTCTGTTTGAGCATTTCAGTAAGATTCTGTATTCCGTGACCAATTCTGTTCCTCATTACTGACAAACGCAAATTCGATGGAATGGGGGAAATCTTTTCGAAAACCAAAAAGTACATTCGCTCGGTTGAGCCGAAAATCTGTTTATCTTCGTAGATTAAAGAAATGCGTGCGGAAGATTGAAATGGTTTCTTACGAACTGTCCTTCGACCGAAATTATAGGAAGCAAATGCGTTTGCACACTATAAAGGGCATTTGTTAAAACATGAGATTAGGGAACTAACAGATATAAAATGGAAAACGAATAAATGCGTCAAGAACTACCTCAGTGCAGTGATAAAATTTACAAGCATAAGGTATGCGGCTGCCATTAAATTCATAACAGAAATACTCTAAGTCATATTACTGACCACCGACCGGCCACTAAGACACACTGATTAACCTCGCAAGACTGGATGAGCATGTGGTGGCATCTTAATAAGCCAGTAACAGCCGCTAGACATCAGCATTTTTTTTTTTCTCAAACGGATAAGTTAGTGGACTTCAAACCTTAACATAGCAGGTTCGATCTTTGGAGGAATTCAACCTCCACTTTGGCACAATTCCAGCTAAACACCATCCCTAAATTGGTGAAGCCGGACTATGAACAATCAAACAGCTGTCGTGGCGCCACCTATCCGCAACAAAACGCAACCAACAAAACGTCGTCAGGCTCATTTGTCGCAGAAGCAACTCTCTTCGCTAACCATTAAGGTTGGCGGTGCCGAAACAGTCTCTTCGCTCGTCATGACATTTGGCGCTATAAAAAATAGTTCGTCTCTACAGACTAACTGGTAGAGGAGTATTGTGGTGATATCTTAATAAGCCAGTAACAGCTACTAGACATCAGCTTTCACTTTTGTAGAACGGATAAATTACTGGACTTCAAACCCAGACATCGTAGATTCTATCGTTGGCGGAATTCAACCTACACATTGGCACAATTCCGCCAACACCGAATCCAAAACCGGACCACCGCCACAACAACAGTGGTGGGCCCTAATGGTCATCACCGGTCATGGTTCAACCCTCCCCGTAGAGAGTACGTCCCGACATCGATGGGAGGGCCAGTGCCCCCACCTATTATTGTACCCATCGTGTGTGCCAGGTCCAACCACAATTCCAGAAGCATCTCATTCTCATTTCGAGGCACCCCCGAGGGGCTTCGAACTTAACAGAAATATTCTAAGTAAAACTCTTTACAATTTATTTACATTTTTCTTCCTCTGAAGTCATTTTCTCATTTCTTTGATTAGTTCCACAATCATGTTAACGTCACTCTAACACTCATATCTTTTTAAATGATATCTTCTCAGAAAGAAAATATTTCTTATAATGTTAAGGATTTGAATATCTTGAAATTTTAAAGATGTGAATTAACCTCAATTTTTTACTTACAACTTCTTTTATGGGTATTAATATTTTGTAATTATCCTATTATGCCATTAACGATATCTTCTCTCAAAGGAGATACATTTTAATAAATAAAGTTTAGATATCTTGAAAGCAGAATTATATAAATCACGTTATAACATCGATAAAATTTAATTTTCATTTTACTTTGTATAGTAAATAGGACAAGCTTTTCGCCATATAAATAAAAATATCATTGATACAATTTTGCACAAATTTACACTGTAGTTTATTTATAGTAACTTCTCTCTTTAGTTATTTATTAACGAGTGTTATTTTGAGACGAGCCTCATAATTTTGATCCCTGGTCAGTTGACGAGAACGACACCTCTGAACTGGCGCCTCTCTTGAAACTCCAGGGCACCTGTGGCCTGGTGGTAAAGTCTCAGGTGGAAGTCAGTCTGGTGGAAGGTTTCAGGTTCGAGACTCGACTCTACCGAAGAACCGTCGTATGAGGAGGTCTCTTCTACGTTAAATCTGTCAGTCCAAACGTCCTCCCGCTGGTGTGGCGTGGAGAGGGGGATGCCAGTTCAGGTGTCGTCCTCGTCATCTGACCATGGTTCAAAATTCCGAGGTCTGTCCTAAAATAGCCCTCGTGTTGCTTTAAACGGGACGTTAGTATAACTAAACTAAACTCTTGATACTCCAACACCTCACCAGCAGAAAAATGTTTGCCACATTCAGATTTAACATACACCAGACCAGCCTGCCCCACTGTTCTAGCATGGAATCGGGTATCTAAACAGAAAACCTCCTGTTCCGAAGCACAGACTTTCTCTAGGTCACCGCGGAGTAGTAAAAATATATAAAACAATAACAATGATTACTTGTTGAGATAACAAGCATAGAAATGGAAGCATTTGTTATTTATAGAGGAACTATCTGGTACCTGACGCGTTACTGCCTCCGAAAAAAAGTATTAAGTGCAATCAATCAATAATTTGACAATTTTTTATTAAAATAGGATGAACTGTTCGACATCATATAAAATACGAAGAAGCAAATATTAATTTTTATTTATTAGATTTATGTATTCTCTTAGGATTGTAATGCTTGGTGTTTTTTCAGAACGACAGCGAAAAAAAATTATTTAGTGACTCTCATGATTCGTTTCATATCCGTTCAGAATTCGCGAATTTAATTTTACAAAATGTGATTAAAATATTTTTTAATTGATTAAACATAAAAACATATTTATACCATAAAATCTTTAATGTAATTGAAATGATAATTTTTGAAAATGAAGATGATGCAGAATAATT
The DNA here is from genome assembly GCA_026543055.1 of Argiope trifasciata. Taxonomy (NCBI): domain Eukaryota; kingdom Metazoa; phylum Arthropoda; class Arachnida; order Araneae; family Araneidae; genus Argiope; species Argiope trifasciata. The sequence continues at coordinate 2,601,827 of JAPMOQ010044256.1, forward strand.
TATACTACAATATTTTTGGCGGTTACTGCCAAAAACACTAAAATTTAATTAAAATTTAAGAATCCCAGTGCTGGTCTTACCAACACTTTCTTGTATAATCTGTAATAAAGTTGCCTCTGAGAATGACTTACATTACATTTGCGCAATAAAACTACAAAGTATTAACCTTTAAATTGGATTTAGTATTTCTACAGAATCTATTGTCTTCTCGGCGAGTTATTTGGAGATAAATCTTTGGCAAACAGATGTTATTAAGATTCGAAACATTTTTTATTTAATTTATTATTTTAGATAATTGTACTATCCCTATAAGCATACCGTAGGTGTAAACAATAAGCTGATAGTGTTTCATCACAATCATAGTAAGGCATGAGAGATATACAGACAAATATTCATTTTTATTTATATATATTTCATTTTATGAATCTAAGTTCACTTAAATATTTATATCCGAAAACGTTTATGTTCAGCTTATTACGATTTTTGTTGAAAATATGTGCATAAGAAGATTATACTCTTACCAAAAGTTCTATTTATGTGAAAGATATTTAATATTCTTTGCTTTGAAGCTAAATTCTTGAGACTCTTCTTTTAGAACTTAATAGGCTTTCAGACGCTTTACATGGAATGTAAGAAAGAAAAATATACACCTTATTTTTAATTCCATTATCTTATGTTTTTAGGAATTAAAAACATAACCGCATAAATTTTAAGTATTCTTCTCTATGTGTCACTGCATGCAACTGAGAATATGTGTACTCCTGTGGCTACTTCTCCAGATGACAACTAAATATAAACTGCTCTACACGGCAACTTAAACTAAATATAAAATTTTATTTCTTTCGAGTTTCATTATAGTTGTTATATTTCTTGAGATATAATAAAATTATTATTGCATTTTTAAATACATGCGATTTTTATTTCAGAACTGTTCTCAAGAGCTCTTGTTGAAATAAATATTGTAATGTCTTGATCTCGATAGATCAAAGAATACGCAAAATTTTTAGACACTCCTTAATTTTACAGCCCTTTATATAGATACAAAGAACAACTCGTTCTGTTCTTCATTGAATAGTTGCTATTTACACCACAACAGTCGAAGTTGAAGGTTTTTACTTGAAGATCAATTCTCCATCAAATTGCAAACACAACACCACTGGGAATTCACGGGTTGGTTTGTCAGCGATCATTTCAGGAGGTGCTCTAAATCTCCCGGACTCGTGAGCGTACTCCAGCAGTCTCCAAGAAACTCGTTTTCTCTTCCCAAACACTATCACAGCTACAGTCTCCGCCTCCTCTTCCTTAGTGGCAACTTGTTCTCTCTTCCGACCAATCAAGTTCAGCAAAAGGGCGCTTTCAGTGGAGCCAGTCTGTCGTCGGAAGGTAATTAAGGCATGCCGAAAAATCTGTAACATAGGGTCCGCTTACAATAAGGAAATACGGCATCCAGATGTTCCATTGTCTCTGAAAGCACTATCACTGCCTTCTGGACGAGGAATTTCCTCGTGTGTTCTCTCATCTATAGATGCCTCAGGTCCCGAAAGGAGACTATCTGCACCATCTGGTTAGCTCAAGGTGTCTTGCAAACACAAAGACTACATAGTTGGTGGAAATAATTTAACACTAAATGTGGACGAGGAATGTTACAATATCTATGAGTTAATATTTAGGTAACTTAGAAAGAATAGCATTGCTTTAGAACGAATTTAATTCATTAATTTTAGCAGTTAAGTATTCGTTTTGGTTTTTATTAATGATAAGAAAATGGCGTACACATATTTTATCAGTTTTTTTCCCGAGCGTAAAGGGAATATAAAATTAAACTATTCATTTTTTAAATGTTGAATTTTTTTACATAGATAATGGTATTAAAAATCAAATTATACTAAAATATTGCAGATTTTCAATAAACACATTAGGATTACACATTGCATTACATAATTATTTCTTTGTATCTTGCTTCATAGTTATAGCAATTCATAATAAAATATTCTAAATTTAAGTTTCATCACGTAAAATTTCATTTTATTCATTTTATTACTATATAGGTAGGTGTAATGGTAAAATGCAGCTCTATTGCTCAAAAAAAAATATATATAATAGTTCACCAAAACTGATATTTATATCAAATGTATACTTACTGAAATTAACATATTTGTTTTTGAGCATTATTAACGTAATATGCATTATTAACAATTTTTACTGTAAATTCCATTACTGTAAACAAACATTATTAACGATTTTTACTGTAAATTCCATTACTGTAAACAAACATTATTAACATTTAACTGCTAACATTTTTACTGTAAATAAACAGTATTAATTTTTTTTAACTCTAAATTCCCATGCATATATGTATTTTTACTTAAAATGCTATTTGAATGGGCTTTTTTAAATTTTAATTTTCGTTGAAATGAAATGACTTTTATTAGCTGTATTAAAAATTTATGAGTTGATCTGATTGTATATTTAGGCTTTATTTTTCCTATTTATCACCTGCAAGCAACAGTGATATCAGCACAACCCACTTCACAAATATCTGAAATCTACCGCAGAACTTTTCAACTTCCTTCAAACTGAAAAAAAAAGGAAAATTTGCAAATTTGTTTTTGAGCATTATTAACTTAATAGGTTTTTTTATTGTAAATTCCCATGCATTTTTAGGCTTGAATATGCTTTATTAAATTATATTTTTTTGTTGAAATAAAATTACTTTTATTAGCTTTATTAAAATTTATGGGTTTATCTGATGGTTTATTTAGATCTATTTATCACCGACAAGCAAAAATGATATCGGTACAACTCATTTCACTAATATCTGTTATCTTCAGCACAACTTCCTTCAAAGTGAAACATCTCGAGAATCCTCCTTCTGCCCGGGGCCCATTAATCCTCAGGGCCTTCATTATCCGACCTTTTTCCCAAACAATAAATAGGCGACTCGCGGAATGCTAGAAATAGCAGTTACGACCTCCCTTGAGGCGAAATATTTAGGGCCCATATTAGTCCCATCGAAAGAGACGGACGACCTGGAAAGTAGGGCCCGGGCCCCATTTCGTGGGTGATAAAATTCCTCTTTGGGACCCTAAGGTACTTGGCTTTTACACAATTGGCCGCCGAAACGGTAACGACCATGTAGGGGTAGAGGTCATCTCAAAAATAGGGGCCGTTTCTATATTTCGAGTTGAAATTAGCTTTCTAAGTTTAAGATAATCATTTAACGCGATAAATTTTTAATCAAATTCCCATTAATTTTTTTCTGCTTTTATTCGTTTCTTTAATGAGTTTAATACCAACAAATTCTTCAAACAAATATTTGAAATCTAAATATCTTCAAGAGAAACACTTTTTTTATTTTTCTAATTTCAAATAAAATGAGAATATTTTTCCTAATTGCTTCAATAAATTTATCTTTGAAAATACGCGCACTAATTAATATTTAATTAGTTAATAATTCGATAAAAATATTTTTATATCTGTTAATTCATTTATTTTAGCTGAATATTTGGCTAAGAAAAATCAGTAGGTTTGTTTGTTCTTTAAATAATTTCTAAACAAATAAAAAAGGTGTGTTTTATTGTACTTCTATAAGGTGTAATTTGTTTGAAAAATAATTAATTGTTATTAAGCAAAATTAAAGCACTTAATGCATTTTGTGTTTATTTTATAAAAGTAAATAATTACTATCTGATAATTTCTTTGTACTTAAAAAACTATTACGATTAGAAGAATATTTACGTTTATGTTCCTATTTCTTAAATCTAAATTTGCTGCCCAAATTGTACAAAAGAAATTTTTTCTTAAACTAAAATTTAAAATTAAGATTTTAAAATATTGAAACCTAAAAAATTAAGTCAAATTTCTACAAAATTTTTCCTATATAAAAATCATACAATATTCATTCATTCTATTCCAAAAAAAGAATCAAGTAATTACTAGTACATAAAATAATAAATTCTGTATTTTTTTCTGTTATTTAGCATAGATATTATAATTTTTTTTATTAGCAAAATTTTATTTCAATTTTTTGTGATATTCATTTGATGTTACTTAGAATTTAATCCCTCACAGGCCAAATTTGAGTTTCTCGATTAAATTTTTACAATCATTGAAACATATAAATATAATGAAATATATAACATAAAATATATAATACAATAAATATTCCGTGATATTAAAAGCATATATATAGCTCTCTATTTACTACACACAAATGGAAAGTGGATATTTTAATATTTTGATATTCCTAATCTTTTTATAGAGCCAAATATTATCTGTCAGCAAAAAATATCTTTCAATATAGTTCAAATATTTCAAAATATACTAAAAAGGGTTCATATAGAAAGAGTATAAACAGACAGATTTTTATCTTTTAAAATTGTACCTTTCAAATCCTTTCAGATAATTATTTGAATTAAAGCAATTTCATTTTTGTGAAAAAATAAAGATAACATATATTTGTTGTTTTTTTAAGATGAAATATTCATATGGAAAAAAAATATGAATTAAAATATACTTTTTTACAAATTTCGCAAGTTTTTATTTATAAATTTATTTAAGTGAGCTTAAAGTTTGATCCGAAATTTGTTTTTTGAACAGAAATAATAATATAATAATTATCATGTCAAGGAATTTAAGAAAAAAAATAAGAATAAACTATTTTTGAAATTGAAGAAAAAAAATTGGCAATATTTTTCAATAATTGGAGTTATTAGAGTAAATTATTTATAAATAAACATATATAAACATTTGGATTTTTAATAAGTAATGCTGATTATTACAAATTAAAAATCCTTAATAAAGCTTCATTTGAAAATGATAAATACTGTTATTGTCACAAGTTGCCTAACTATATAACTACACATATACGCACTAACAAATATACAAACACGCATATATGAATACATACTTTATTAAGTTACAAAATAATCTCTGTACCTGGAAATAACTAAGCGATTTAAAGGCCTTATCACACGGCGAAATATCGTCCGCTCCTTTCGTTAGCAAACGACAACAAAAGTGACGTCACTCCAAAGTTTCACAGGATTGGTTGAATTTCGTTTGCAGACAATATTTCCATCACTATCGTCGGCATTTTCAGCTGGTTAAAAAATTGTCGATGAGGAAATACTTGCTTGACCAGTTAATGAGGATTGAAAAGGAAAACCGCTGACGAAAAGTGCGGACTATATTTCGCTGTGTGATAAGGCCAAGGCACAGTTGTTCTTAAAACTGGTTTTAACGTTTACTGCGGTCACAGAAATCCGAGATTCGAGGAAGAAAAACAGTTAACAAAAATATTCGTTTTCTAGGCCTTTACACCATATATTTTGCTCCCTATACATCAACGTATAAATACACTCGTTTCAACTGAAGAATGGAACATCACACTTAAAGTCTGGGACAGGGGGCAAAAGTGATGTTCATCGAAGAATCCCACTTTATTCTTTACACCGAATATCATCGGTTAATTCTATGACGAAAACACCTTACTCCTTTTTACAACAAGACAGCAGAGAAAGATGGTGTTTTTGTCAAAGGGGATGATGTCATTATATTATCCCCTTTGTATTATATTATCCCATTATTATTTGTAAATTACTCTATAATTATTTGTAAATTATCTCAAAATAAATTACCCCATATTTATTTGTAAACTACCCCATACTTAGTTGTATTATAATACCCCGCAAACATAACAACCCATTGTAGGGGGTATTATATTTCTTTGATCGAATACATTTGTTTTCTTAGAACTGAATGTGTAAATAAAATTATGCTAAATTATTTTTTGAAGCAGAGATTTTACTTTAAAAATATTACAAAATAGTTAATTCTCAATAATTTTCTATTCGAGAGTTTTGTTTATGAACTTTTATTTGAAAAATTCATTTTTTGTGCAATAATTTTCATATAATTGTAATAACATATCGTTCATCTTAATATGTTATAAGAAATAGATGTACCAAAACGAAACTCTTGAGTCTTATAGTTATCTGTTTTAAAGCCTGAATTCACAATTGTGAATGATAACACACCTGGTAAATGTGCAAAATTAGGTTTTATTATTAATTTCTGTTCTTCAATTCAAATTCTCGGAAGAGGAAGGATTTTCAATTAAAATCACACACACACACGAAAAAAAATATTCGATTCACACTGTTGTTGAAGATATAATTAGAATAGGAGAGAAGTTCAAACAAAATTATGATATTCTCTAACGAGACTTTAACGGATAGAATAGAAGAACTATTTTTTTCTTATTAAGTGTAATATATCACAGGAGACATTCGGGCAGTAAGAAATTAACCTTTAAAAGGAACTGAAACGAACCATTATAAATGTATTAGTTCATTAGACAGCTTTAAAGTGTCTTTAATAATATAATAATAAAAATCTGCAAATTTTGAATAAGATTAATTAATTTCCAGCAGTGTATTTCTTTTATCTGTATTCAGTTGAATTAAATGAGGCGTGCAGTAAACTACTTATATTAGAGATATATTTCAAATACTTAAATATATATGCATCCTTTGAGAAAACATCTTTTAAGTTATTGCCATTTCTAAATTTGAGCAGCCAAGAAATTATATTTCTTAAAACATATTAAGGTGAACATTATGTTGTTATAATTATATGAAAATAATAATAGCTTAACAAAATTCTCGAATCAAGAATTGACATTTTCTAAAACTGTTTTAAGTAAAATCGGTGCTTCAAAATATAATTTAGCATAATTTTTTTTACACACTCCGTTGTAAGGAAACAAAGCAATATATAAAGATAATTTTCTTCTTATTCTACTGTATATACCCGAGAAATATATTCTTAAACCTTTTCTATATTAACTATAATCTCACAAAAATATTTCATAACAGTCTCTATCCATAGAATCATCCTACTGCTTCACATACTATTCCTACGATACCGTAATCTATAGATAATTTGTTCGTGTAATACGCCAGAATCAAAAGCAATGTCGGTCAAATTTATAACCGTATCTTCATGCGGAGGCTTTGTTGCCAGTAGCAACATGTTTTATGATCGGCTGGGGTATTATTAGGGTGACTGGATTCCTGAAGGACACACTCCTTCCTTCTATCCTGTGTCCCCAAGAAAAATATAAGTAGCGCTGACGTTTGCCTTTTTTTTTCCCTATGACTTTTAGGCATTTTCCCCTCTGCAGTCACAAACAACAATTAAGGTCAGGATATCTGTCATGCTTTGTTGTCATCTGTGCTCAGAGGTTTTTTTCTAGTAGGATCCTGGATGGAATTATTTGTACTCAAGGTTTTACCGCTCGAGTAGCCAATCGAAGAAGGATCATATTCATTTAGCCGCTTATGCGTTGGGTGTTCTTGAAAGTCACATGAGAATAAGATTTATCGTGAGAGGGGAAAACAAATAGAATAGATTTGTTTCTCAGGTAGAAACTGATATAAAGTTCTCTCTTGAGATTTCGCAAGAGTACAAATTTTTTTTATTAGTACAAATTAGTAGTTTATTATACCTCTATTTATTTAAAAAAAATAATACATGTTTTGTTTTATCCAATTCCTATTATTAGTTTTCACTCTTTCTATATATATGCATTAAAATTATCACTTAAAATTATCAGCTATGTTTATTAAAATGATCAGTTCAATATTTTATGTTTCTTGTCATTGTTAATTAAATACTTTTTGTGACTTGGCATTGTCAATTCAATATTTTATGTGATATGTTATTGCCAATTCAATACTTTATATAACTTTTATTTTAATAGCTTCTTCATCAAATATTTTTAAGGTTCAAATTTAGATAGAAATCCCCAAGAAAAATATAAGTACCGCTGACGTTTTCCCTTTTTTTCCCTGTAACTTTTAGGCATTTTTCCCTCTGAGTCACAAACAACAATTAAGGTCAGAATAACTGTCATGCTTTGATGTCATCTGTGCTCAGATATTTCTTTTTTTAGGATCCTGGATGGAATTATTTGTACTCAAGGTTTTACCACTCGAGTATCCAATCGAAGAAGGATCATATTCATTTAGCCGCTTATGCGTTTTGTGTTGTTGTTTTCAGATATCTTGAAAGTCACATGAGAATAAGATTTATTGTGAGAGGGGAAAACAAATAGAATAGATTTATTTTTCAGGTAGAAACTGGTATAAAGTTCTCCCTTGACACTTCGCAATTTCTTATGAGTTCAAATTAGTAGTTTATTATACATCTATTTATTAAAAAAAATACACGTGCGGTTTCGTTCAATTGCTAATATTATTTCTCACTCTTTCTTTTGATATTTATTTACATATCTTGTTCAAATTTGGTATTGAGATTATGTTATTCATTGTTATTAAGTCGTATTGTTTCATTAAATAATGATAAGTAAGAATACATTTCCCTTATTTTGAGTGTTAAAAAGAATTATATAGTCAATTAATGGGAACAGAAGCCTTGTATTTTATAATGATAAATACAAAGCAAATTTAATTGGTCTTATTAAGTGTAATGTTTGTGTTTTGTAATAATATTATGAAGCTAAATTGTAGCGAATTTTAAGCTAAATATTGATTTGGGGACTACGTTCGTAGTATTTTTATATTTTCTTTGTTTTACAACGAGTTTTTCACTGTTTAATGAAGTATATAGTATTTATTGGAAAGAGCTCTTTCTGTTCTACAATATTATGCTCAATGTCTTTTTGAGTAATTTAATTATTAATTACTTTTTAGGTCTAGAAATCGAATATCTAGGCGGTAAAAATCTCCATTTTCGACACCTGCTCTCCTTCGCTTTTCATCGATGCCAAAAAGTTGCTGAAGCAATCCAGGATATTTATAAAGAATACGCGGAAGGTGTTATAGCCAAGTCTACAGCAAGAAAATGATCATGGTTTACCTCCATCGAAAGAAGACCATGATCTGCTTTTGGTGGGACTGGGAGGACATGGTGTACTGGGTAATTTTCGAAAGAAATGTCACGGTCACCAAGGGGGCTCGACATAGCCGAGCTACACCGCGTGAAAAAGGCTATGCGACTGAAAGGACCCCATGGGCAAAGCCAAACCATACTCCTTCAGGACAACGAGATGTCGCCCCATGTTGCCATATACGCACTCCAATAGCTCGAATGGGAGATCCTTTAGCATCCATTATATTCTCCGGACCTTGCACCGATGAGTTACCATCTTTTCCACTCTCTGTTGAACCATAAGAGTGGAGTTACCTTCGACAGAAAAAAGTATTTAAAAACAAGATGGCGGAATGGCATCGACAAATTAGTCGAGAGGTGGGGGGGGGGGAGGATCGTAAACAGCAATGGCGAATGCACAATCCATTAATTGTTAATTAATCGATTCGTTGTTATTACTAATGATTTTCTTTAAATAAGGGTATTTGATCAAAACGCTACGAACTTATTCCCCAACTGAATACAAACGATTATTATTTTAATGGACTTTCAGGAGTGTTCCATGACATGTGACCTCATGGCACATTATAAGTTGGCACCTCTCTCTCCTCCCCATTTGCTTTTGTCTTGTATTCTACATTTTAAAAAAGAATCAGTACTATTAGTTCACGCTCTTCCTGTATATATTTGCTGATATATCTTGTTCAAATTTTCAATTGTTAATAAAATGCTTTTTATTCATCTTCTGGATTTCAAATACATTTTTAAAAAACTTATAATGGATGACACTCGTAGTTAATACAGTTTTTTTTCAAATATTAATTCCTTATTTTAATTTAATTAATTTCTAATACTTTAAATATTGCTTTATTGGTTTGTAATGAAAATCCAAATCAACAGGCAATAGCTCGATCTGTAAAATGAAAAAAAAAATCAGTATTTTTCACGTGAAGATCAAGAATGCAAAATTCAGTTCTTTCAATTCTTGCGACAATTAATATTTATTTACTTATTTATGATATTTCATACTTTTTTTGATAATTTTTAATAAAAAGTAACTAAAATAATATATTTGTTGGCTGAAATAGGAATTGGATTTTTTTATAGTACATTACTTGTTCAGTTTATTAACAAATTTTTATTATTTACTTCAGATAAAAAAGCATGTCTGTAATATTTTCTTATTGCAACTATATTTTTGAAATTTTATCTTCCTTTAATGAATATCAAATAGTAGTGAAAGATTTATAATTTGAAAAAGGTCTAGAAAATTATTGCTAAATCCAGAAAATTCTAGTAATTTTATTTTAGCTCCAATAGTCAACACACTATTTAATGCTTCATGTATTATCTGAAGATATATATTTTCATCTAAGACTATAAGATTAAAACGCAGCGATAAAGAATCTACAATTTGAAATTCTTTCCTAGAATATTAAAAGGCCTATTTGTATAATAGTTCACAAAAATAATTTATATTAAATACTAAAATGACGGAATACATTATTTGTTAATGAAAAAATAAAGTACAGCACGGAGGAAATTGTATTAAAATGAAAGATTTTATGTTCGTAAAAACTTTTAGATCTGAAATACAAAAAATAATCTAATAAATCTATGAAATGATTTTTTCATGAGTGCAAATATAGACATAAAAATTCGATTTCAATTATTTACTGAGTTAAACATATAAACAAATGGCTTATTTTAATATTTATTCATGTCTAGACGCAAACTAATTCATTGAAAATTTTATTTTTTAGATTTGTAAATTTTCCAATTAGAATAGAATAAACTGCACGTGCTTTAAATATTTTTATTTAAATATGATTCAACACAGTTTAAAAGTACAATATTTATCGCAAAAGATAAACAAACAAGATAATTCTTTAGACGGCGCTTATTTTTAGGGTAATTTATTTATAATCTATGTTAGAATATTATTTATAAAAAAATATTTGCCATATGACATTAAGAGAAATGAAAAGAATGCTTTTATTAAGCTTTTTTTGTTTTAACTAATCAATTTAATTGCAATTATTTTCATGTAAATAGATTTTTAATTATAGAAATACCTTTATAATGATTGCATGCTGGATATTGCATGATTATTTCTTTAAAGAGAAATTCAGGTGTAAAATTTCACAGCAAAAAGAAGTAGAACTTCCGAGAATGAACAAGAAATCCTTGTGAAAAGTTTCTATTAAGAAAAAAAAAATGCTGTGCTGCCGGGAACATTAAAGAAAGATTGGCAGCGATTCATTTTAATATGAAGTGTAAAGATCATATTACAATAAATAATGTATAAACATATGTTCAATATATACATATGGTACAATATTCAAACACCCATTCATAATGGTAGTTTGAATTAATAACAGAACACAAATGTACAGAGTTTTCTATTCTCTATAGGATGTTCAAATACAAATAGCGAAATTTTAAAATCTAAACTACATTATAAACAAGGTTTGGAAGTGCATTCATTTTCATAGAATACAATAGTATTGTACAATTTTATATGACATTGCTCAATATTCTCAATATTATTGAATATTGTTGAATATTATTTAATGTTATATAGTACCGTATAATATTGTACTGCAGTCTGTGCTGTCGGGAACGTTAAAACAAAAAATTGGCATCGATTCATTTTAATATAAAGTGTAAAGATCATATTAAAATAAATAGTGTCGTGATAAACCCATTCATAATGGTGCTTTTAATTTATAACAGAACATAAATGTATAGAATTTTCTACTTTCTTTAGAATGTTCAAATACAAGCGGCAAAATTTTAAAAACTAAATTACATTAGGAATAAGGTTTGCTTGTGGGTTCCTCTTCATAGAATACACAAATATTATACAATATTATATGACATTTATCAATGTTCGCAATGTTGTTTAATATTGAAAAATATTGTTTAACATCATATAATATGGTACAATATTTTACTGCTGCAGGATGTGATATAGGGGACATTAAAAAGACATATTGACAGTGATTCATTTTAATATGAAGTGAAAAAATCATATTAAAATAAATAATGTCATACCAAACATAATGGTACTTCGAATTAATAACAGAACAGAAATGTATATAGTTTTCTACACTTTTCAGGATGTTCAAATACAAGCAGTGAGATTTTAAAATCTAAATTGTATTATGAAATAGGTTCTCTAGTGCGTTCTTCTTCATAGATATTGTACAATATTGTATGACATTGATTCAATAATTGCCATATGCGCAACAATGTGCAATATTGTATGACATTGATCAATATATGCAATATTGTTTAATATTTTGAATTAGTGTTTAATCTTGTATAATTTAGTACAATATTCTATTGCAGGCTGTGTTATCGGGGACATAAAAACAAAATATTGACAGCGATTCATTTTAATATGAAGTGCGAAGATCATATTAAAATAAATAATATCAGGCAAAACCCATTCATAGTGGTACTTTGAATTTATAACAGAACAGAAATGTATAGAGTTTTCTTCACTTTATAGGATGTTCAAAT
>JAPMOQ010044256.1:2614259-2665105 GCA_026543055.1 Argiope trifasciata
AACATTTACCATATTCGCTACATTGTACAATATTGTATGACATTGATCAATGTTCGCAATATTGTTTAATATTGTGCATTATTTTATGACATTGATCAATATTCGCAATGTTTAATATTATAAAATATATTTTAATATCGCATAATATGGCACAAAATTGTATTAGGCAGCGTTATTGGGAACATTAAAACAAAATATTAACAGCAATTCATTTTAAAATAGAGCTTAAATATCATACTAAAATAAATAAGGATCATATTCGTATCAAACCCATTCAAAATGGTACTTTGATTTAATAACAGAACAGAAATGCACAGTTTTCTACTCTCTGTAGGATCATCAAACCCAAGGATTGAAATTTTAAAATCTAAACTACATTATGAACAAAGTTTGCTAGTGCGTACCTTTCCATAGAAATATATATATATATATATATTGCACCAATCGGAATAAGAGTAACAAAAGGAAAAAATAGCGATTTCTATAAGAAATCCCAGAGTTCAAAACATTATTATCATCCTCAATCTTCTTTGAATTTATTCGGTATATGAATACAAACCAACATCCAGCCTCGATACTCCTGGAGCACAAACTATTCCTCTCCTGAGGAAAGGAATAAAATAGCGGGCCGCAGCGATAAAAATGGGAGAAACTTGGAGAAATCGGGTTTCATTTCCAACCGGATTCCATTCTCATTTCCTTTTAAGCGTAAGTCCGTTTTCGCCAAACTGGTTTCCAGCGAGCCGGCTTGTATTATAAGTATGCAAAATACCCCTCTAAATATATAAATCTCACTCTATATATGAAGGATCAGGTGCGGCGGGAAGAGCGAGCGACGAGAAATAGAATTGGCTTTCTTCGAGGCATGTTTCGTGTGATTAGATTCGTGCGTTGGCGAATTTGAAAGTTCCATTTTATTTATTATTATTATTATTTCTTGCTTTTTTTCAATTTGAATGGAAAAGGAGGGTGTGTGTAAGGGTTTGCTGCCTCCTCCAATCGGAATTTTTATAATAAGAAACAGAATTGAGCCTTATCGTTTCCAGTGTCAAGTTGTTGGTTGAGATTCATTGATGGAAAAGTTTGATTTTTGCAAATAATTGTTATAATTTCTTTATTTTCATTTTTAATGGAACGAAGTGTGTGTAAGGATTGGAAAATTTGAAAGTTCGATTTTATTTATAATTCTTATAATTTCTTTTTTACAATATGAATGGAAAGGAAGGATGTGTGTAAAGGTGTGCTAACTCCTCCAATCGGAATTCTTATAACAAGAAACATAATTGTGCCTTATCCTTTCCAGCGTTAAGATGTTGGTTGAGATTCATTGATGAAAAGATTTGATTTTTGCAAATAATTGTTATTTTTTCTTTATTTTCAAAATTAATGGAATGAGAAGGTGGATAAAAGGGTTTGACGAATTTCAAAGTGTGATTTTATTCATTTATTATTATTGTTATCCCTCCTCCAATCGGAATTTTTATATCAAGAAACAGAATTGGACGTAATAGTATCCACTGTCAAGTCATTGGTTGAGAATCATTGATGGAAAGGCTTGATTTTTACAAATAATACTAATAATATATTTTTTTTAAAAAACTGAATGGAAAGGGAGGGCATGTGCGATGGTGTGCTTCCTCCTCCAATCGAAATTTTATAACAAGAAACCGTATTGAACCTTATCGTTTCCAGTGAAAAGTTGGTTGAGATTCCTTGATGGAAAAGTTTGATTTTTAGAAATAATAATAATAACTTCTTTTTTATTTTAATGGAACTAGAGGGTGTGTATAAGGGTTCAGGAATTTCAAAGTACGATTCTATATATTATTATTATATTTTTCTTCTTCTTACTATCCCTCTCCCAAACGGAATTTTTATAACAAGAAACATAATTGAGTCTTATCGTTTCTAGTGTCAAGTTATAGGTTATGATTCCTTTATGGTAATGTCTGATTTTTAAAAATAATTATTCTTTCCTTTTTTCAATTTGAATGGAAAGAGAGGTTCTGTGTAAGTGTGTGCTCTCTCCTTCAATTGTAATTCTTATAACAAGAAACATAATTGAGCCTTATCGTTTCCATTGTCAAGTTATTTGTTGAGATTTATTGATGGTAATGTTTGATTTTTACAAATAATAATTATTGTTTCTTTTTTTCAATTTGAATGGAAAGAGAGGGTGTGTGTGCTCCCTCCTCCAATCAGAATTCTTATAACAAGAAGCAGAACTGTGCTCCATCTTTTCTAGAGTCAAGTTATTGGTTAAGATTTATTTATCGAAATGTTTGAGTTTTAAAATAAGAATTATTATTTCTTTCTTTCCAATTTGAATAGAAAGAGGGTGTATTTAAGGATGTGTAAAAGGGTATTTAAATGATAACAACAATAATTAATTATAATTATTATTATTTGAGATATTAATAGAAAAATAGGTAGGGGTTATAAGTTAGCTGGCGATTTTGTGTATTATCGAAATCTAGATGCTTTAGTTTCTTAGCTGAAATCTTAATGAAATGACCTAGTTTTTGAATGAATTAATGCTTACTTAATTCGTTAAAAATTTATTTCATCTTATAAATTAAATGAATGTATATCCTTAAGTGAATTTCAAACATATTTTAAAATAATTCTATTAGAGGGAATTAGAATTTAAATATTTTGTTTTAATTACTTCTTATTTTGCAACAATAAATAGATCAAGCTCATATATACTTCAAAAAATATTTGAACTGTTTGAAATTGCATCATTTCAAAAATAATTCTGTAGAAACCCCTTTTAATCATTTTATTTTATAGTTAATATCAATGAAGCAAGATTAATTTAAGAAGATATGGAAAACATAGAATTCAGCATTCAAAAAATAGATTTAACACAATTTGGATAAACTGAAATGCGTCATAAAATAATATATAATTTAATATGAAATTGTGTGAAATTTATTGAACTTCCAATAATATCGAAATTGCATCTGTATCAAATAATTTCCATGTATAAAAAGAAAAGCTAGAAATCCAACAGGCTAGAATTCATTTGGAAATGGTGGTATATTTTAGGCCGATTTTCAAATTGCTGTGAAAATAATTAAAAAAATAAAAATCAAGACAAAGGAAATTAAATTAAACTGATACATCGTACATTTAAAGTAAAATATTTTATGATGACAAATAGTTTTAGAAATTATATGAATAATACAAATCTAGAAAGTTTATTTTAATTATTTTTCATAGATTATTTTCTTAAATTCCCGAATACAAATAACATTTCAAAATGTCTCACAAAGAGAGCTATAGTTGATATTGCCACATTGAAACAAAACAGTGCCGAGTCTGCATAGCTGAATGGTTATGAGATTGGACTCATAATCTGGAGATCATAGGTTTGAATCACACTAGACTCAAAATTTGTTTTTCCTTTATTTCGTGTTCAAAAAGATTCTGGACCTTTCTTTAATAAGTGCTCTGGACTTTTCTTTCTGTCTCCAGAAAGGTATTCTGGAACTTTCCATGCATATATCAAAGCTGAGGATCTCTCAGTCACAGTTTCCTTCTTAGTTCAGAGTTGAGCTAATAAATTGATTTAACTCTACTTCCCGTGTCATCTTTAGTTCTATCTACGTGAAAATATGATGCTGAGATATTTAGGAAATCATTGAGATTGCGTCTAAATCTTATATTTTACGTCTCTTAAATTTTATGTCAGAAATAGAAACTAAATTAATAAATCCATTGCCTTAACTTATTGCTAGGATTATTTATTCTTAAAAAAAGGCTTTAGTTATTATAAATTCGAAATTAAAGTAATGCTTTCAAGAGAAAGATATTTAAATCTCAATACTACAGATTACAGTTAACTTTAATTTTCTTATTTAATTTTAAAACATCAAATATTGAAAGTAGTAGAATCATAAAATAAATTAATTTGCGTCGTATCTTAATTTCTTATATCCATTAAATTATTTTAAGAAAGGAAATTATTTTTTCTCTCAACATTATTTGAATGTTGATATCAAAAAAAAGAATTTTTTAAATAAAAATTGCATAAGTTTTTTTCTTATTTCATTAGAAATTCAATAGAAGAATCCAGTTCACACTGATGTTGCCAAATATAAGACAAATAAATTACGAGAATCCATCTTCTCCCAAACCAAATACATTTGAATAAAAATCGCGAAGAAGAATGTGTAGGCGAACAAAAAGAAATCAGTAGGAGAGCTTTGCAATCTATTACTTTAAAGACACCTAGATAAAATAAAAGCTAAATAGAAATTGGCAGAAAGAAAGAAATTCGTCCGTACACGAAATATATTGCGCTCACATTGGCGATCAATATTTGAGTATTCTATCCCTATTCCTATTTTAGCTCCCGCAGTGCAAACCGTGAAATTGAATTTAATTTCGTGTCTTCTTTCAATATTTATAATGATTTGAAAAGTTTTCATGGAATCTCATTCGAGATTAAATTTTTCTGATCGAGAGTGGAAATGGCGATTTTCTTTGTTCTGCTCACGAGTATAAACAAATGTTTGCTTTTCCAAAAGAAGTATTAATAGTTCATCTTAAACATTGAAATGAGAAAAATATTGTAAAGCAAGAGAGTATAATCCTACCATAATGTGTCGCATTTTATTTATTTTTTGGCATGTGATAAACAGTACAGATATTTTATTTAAAATTGTTTTAAACAAGCAATCTTTCTCTCTCTCTCTCTCTCTCTATATATATATATATATATTGTTACGAATGTTACGAGTCTGTGATGTTGCTTCCCAGCAAGATTGGTTCCTTCACTTGAAAGAATGATTTCCAGTATTCTGTACTGGATGCTCTTAGAAATAATCCAAGAGATTGGCAACCATTTGGCGACTTTGGCGACAAAAAGAAAAGTACCCGTAACATCCAGAATGTTCCCGATTCATCCATTATTAACCGAAATTCGTCCATTTACGCCCTGATTGGCCGAGGCATTTCTAGCCTAGCCTCGTGAGACTATATAAGGCCGACAGTTTCAAGCTGAGAATGGAGTAACTTTCTAGAACCCCGGAATTTTTCTGAACTTTCGAAAACCTATTCCATCTCCCAGAAATATCTTCACCGCGACCTCTGCTGAACTCCTCTGATTGGCTCTCAGGAGTTAGCTCCAGAATCCTGCCCTTACGATTGGACGATGCTTCTCCCGCACACCCGACCACGACTGGCCTGCAGTTCTCTTTCCTCGGCTTGCTCATTCCATCAGCAGACGTCTCTCCACCATCAGATGACATCGAAGCTGGTAACGGCATTCACTGAAAGTCAGGCCATAATCCATTCTTTTCAGTAACGGAGATCAAGCCCCATACTTGTTGGGCTAGGCGCTCCGTTAACCATGTCGTTACCGTTACCGTTACAGCTGAGAATGGAGTAATTGGAATAGACGTTAGATAAGGAGTAGACCAGAGGTGAAAACAAGAAGAGGCGGAGCCAAGCAAGTGCTGAACAGAGCTGTGTGCCTTGTAGTCTGTTGAGGAAACAGCGACGAGTATTATAGCCAGTGCTGCGGCATTGTTACTACTTGTGAGTTACTGTCGTTATTGTGTGTTCTTCTCGACTGTAAATAAACAGCTTTGTTGTGTCTCCTACTAAAGGACTGATCATTGTGTGTTCATATCTTCTCATACCGTATACACCCACTATACAAGGTAAAAAGAACCCGACGGATGAGTTAGGAAATCCATAAAAATGTATATTAAACGCTAACATACATACCATAGCAATAGCTATTATTAATTCTTGTCGAAAGGCGACAGTAAAATATAAGAATGTGGTAAGTCATACTTGCAAGCAGAAAATCATTGCTTAGAATACTTATTAGACTTACAATACTTTCACAAGATCTACAATAAATTTAAGAAATCACTTGATATACTAATGGAGCTGCAAAATATTATCAAAATTTTTTAGATGTGGGCTTACCTTTTATTAAAAAATTCTTTACTGAAGGAAAAATATATAAAAGATGTTAGAATATAACTAGATGTTAGATAAAAGCATTAAACGAAATTTAATTGAATACAAAAATAGGCTTAACCATGGCTATGACTTAATGTTCAGACATTGCAATGCGAGTATTTTCTAAAAAGATTATATAAAAATTCAAAAATATTACCTTTTTAATGATATCAGTTTTATTTCCACATCATTATTTATTTATATTCCAAATATTATTTTGGATTTTCTTGGCTTTTAATCTGGGTGTTCAAACCTTACAATGCGATAAACTCTGTAATGAAATGTTAAGTCCTTTATATTACAAAAATAATATCGAACTTCTATTTATTGCAAATAAAACCCTTTTAGGTAATGTATTGTAATCAGGTATCAAACTATTTCAATTTTAGAAAACGAAAATAACTAACTCAGGATACTCTGTTTCATTAATACATACCAGAATTAGGAAATATTAATTATAAACAAAGTGCATCAACTGACAGTTATTATAAGTACATTAAACTGACTGTTATTATAAGTACATTAAACTGACTGTTATTATAAGTACATTCACAGTTATGTAGAAATAATGGCGATTATATATATTTATGCTCATTGATTAAAATTATTGCTCATATTAATGTGATTAATTAAGAATCTCCCTTGGGATGATTATTCATAACTCATAGTGATTAATGAATAATCACCAGATTAAAACGATTATCCATAATTTTGTGGAGAAGATTTAGTGACGATTGTTCAAAATCACCAATTAAACATACATAAATAAATATTTTTAATGCCTGGATATTTGACATAATCACCAATGATAATTATTCATTACCCCTAGATATTTGACATGATCAATAATGGTAATTATTCATTGAAATCGGATATTTGACATGATCACCAATGGTAATTATTAGTTATCACTAGATATTTGATATGATCACGAATGGTAATTATTCATTACCACTGGATGATTGACCTGATTAACATTGTTAATTATTCATTCCCTCTGGATATTTAACATGATCACCAGTGGTAATTATTCATTCCCTCTGGATATTTGACATGATCACCAGTGGTAATTATTCCTTCTCTATGGATATTTGACATGATCACCAGTGGTAATTATTCATAATCATCATTCTTCGTTTTCATATTACTGTGGTGAGTTTATTAAATTCTCCGAAATATTAATTACCGTTAGCTTCCACTTTAAGGGATTAATTCGGTATAATATTATGTATATAATTAATGTATGATTATTTAGCAAAATTAGAGGAGATTATTCATAATGATCAGAAAGTATTTTTAATCGTAATTTAGTGACGATTATGAATAATCACTGGATAAATCAATTTAACATAATATATATACATTTAAAAAAATCGTACTATTTATGACATTAAAATATCTATAGAGATCATATTTGCATAGAAAAGCATGTTTAAAATAACTTTGATGTACTATTTTTATCTTTATTTAAAATACTAGCATTTACTAAAATTTGTTTGCAAAATGTTTAAAAAATTGAAACGTGTCGAAACAACATATTTTCATGAAAGGAACCTTAACCTTTCAGCTCTTTTGATTTAATTTCATTCCTAAATAATCGAGGCATTTTGAGCGAATTTTATATAATTACTTCCTTTTATGAAAGAGAAATAGTTGGAAAATATTTTTTAAAGTTTCTTTCAAATATGTAATAGAATTCTTTTAAGGAAAATTTTCCGCATGAGAAAAATGCATTACCCATCAAGAAAGGAATTCATGAAATTCTAGTCATTAATTTCGTATTAGTATGGAAATACTTTTTTAAAGCTGCTCCCACTCTCTGAATTATTAATCTTCAAATTTAAATTCATTTGCTTCCACTTTCAGGGATTAATTTCGCTCTCAATGCTGTGAAGATTTTGATACATTTGTTATTATGATACAGTAGATTAGAAAGAAGATTGCTTTCAAAATATCCGTAATTGTAATATTTTTGAAAACTCTGAAATCGATTGAAACTGATTAATTTTTAAAGTGAAAAACATTTTTTAGACTCATTTTGAGTAAAAATTCAATTTAATAAAATATATCGAACTGAATATAACTGAAACACGTGTGAATCCATGCATTTATTTAATAATTTAATAATTAGAAATTTAGTAAGAATTTTAAAATAAAGTGATGTTTAGTTCCACTTTGAATAAATAGCGAAAAAAAATTAAATTATTCGAAACAGAAATAATTTCTTACTCTTCATCTATATAAATAATCTTTATAAATAAAAATGAATGTTTATCTGTATCTCACTTATGCGCTGCCTTACCGCTCTTCCAATTCCGATAAAACATCGACAGCATATTGCTTGCACTTACGCCAAGGTTTATAGACCTAATACAATCATCTAAAGTATAAAAATTATTTTCAGATTGATTTACCGTATCTATTAACATCTATTTGGATTATCCACCAAATAACTTGACAAGGAGACACGACAGATTCAGTAAAGATGCTGAATGCAAGCTAGAAGTTAATATTTCGTAGTTATTGTACCTAAATTTTATGTAAGTCGTTCTCATAGATAACAGTTTCATTATTAAGTATCTTATTATGATACAATATATTAAAAAGATGATTGCTTAGTTGCAATATTTATAAAAACTAATGAATTTTAAAATCGAAAAAAAAATGAGATTCTTTTTGAGTAAAAATTCTTTAATAAAATATATCAAACTGAATATAACATAATCACGAGTGAATCCACGCACTTATTTAATAATTTTATTATTAGAAATTTAGTAAGATTTGTATAATAAGGTGATATTTAGTTCCGCTTTGATTAAACAGCGATAAGAAATAAAAGGACTTCAAATTGATATTAATTCTTACTATTCATCTGTATAAAGAAAAATGAATGTTTGTCTGTCTGTCACTTATGCGCTGCCGTACCTCTCATCCAATTCCGATAAAAATTTGGCAGCTTATTGCTTGCACTTACGCAAAGGTTAGAGGCATAATACAGTCATAGAAAGCATAAAAAAATATCTTCAGATTTATTTATTTCATCTATTAACCACGGATTAATCGCAAAATAACTCGCCACGGAGACACAACAGATTTATTAAAGATGCTAAATTCAAGCTAGACACTAATATTTCGTAGCTATTGTATGTAAATGCTATGTATGTCGTTCTCATAGGTAACAGTTTTATTAGATAGTATGCAAGAAAGTTTATTGGCAAGCAATCCTATCGGTTTGAAATTTTAATTAAAAATTTAATAAAATTCTACCGTTATTTTCAGTAATTACCTAGAATACAATAGTACAAATAATTTTGCCTATCTTAGTTTTCAAAAAGTCTTAGTCAAAATCTTTCATAAGTCTTAGTCAAAAATTTATCTTTTCAGCTATATTAAAGATTTAATGTTACAAATATTTTTTGTATGCTTAATAAATTTTAAAAGAGCAGTAAACTAATCAATTTTTGAAGAGTATATAACATTCACATTTTTTAACATTAAACTTGAGAACTCTGAATAAATATGAAACGAATCACAAGATACAATAAACAATTTCTTTCATTACCATTCTAAAAGAACACTGAGTTTTAAAATTCCAAAAGAATACACAGATCTAATACATAAAAATTTCTATTTGTTTGTAGAAGAGAATAATAAAAATAGAATAAATAGTATTTACTCTTCTCCTTTATACATCCTACGATTTCAGAGAATGTATTCATTGTTAACAAGAAAATAAATATCATTCTGAATTAAACAAGATGATATCAAGTTCCAAAAGATGTTTCGAAGATAATTTCTTCTGCAATAGCACAGTGCCCTGTGCCATCTAGTCTTAAATAAAAGTAACAAATTCCCAATCTTATCGTCCTATTTTTGTATTTCAAATTACGTAAATGCTTAGCATCCAATTTTCATCACTATGATGTGCAAAAGAGAGAATATATTTTGTATCAAACTTTTAAAACAAATATTTTAAATATGACACAATATTAGTAATTTCAGCTTATTGAGAGTTGAAAAGCGAGTAAAAGTTTTAGATCTAAATTTCTGGAATAGGAAATTGAAATCATATATTGGAAATCAATTCAATATATAATATTATTCCAAACATAATATTATTCCAAATATAATATTATTCCTTATGTTTTATATGCCAATGCTATGATATAAATGATGTACGCCTTTCGGTTATATTTGAAAATTAAATGTAAAAATAAATCAATGCTGTTTAAAGGGGAAACCAATATAAAGAAATATAATGCTTTTAATTATAATAAAGATTCAAAAATGGTTGGATGTTTTAAGTATTGAAATATTGTTTTTAACTTTGACACTCTAGGATTAATATGAAATTTTCAGTTTTTACCATTTTTTAAATATTGTGTAACAAATTTAAATTCAGTAGTTTTTTAATAAATATTATTTAAGCCTACAAATAATTACATTCGTTTATTCTAAAATTTATTTAACTTTTTTTAATTCTAAAACTTTTAAAAATCACATGCATTATAAATTTATGAGCTTAATGTAAAAAAAAATATTAGCACATATTAGCACATAAAAAATATAGCATATATTAAAATATTTAGTAACGTAAAAAGAAAGCATTTAACATTTAGTAACATTAAACAAAATATGTAAAGCAACATATTTTGTTTAAACGCTGCTTTACTGCAGTTTTATACAGGATGAAAACAAATGATGATTAGTTTTATACAGGATGAATACCTGATTTAAAAAATCATATTTTCGAAACTACTGAAAATATTACAATAAGTGATACATTAATTCAAAAATAAATATACCAATTTATTTTCAATTGCAAATGTCCGATCTATGATCCTCTTGTTATAAGACATATGTCTAATTTGTAATCCATTTTGTTCCAAAATTTTGTAACACCACTCTGCAATGATCTATCAAGAATGCACAAATGCATTCTGTACTTCTGGTATCGGTGGTACATAAACGGCATTGATGGTGTGTTTCCGTGTTCATAAAATTTTCGGCATTGACGGTACATAATCAATGTTCTCTATCAATTACCGCCTTTTGTGGAGTTATGTCAATGATAACAGATGAAACAAAATGTTACAAAATGTTTTGAACGAACTGGACTACATATTGTACTCATGTCATATACCAAAAGAGTCACACATCGGGCATTTGTAACTAAAAAAAGAACTTGGTAAATCTCTCTTTAAATTCATGTATCAGCTATTTTAATATGCACAATAGTTTCGAAAATACCTTTTTTTTAAATCCATCATTTGTACTCCCTCTGAAAATTAATCGAATTTCTCTATCCCTCTGAAAAATATTTTGAAACAACATTCACAATTTTGAATGGTATTATGATGTTTAGGAAAAAACATGAGCCAATGCACTGTCGTCAAATATTCTCACCATGCTACAAGTAGAATGATTGGTCCAGAAACGAATAAAACATTCAAAATCTGGACATTTTATATAAATCATTTTATAAACAGATACGCTTGTTTTCTGGAAGAACCAGATTTGCTCATATGAACGTTTATTTGTCAGCCAAAAGTTTGTTAAATGTTTTGAAAAATGTAAACAATGTTGTGCATGACATCAAATGAATAAATACATAAAAAACATTATTTCAAATGCACAACTGTAAAAATAAATTGGGTCACAAAAACCATTACTGGAAACTTCATCTTATCTATTAATCTCTAAGAATTTTTGGTCTAGCATACAATATCAGAATACTCAGCGTTTGCTATTTTTTCTAAACGTGAGCCCTACACTACCTTGATTTCTTGGCAAGTCACCACGGGCTCAAATTTTTGAATTATTTTGCAAATTTTTAAAGTCTGTCAAATTTTATGCGCTCATTTAAATTTTGTTTTT
Source organism: Argiope trifasciata (assembly GCA_026543055.1). NCBI lineage: Eukaryota > Metazoa > Arthropoda > Arachnida > Araneae > Araneidae > Argiope > Argiope trifasciata. The sequence goes on from JAPMOQ010044256.1 coordinate 2,626,119, forward strand.
TAAAGTTTTTAATACATTGCCCATTTCTAATTATTGCACATTGACATGGTTTTAGCAATAGTTTGGAGCAGCATAGATAAAATATGGCTCTTGAGCCAGAAAGTTCTAAACAAATCCAAATCCTAAGAATATTCTTCTGTTTCTGTCTGTCTATCCTAAGAATATTCTGGCCAATGGTTTTCAAAAAGTTAAACTACATGGCACATAACATCAAATGAATTAATACATGAAAAATATTTCAGATGCAAAACTGTCAAAATAATGTGGGTCACAAAAACCTATACAGGAAACTTCATCTTATATCTTAATCTCAAAGAATATTCTTCTGTTATTTATGCATATGATCCATACAAGAACTTTTCTCAAGAAATGATTTATTTGCATTGACATTGCTCTTACGATTGATTACGCTCATATGATTATTGCGCTTATGAAGTTATATTAATTAGCCAAAAGTTTGCCAACGGTTTAAAAAAATTTAAATGATGTTGTGCATAACATCAAATAAATAAATGAATAAAAAACATCACTTCAAATGCACAAAAGTAAAAATAAAGTGGGTCACAAAAACCGATACTGGAAACTTTCTTTCAATCCCTAATCTTTAAGAATATTCTTCTGTTATTTATGCACATGATCCAGACAAAGACTTTTCTCAATAAAAGATTCATTTTCTCAATTTTGAATGCTAGGATGAATGTTTATGAATGTTTAGGATGAAACATGAACTAATGTTTTCTCATCAAATCTTCGAACCACGCTACAAGAGAAATATTTGGTCTAGAAACGCATAAGGCATTCCATATCCAGACACATATAAAACGTTCCATAAACAGACAAGCTTGTTTTCAGGAGGAACCAGATTTCCTCATATGAACGTTTAATTCTCAGCCAAAAGTTTGCCAATGGTTTTGAAAAATTTAAGGTATCCGACTACGTTCAAAGGAAAAATTTTGAAAAATTGGATTTTTTAAAAACTATTTAAAACTATGGTCTTCAGATATATTGTCAATTATAATAAAAAATATACTATAAATACAAAAAAAGTATTTGAGAATAAAATATATTTTGAGAAAACAGAAAATGTGTTGTAAATTTTAGTGAAATTTAATCAAAACAATTAGCACTATACACAAAATCGCAATGCAGAAATCCTATTTTTCTTGGTACACAAGTTATAGAATATAATGATGAATGAAATGAACCACCATTTAAGAAAAATCTTCAGATGCTAAGAAGCTAGGAGTAAAAATATACGCATATAATCAATTTTTCCATAAATTCACAACTTAATTTTTCTAAAAACAACTATTAAGGAAAAGGTATTTCGCCGAAGATAAAACTTTTGATTCATTTTATTACGCGTATTATTTAAAACACAAGCTTGAATTTTTATACCATAATTATTTTAAATACCTCAATTAGTTTTTGAGATATCATGTAGTGAATTTTTATGAAGATGAAAGTGTTGAGAAAGTTGAAATTGAAGACAAATTTTAGCTGAAAAAAATATGTCCCTGGGTGATATGTCAGCCCTTCCTTCTCTTAGAAAAAATAATCTGTCTTGAAAAGAGGAAAAAGTCTGAACTACAAGTAATAACAATTTAAAAAATAACACGTCAATGTGGTCGATAACCATTGTTTTATACATAGTCGGATGCCTTAAACGACTTGGTGCATAACATCGAATAAACATATAAAACCATCATTTCAAATGCACAACTGTAAAAATAAAAAAACAAAAACCGATACGGGAAACTTCATCTGATCTCTTAATCTCAAAGAATATTCTTCTGTTATTTATGCACAGGATCCAGACAAGGACTTCTCTCAAGAAAAGATTAATTTGCATCGTCATTGCTCTTACCAGACGCACAAGAGCAATCAAGACAGAAACTGTCTCTTCATCTATATGAAACTACTTCCTTGCGAGGCCTCTCGAGGGCCCAAAGAAGTCCTCGAAGTGTCCTCCTCCTCCACTCCTTTAAGTGGAGCTAAAATATTAAACTTTTAAGACCACTCTCCGAGCGAGGGTCATATTTCCGTTTGAGTGACGTTTCATTTCCCCGAGGGATTTCGGTCCACATTCGCCAACCTCTGCAATTCATTTGGATTCGTTTGGAGGATATTTGGCGGAAACAAACTGGTTGAAGGGTATCTGTCTGCCAAAGTTCCAACCGCCTCATATGCATTCTAATCTTAGAAGTTGACGTTTATTGGGTTGTAGTTGATTGAAATAGGGAGAAGTTGAGAAATTTCGGTGGCGAATTACGAAAGGAATGAACGTGCGTGCATGAGTTGGCAGAGTTTTCGATCAAAACTTAATAAATCTGAAATCTTAGAGAAGGGAATTGTAAACTTGCATTTGTTGGAGTTGGGAAACGTGTTGTCTGGAAGCAGTGGTTTTGTTTCTTGTATTTCTTTTGTTCCTACGCGTTTGAAAGGATGCTCTGTAAATAAACCCTTTTGTAGTATTTATTTATTACTTTTGCTTATAGGTTGGGAATTTTCAATTATTGGTGAGGAATTCCGGCAAAGGAGAATTTTAATTAAGATTTCAAGTGTGGAAATACGTTTTTTTAATTTGTATGATTTCAAAACTATGTTTCAAGTATTGTACTAGAAACAGAATGCATTGTGTTTGAATTAGTTTTCACTAGTTTAATTTTAGTATTTCATAATATTGGGATAATCCTGCAAGTGATTATTATTGGAATAATCAAAGAATTCTTGATTTTCTAATTACTTAAACTTTTGTTTATGAATAGCTTTAGGCAATTACTTTATTAAATTCTCTTAAATTTTATTACATTTATTATTGCTATTCAATTATATTAAATTTTCCCATTTTTATGCAGATTTTCTATATATATTCTTCTTTTATCCACTTTAAATGAAAAGATTTAACTTTGTTATTCAGATCTTATTTAACATACGAATGCTGCTTTCCGAATAATGAGACCCAAACTTCATGTACTAACTTTAGAAATCTATTTTTCAATGCTTTCAAAAACATCGTGAATGCAGATAAATAAAAAATATTTCAAGAAATTTATATAAATTAAAAGTATAACAATAAATATCTTATGTAATATTTGTGATGAATGATCATAGTTCGATGGACAAAGCCTGAACATCGCCTATACATTACTCAGCTGTGTAAATTAATTAGGGAAACTGTTGTTAAATTATTTTTCATGTTTGCGTGTATTCTTTAGATTATATTAATAGATGCTTATATCTAGGAATATGGCATTTTTGGATTTTTTTAAAAATTTGTATAGTTTTTCAAAGAAACTCTTTTAAAGGAACATTTGGTTTTGAAACCATACGATATAAACTGATTTTTGGAGAACAGTTAATTTGAAACAAAACTAGTAGACGTATTATAAAATATAATAATCGATTATCTCTTTAACTTATACAAGCTTTGACAAATGCTTGTAATCAAAATAATGTAGAAATTTGCATGTAGAAAACTCTTTGAATATTAATGAAGTTTTAAGTCAATTTCACCCAAAACACATTTTTGAAAACAATTCCAAAATGTGTATATATTGTGCATATGGCAGTCTTATAATGCTCTAAGCTATAAAAATTAGTATGTAATATTCCATTATCATTCCATCACTTTATTTCTTTTTAAATAAACTTTTAATATTTACTTAATATTATGTGAATATTTAATGTATACATGAATAGATCCTAAAGTTAAACAATTGTTTGTTGATTTCAGATAAATTTATTACTGAAAGAATAAATTTATCTTACATGAATAATTTTATTACTAAAAGCTCTTAATCTCTTAAAATATTATCTTTTACACTGATCAAATCGGTCAATCAAAAACATGCAAGGTAATGCCTTTTGTGCAAACGTCTGTCACAAAGCAATGTAGTTTTTTGTGTCTCTCTATCTTTTTTTCTTTGTTACTCTCGCTTTCTTATATTAAATTGCAACATTTTCAGCATTCTATAATGGAAAATACTTTTACATTATCTCTACAGATCATTTCATTTCAAAGTATCAAATAATACTTTTCATTTGAAATATTGAACTGAACTTTAGCAAAAAGAATTTTTACTGGTTTCAAAGTTCATTCTCTTTTAAAACAAGAAATATTTCATTATCATTCGATCATTTTGTTTCTTTTTAATGATACTTTTAATATTCCCTTAATATTATATGCATATTTAAGGATATATACACCAACATATTCTAAAATTAAACATTTTTCTGCTCATTTCAGAAATAATTTTATCACTGAAAATTCTTTATCTCTTGAAATACTATCTTTTACACTAATCCAATCAGGCAATCAAAAATCTGCAATGTTATGCCTTTGTGCAAACGTATGTCGTTTAGTAATGTGTTTTTTGTCTCTGCATATTTTTTTTGTTACTCTCTCTGTCTTATATTAAATTGCAAGATTTTCACCGTTCCATAATCAAAAATACTCTTACATTATCTCTACAGACCATTTTATTTCAAAGTTTCAAACAATACTTTTCATTTGAAATATTGAATTGAAAAAAAATTTTGCAGGTTTCAAAGTTCATTCTATTTCAAAGCATGTAATATTTCATCACTATTCAATCAATTTGTTTCTTTTTAATGATACTTTTAATATTTCCTTAATATTATATGCATATTTAATGTTATATGCTACATGAACATATCCAAAAATTAAAGATTTTGCTCTTAATTTCAGAAATAATTTTATTACTAAAAGCTCTTAATCTCTTGAAATTTTATTTTTATTTCAATCGGATCAGTCATTTAAAATCATGCAAGGTAATGCATTTTATTCAACCATCTGTCACAAAAAAATGGGGGGTGGGTGGGTTGTGTCTCTCTATCTTTTATTTTATCTTATTATCTCTGTCTTATATTAAATTGCAACATTTCCAGCATTCTATAATCAAACATACTTTTTACATTATCTCTACAGACCATTTTATTTCAAAGTTTCAAACAATACTTTTCAGTTGAAATATTGAACTGAACTTTATCAAAAACATTTTGCAGGTTTCAAAGTTCATTCTATTTCAAAGCATGTAATATTCCATTACCATTCAATCAATTTGTTTATTTTTAATGATACTTTCAATATTTCCTTAATGTTATATGCATATTTAATGCTATATACACGAACATATCCTAAAATTTAAAAAAATTTCTTTTGATTTCAGAAATAGTTTTATTACTGAAAGCTCTAAATTTCTTGAAACCCTATTTTTTACTTTAATCGGATTGGTCAATTAAAATCATGCAAGGTAATGCTTTTTGTGCAACCGTCTTCACAAAGCAAAGCGTTTTTTTGTTGTGTCGCTATCTCTCATTCCTTTTTATTCTATCTTACATTAAATAGAAACATTCTCAGCATTCTATAACCAAAAATACTCTTACATTATCTCTACAGACCATTTTATTTCTAAGTTTGACAACCTACTTTTCTGTCAAAATAATGATCTTTGAACTATTTAAAATAAGGTTATTAGAAAATAATATAGAAATCATATGTGCAGATTAATATCACATTTGGCGATTTATCGCCAACTAAATTTACAGCTTGACTTCTAAATTGTATGTTCTCTGATTGCAACTGAATGAACCTGCAAAAAATTTTACAGGTTTCAAACACAATAAACCACGTTTCAAAATACTCACATACTACAACCATTGACTGAATCCTGACTCCTCAGTTGCGATGGCCCTAAAATTAAACCCCAAGACGTGCATCGACGCTTGAAGGACTAAAAAAAAGCACCTAGGTGCTTGTTTCAGTGGAAAGTGGATACATAGCTGAGTGGCAGATGCGCAAATATTTGGCTGTAAGAATTGAAATGTCAGGGCAGCGTGGTCTGATGTGTATGTCAACAGACTTGAGGAGAGAGAAATCGGGGACAAATAAACTAATACTAACGATAAAGTTCGATGCGTCTGAGTTCCTCATTTCATGCATCTTTCAGCTTGACAGCCGATTCAGTCTTGGAAGGATGACACAGAGTAAAAACATAGGCGAGGGTTTCTTGTTTGACCTGTGTTATACTTTCATGGAGATTCCAAAGTAGGTCCCGTAGAATGGTTTGTGTGTGTATATGTATATACACAGAAAGTGGAAGTAAGACAGATAGGTTTTATATTATCTGCCACGATGGAGGTTGAAATGTTTACAGTGAAATGTGACAGAAGTTGCATTCGTTTTGCATTTCGAATTTTTAGTGAAGGGATATCCATTGTTCTTGCAATGAATGGATTAGAGCACAGCTTTTACAAGCACACTTTAATTAGTTCTTGTCATTTAATTAATTCTGTTGCTGGTTAAACTAGTGATGATTAAGATTCATATTTTGTCCAATGTTTTCATTCAAATGGTTTATAAGGCTTAGAAAGGTATAAATCACGTTATGAACATACAATTACTGGGCATAATATGAGAAATATATAATTCTATTAAGTTTAAATTCCATTTCTGGCAGGCATAAGTATGTATAATAAAAAGTCAAAGAGAATGTATATTAATATTTAAATACTATTATTTAATATTGAAATAAATTAATATTTAATTATACAGAGTGGTTTCCACCTTAAGTTGAAAATTAGAAATTCGATTGTAGGGAAAAAAATTTATAGCTTAGCCTAACCAAATTTGGGCTGAATGAAATTACATTTTCAGTATAAATTTTTTTCTACATCATTTACTCGTTTGATGGAATAAATGGATTTTTTATTGATCGGAAAAATATATTTATTGCATAGATTATTGTCAGATCAGAAATACAGTGACAAAAATTTTAGCCACTTTTTTACACAAAGTTAAATCCAAATCTAAGAGCTAATATAGTGCATAATTCAAACTTAATTATGTATGGCTTAACATATTTTTTATGATCTATTTCCGAATGCTCCATTTTATAGCTATTTTCTTTATTAAATCCGTACGATTAGAATTTCAGGTCTTTGATTGATTCGAACCTTGATTTGATTAATTAAATAGAATAATAGAATTCAGATCTTTGATATTTTTGATATTTTGAATGGCAAAGAAAAAAATGTGTGTGAAAATATTCTAAAAATGGATGAAAATATTAAAAGTCATTAAATATATAATTAGAGTTATCAAATTCAAGACGCATTTATTGTGGCATTGAGATACACTAAATCGGTTACTTTAAATTATGTGAATTTACACGCTCTCAATGGCCATTCATAATTTCTACATTTTAAAAATATAATTGCCAGTTAATAATTCTTTAAATTAGATTTAGATAATGTTTAGTTGGACTCCATTATAATATGCTAAATAATAATGGAGCCTTATTGAAAAATTAGAAAATAAACAAATATAAAGATCAGCATCCAAAAAACATGTTTTAAAACACTTTTTAAACTGACTTTTATAGCTGATTGATGCATAGAGAAATTTTGCAGACTATATATTTTGTCTCATATTATTGCGTACAGAGTTTTCTATTTTCGAACAAAAACACGAAAAGTTTTCGAAACTGTCTGCCAACCTAAAGAGAGCTCCCAAATACTTATAGAACATAATCGATTATCTTCTGAGTAACTTCCGAAGTGAGTTTCTGATGAGAGAAAAGCCTATTTCCTTTAAATCCCATCGACTTACAAACATAATCCCTTGTAAGAGAATAAAACTTAGGGAACACTATCAAGTTCCCATTGATCAGTTTTTTTTCCCTTCCTTTAATCGAAAGTTCAACGAAATCTTCAAAATTCACCATCTTTATTGACGTTATTTTGAAATCAATTGGAAAACTTATACAACTGAAAAAGCTTGATTTTTTCCCCTTTGAAGAAATGGTTTGAAAGATCTTTTCAAATATTTATTGTTATTTTCTCTTGCTTAAGTTGTTGTAAATCTAATATTTCATATTCATGTAATATTTTCTTTTTGATCTGAAAGCAGGATTCTGTCGATTTCTCTCCCTTTTTCTTTAAAATAGGCAGTCAAATAGACTTAATTACATTTCATGTTGTTGATTTACCATATTTATTTGCATGTAATTTCGAATCTAAATCCTGAAATTAGTTCTAAGATGATATTTCAGTTTAATTTAGACATGTTATCACTAAACTAAACTTTTCAATCCCATCGATATACAAACCTAATCCCTTGAAAGAGAATAAAACTTAGGGAACACTATGAAGTTTCCATTCATCAGGTTTTTTCCCTCCCTTTAATCGAAAGTTCAACGACATTTTCAAAATTCACCATCTTTATTGACGTTATTTTGAAATCAATTTTATAGCTTTTACAACTGAAAAAAACTCGCTTTTTTTTTCCTTTTGAAGAAATGGTTTGAAAGATTTTTTAAAAAAAAATTATAATCATTTTCTCTTGTACAAGTTGTTGTAAATAGAAAATTTCATATTCATGTAATATTTCCTTTTTGATTCAAAATCAGCATTCTGTCGATTTCCGGATTTTTCTTTAAGATAGGCAGTCAAATAGACTTTAATTACATTTCATAAAGTTGATGTAACACATTTCTTTGCGTGTAATTTTGAATCTAAATCAGGAAATTAGATTTAAGATGCTATTTAAGTTTAATTTTTATATGTTATGACTTAACTAAAATGATAATTTTGATATTTTTTTAAAAAGACAGTTTTAAATGTATGCATTATTACATTGAAAATACATCAAGCACTTATTCATTCAAAATCAAATCAGGTGTTCATCTACTCTTTTTGATATATTTGATTACAATATTTGCAATATTAAAATTTTTTCTACAGTTTATATTGTAATGTATTATGGTTACATAATATATAATGGTTGTATATTTAATGTATGATATACAAAGGTTGAATTAGTTGATAATCATAAAAAATATTGTTCTGTTTATGTTTTTCAGCCTTAAAAAATCCAATACGGCATTTGCAGATGCTTTTCTTCAATAGTATACTAAGACAAGGAATATACTAAAAAGGATATTGCCACTTTCATTTAGACATTTTTTCTCTAATTTTTTAAATTTTGAATATATGGCAATTAAAGTAAATGGAGGACAATGCAGTTAGAGCTTTCCAATGATTCATAAGTAAAATATACTACATATGCATAAGTAAAATAAACCCAAATTTGGATTCAAAGCTCCATTTTATTCTATAAGAAAGATTTTAATACAGAAATTCTTGATAAAAAGTGGTGATTATTTATCTACTTTGAAGTATCAATTTATTTGAAGCCCTACCACAATTAAGGAGAAATTGAAATTTAAGCGCCTAGTTCTAATTCCGTTTCCTTTGAGTTGAATGACCCGTAAAAAAAATCTGCAAGAGTTGTTCAACAAAACTATCACATATTACTCACCAAATCAAATATAATTCAAATTATTCTATCCATTATATATATCTATAAGTAAAAGGAAAAGTTCAATAACAGTAAAACATCAAAATTTAAGACAAAGAGAAATGTGAAGTGCCTTTTCCAATTCACTTTGATTTCATTCCCTCAAGAGCAATTTATCCGGTGATGGTCTTGTTTTACTTTTTAATTTTTATTTTAATGATTTTAACACATATATGTAATGACCGTTTTGAGATATTTCTGCATTAAAACCATTACAATAGGTAATCCTAGTTTCAAGAAATTTTTTATGCTGAATATATATCAGCAAACGACTTATTTTAACATATTTTTTTAAAAAGAAAAACATATTATTTCTAGATAAAAAGAATTACTTTTTTCTTTACATTAATTCAAACCGACTGATATACTAATATTTCTAAGATTGAGACTATCTGAACACAGCAAGTTTTTTCCCCTTCATTTCATTTTATACAACATGTTGAATCATCATTATTTTGTATTTTTATGGTATCCGACTACTTTAAATCACTGTTTTTGAATCACATTGGTGGATTTTATTTTTATTGTTATTTCGTTAAGTTCAGAGTTTCCTCTTTCCAAAACAGTTTATTTCTTTCAGAAAAAGGAAGGACTGACCTATCATCTACCGGAGTTTTAAGCAAAATATTTTTTTCAGCTAAAATTTGTCTTTGATTTTCCCAAATCTTAAATTTCATGAAAACTATCCACCATTAACTTTATATTTCCATAACTAATAGAGCTATCTACGTAAAAATTTCAGCCTGTCTTTTAAATAATATGGACAATGAAATGAACCATAAGTTTTAGTGTTGGTGAAATACTTTTTTATTCATAAGTTTTTTAGAAAAATTAAGTTGTGAATTTAAGGACAAAATGTATTTATACCCATACTTTTTCTATCTCAACATTTTTCGTACATGTTAGCTCATTTGATTCATCATTATGTTCTGTAAATTGTTTCCACACAAAAATAGAATTGCTGCATTACAATTTTGCTTAGAATGTGAACCATTTTAGTTAAATTTCACTTTTACAACAAATTTTCCTATTTCTAAAAATATATTATTTTTTCAAATAATTTTGTTTTATTTATAGTATTTTGCATTATAATTGACAATGCACCTAAAAACCATAGATTTAAATAAATTTAAAAAAATACACTTTTTTAAAAAAAATCCTTTGAATTTAGTCGGAAACTTTAAATTAGAATTATTAATTCTAAAATAGAATAATTTATGAAACCCGATTTATAGTGCTTAGCAACTGAGCTTCTGATGAACTATTGATTCTCCTTTTTATTTCTTTTCTCTAAAAGATTAACACATATAGCTTGTTCGAAGAAAATTAATATAACTTTGTGGTGTTTTTACTATATCAGTTACTTTACACGACATATTACAAGTTTTCATTTTTTTCCCTCATTAAAACGCTCACTGCCACTATTCTCGCCTGATATCAAGACCATCTAACCAATGAGATGACCCCTTCTTTGCTATCTTTTAACTGTAGCAGAAAAGGTGTAACGTAGATGGTTTGGTGCAATTACATATTATTTGTAACGCACAAGTATGTGTCCGGCCGTCAATGTATTAATATAATTTTATGGAAGTTTTCTTAAGTAGAAGCACCTATTTAAAATACAGTAATATCATCTCTCATTTTGAGCAAAATATGCCTGATTTCCTGGAATAACCTTTGTATAAAATCGAGTTTTACTTAAAACCTCCTTCAACTCGAATCAACATCTTACAAGCGTTTGCTTTTTCGTTCTTTTTAACACATTAATGTAATTTTTTATTTATTCTTTTAAAAGGTGAACACATGTTTTAAATATTATAATATCACCTTTCGTCTTAAAAAAAATATTTTAGTTATATTAAGGTATCCGACTACGTTAGAAGGAAAAATTTTTAAAAATTGGATTTTTTTAAAAATTAGGATTTTTAAATGCATTGTCAGTTATAATATAAAATACTGTTAATACAAAAAATAATTTGAAAATATAATATATTTTGAGAAATAGTGAAATTTATCTTAAATTTTAATGAAATTTAACCATAATGGGTGACACTCTTCACAAAATTGTAATACAGCAATCATGTTTTCTTTGTACACAAGTTATAGAATATAATAATGAATGAAATGAACCAAAATCTAAGAAAAGCATTGCGATGTAAAGAAGTAATGGCTAAAAATATGCTTATAGATGCATTTGATCCCTAAATTCACAATTTAATTTTACTAAGAACACCAATGAATGAAAAAAAAGACCGACAATTTAGCATAAAAATATATTATAGTCAGTAACAGAATATAGTTTTAATTACAGTTAACTGAGTGGATTTTTTTATTGATTAAAAAACTAACTTTCGCACCAAAAAGCTGAGACGAGATCTCGACAAAGATAAGTGTGACTCTAGTTTCTTTCCCCCCTTTTTTTCGCAACAAAAGTGAGGTTAGAGTTAGCGTGATTTTTACCGATAATTTTGTTCGATTCTATTTAATTTCGTTGTATTTGATGTATTTAAAATAAAATGTTGTTAGTGAATTGATCTTGAGAATTCAGTCTCAATTACTTTTAAACTAAAAGAAAACATAATAGAGGAAACAAAAAAATTCTAATCTGTATTGCATTACCCCAACTAGCGTAGTAAAATGATATATGTGCGTGACACCAACTAGCATTGAAAGTTGGCGCTTGATTGTTGACAACTGTGTTTTCATTTATATTCAAATATTAAAAATGATGTCCATAGTACTGTTGTAACTTTCTCCATCTCGATTCATAAATAAAATGGATTTGACCTAACTTGATTTGCAGCTTTATTTTGGGTATACAATGTAATTAACTTGTTTTCACGTTGTGTGCTTTTGTTATTAAATTGTATTTATGTTATATATTTTTCGTCTATGCTTAAACTTTTAAATATATCGTTTTTTGGTTAGGTTTTTTTTTATTTGTCATTATTAGATAATTCTTCGCACACATACATAAAAATTTCCACGAGAGCAGAGTAGCAGGTAGTATTATGAATAGTTTGAGCAAAATCATTTTCTCAGTTCCATAAGAGGCTGCGCAATATTTTTCTATGTTATACTGTACCACAAATATTCGATATTATCATTTATATATTCAACAATACTCTTTGACTCTCTATGTAATTTTATTCGAAAACTTTCTGCCCGCAAATTATTTTTTCTTTGTGATAAAGAAATTTAAGAACTACTTTCTGCGACATTTTATATCATTTTAGATTCTTTATTTTCTGAACCTAGTATCTTGTTCCCTTTACATCTTCAATTTTATTTAGTTTTTTTAGTTTTTTCATCTGAAGGGATAGAAATATCCAATGAAAAGAGCTGAACAAGAAATGTTTTAAATGATGATCAAAAAACTATTTTATACTGTAAATTGATAAAAGTAGGAAAGACTATTTTGGGCAATTATACGTGAGATCGAACAGTTAATATATATTTTTTTATTTTCTAATAGGAACTTATTACAAAATGATGTAACAACTGAAATTGAAGTCTATTACGTACAATTTAGAGTTTATCACTAAAAAAATAAGAAATAAATGCGTTATTTAAAAAAAATGCCTTTTTTTCTTGTATGCATATTAAAATCGAATCGTTTTACAAAACCATCATAGGCTTTACCATTATAGCTTACTCAGAAAATTTAATTTACATTTTATAAAATTAAATCATTTAAAAAATGTAATTAATTATTTCAAATTTATTTTGTAGCAATCATAATGGTTCTTTAGATTCCAAAAACTAAATGATAAAAACATGAACAAATGATTTCTTATTTCAGGAAATATCTACACAAATTAAAAATAATATTTGGAACTTTTGATTAATGTTTAAAATGAAAAAGCTAAATTTTCAAAATCTTGGTATGATAATAGTTATCTGGGTTATAAGTACTACTTCTAAGAGTATTGCCATTTGCATTCCATTACTTTTCAAATGCCATCAGTTGTGGTGGGTTTGCGCTTAGAAATAGTTCATTTCAACAACCAAAAGGGGCAACAGTTTAGATGTTAAATTTTAGGAGACTCCTCTGGAGTTTGTTGTTAAAGTGTTCAATACTTGTTTAAAACTTCGATTTCTTCGGTTATGTAGTGGTACGTATGAAAGTATACCTTGTAACTTATCATGATAAATTATTATTTTTTGAAAGATATTGGATAAAGGAATGGAATACCCTCTATAATATCGGTACATAAAATTATATATTGATAGTAAGTTGAGTTTATCTTAGAATTTCCTCCCACTTGTTTACTTATTTTCGTTTTATTGAAGAAAAACCTAGCAATATTCATAAGCCTCTTAATGAAATATTTTTTTGATTGACTTGTCAAGTTATACATCATTTAATGTTTTCAATAACAAAAAGATCTATTTCTGATGTAATTCCATTTTGGTAAAACCTCTTCTTCAATGTATCTTTATTTATCTCTTGTTAAATAGTTTTCACACGTATTTCTACAAACTGTTTTGCGTTGAGCCAAATCCTTCTCTAAAAATGCAAGATTATAAATTTTTCAGCCTTCTTAACTTGAAAATATTGAAATATTATTTTATTTATAATTAATATAGATGTATTTAAAGCTAATAAGATATATTTCTGCACGAGTAGATTGTCTTTTACTACTAAAGATTTTGCATTTAAAATATTTTAAAAAGTAGGCAACCTTTTTGGTAGTTTTCTTTCCAAGTAGATGTAATATACCAAATAGAAGTAATGAATCAAATAAAAAATTCTTGTGCCATTCATTATGCAACATTAAAAGCATTATGGAAGATAAATATTTCTCATCGAAATATACAAAACTGATCCGCCAATCCACGTGTTATTTGAAAATAACATTTTCAATGAAGAACAAATCTAAAGGTAGCAGAAGACATTTTTCATTGCAAATAATAAACCGAAAAACAAATATTGTTTTCAAAAAAGATTGTTACAGAAACGATTGTTTTTTGTTCTACTCAACAAAGATTGTTTTTTAAAAAAGTATTACTTTTTAAAATTATCAAAATTTTCAAAATTTGATTTTAAACTAAAATACTTTAATTAAAATCTTTCAAACATGTTAAAACTCTTCTAATTGAGAACACGTATCTTGTTATTAATAATCTTAAATAATAATATATACGTTTGTACAGAAATTTCATACCAAAAATAATAATATAATGGTTATAAATTGCAATATATATATATATATATATATATATATATATATATATATATACAAACCACTTATTCTTATTAAATTAAATCGCAATCTTTGAGAAAAATTGTTTGAATGTTTGACATCAAATTGCTTTAAATGTTGACATTCGACATTTACATATTCTGCTGAAAACACATTTTCTAATGCACCGCAGTGCGACGTAAAAGGATGCGCTTTGTAATTCTGAAAAGCACCTCGCGAAACCTTTTATCTGAAAGGAAACAGAGGATGAAAAAGAATTAATGGAAAATTCCAGTTCATTCTGAGAGCGGCATCTGCTAATTATTTTGCTTTGCCTCACAACTTCCAAAATTAACCTCAAGAGAAATTAAGAGTTTTAAGAAAATTAAAAGAATTTAACACGAACGCTCAAACGATGTAATTAATTTGGATCTTTGGATGTCTCACTTAAAATGCATACTCTCTTTTAAGTGAAGAACTCCTTTCAAAAAAGCAAACCAAAATTATTCTGCTCTTAGTTTTTACTATAAAAAAACACAGCTCAATTGATATTTAATTATTTTTTAGAAAATTGGTTTTATGAAGAGTGTGATAGAAATAAGAATGCATAAAACTGCATTTAATCCCGTTTAAAGTTTAAAATGCATTAGAAGTAACTCTTGTTGCTGTTAATAGAAGGTATTTTGTTTTCGTTTAAAACTATTTCGTTTAAACTGCTAATAAGGTCTAATCCATTTTGACAAAATTACATTAATACCGAATTATATTGTTTTCTCGTTTCCTTATGTACTGTTTGGAGAGTAAAATGAAATGCATCCACATGATTAAAAATTTTGTTTACGTCGTTTTACTAAGACGAGATGCGTCGATTAAAAACTTAATCCTCTTTGTTGAAAAGGTAATTAATTTTTATGTTTTTATTAAGGTTCTCTTAATAACTAAGCGGGATATTGCAATGATTCTTTAAATTATTTTTTTTTTCAATTTGGTGATAAGATATCTCAACGCTGATGAGTTCCTGAAATTGAAAAAAAAAAAGAATGAATTTCCTTAAATCGAAAAATATAGATTGATTATACAAATTTTATAAATTAATTGGCTGGTTGATTAAGAAAATATTGGGTAAAGGAAATGAGCATTTTTCAAATTTATATTTAACGAAGCATAAAATGTTAAATGAATTTCATCATATTGTTACAGATTTCCAGATCCTCAATCCATCGGGTTCTTTTTCCTCTGTGTAATAGGTGTGTAAGGTGTGAGAAGATGATGATGAGTACACACAATGATCAGTCCTTCAGTAGTCGACACAACACAGACGACGTTTATTTGCAGAACGGAGACAGGACAGCACTCAAACGACAAATATTTACAACATTACTATGTTCAGGTGATAACTATAAACAGCCAAGACGAACACACAGGACAGCACACTGCAGATAGTAGCCTACAGTAGCAACAGTGGTCCACATGTAGAAAGTGCGCAGTGAATACGTCCACAGCTCACAGAGCGGCCAGACAGGTTTCAGACAGGAGAGGGAATCTTTAAGGGATTCTGCATACACTGACGTAGGTCTCTCCGTAACAGGCTGAAACTATTCCTTTGTCTCTTCTTGCCTTTGCTGCTGACTCACTACGTACAATGGGACTACTCCTCAGTTCAGGACAGCTCCATTCCCGAAGACGACACAAGACACAGGCTTCGTCAAAATATGCCACACAGCCATCCTCCGTTCAGGACTCCTCAGTTAAGACCTCTCTTGGTCGACAACCACCGTACTTCGTTCAGCTTCCAAGACCGTCGTACTTCGGCTTGATTCCTCTTCAAGACCTCTCTATTCAGGTGTTCTCCTTTTTTCATTGATTCCACAACGCAGACTGACTTCCTTATATAGTGACGTAAGGAGGGGCTAAGCCTTCTGGACTAATAAGGATCATTCTAGACGGATCGGGAAAATTCTCGATGATTCGAGTACTTTCCATTTTTTCATCAAAGTCGCCAAATTCTTCGCCAAGTCGCCAAATGATCTCCAAGTTTGTCGCCAAGCCCTGGACCTTTGATGTCACACCCATTTCCTATTCAATACACATTACTGTAAATCTTTCTTAATCACGATGACAGTATCAGAGCTTGAAAGCAAAACTACACGTTCGTAAAAATATTATAAATAATAATTCATTGATAAGATATCTCAATACCGATTAATTTCTGAAATAGAAAAAAAATAAAGAAATTGACTTCCTAATTTTGATAATTCATTGTTTGGCTTAGAAAATATTTCACAAAAGGAATATTTCCAGATGCTTATTAAAGGAAGCATAAATGTCAAATGAAATTATTTTAGCATTCTGTAAGGTTAAAAAAAAAATATTCTTAAATATTCTCTTACTCGAAAGTTCTTAATATTTTTCATTATTTTCCATATCTGTTTCATCTTTCTTTCTTTAATGTCATTTTATTCCTAGATTCTAGAAAGTTTATTCATGAAAAAAGGCTGTTCAGCAAAAAGTAATACCCATATTCTTGCTGTCAAACACAAAATAAATATATAGGAGTTGTTTTCCAAAGTTGTTTATGCAATAAGGATATATTTTTTTCTGGTTTCACAATCACATTAATTTAGAAAAATGTAAAAAATAGTGCAGTTATTTTGCAAGAATGAAATTGAATAAAAATTCCAGCTTAAAATAGAATGGATGCTTCTCTTAAGAAATGTGAATGATTAATACAAACTTAATACACAAAACACTGATGAATTATAAATAATAATTAATCCTAGCAGCTGATAGTCATGTTTCATGAAAATAAAAACACAAGATACGAAAACAACAAAATTTCTTTTTTAATTATAACTCTCTTGAAAGGAAAAGAAACTGCAAAGAATTAAAATCTCATTTTTTATTAAAGATTTATTTGTTTTTTAAGGTATGCTCTCTCGGCTAAAATTCTCTTTTTCTCAATTTTCTCTTAACAAACATGTAACAATTTCTTCTTTTTTTTACTGCATAAATCTGCACTATTGTTCATAGCAAATATTTACAAACTATAAGAAGTTCTTTCAGAAACATTTCTTTCATAGAGACACTGGATCATAAAAAAAGCTGTTTTCCAATAGTGGAACTTTGTTTACATTTTGTTCAACATCTTAGTTTTTTTTTTCTTTTTTTTTCTGAAATATAAATCTGCATTCATGGCTCCGGGCCAAATAAAACTATGGAGAAAAAAGTTAAAGTAAATATTTTTGAATCTAGATTTTAAAAAAGAATATTTTTTTACAATTTAAATTAGAAAAAAAAAGTTTTTAAGTTAAGAGAAGACATCTTCATTGTAAATATTAAAATAAACTTGAGAACTCATTTATGGATCTAAACTTTTAAATATTGTCCTAACATTAAGAACATATGCTTTCAATCAGTTGAAATTTAAATACTCAGATATTTTCCGATAGTATTTTAATTAACTATAAGTATTCAAAATTTGTGGTAATTAAAAAATACATTTAAAGTAAATCCATACTTTTAATTATTGTCCTAGCGTTATAAAAGTATGCTTTCAATCAGTTGGAAATCTAAATACTCAGATGATTTCTTATAGTACTTTAATAAACTATAAGTATTCAGAATTAGTGATTGTTGAAAGATATATTTAAAGTAAATCCATACTTTTAATTATTGCCCTAGCGTTATAAAATATGCTTTCAACCAGTTGAAATCTGAATATTCAGAGATTTTTCAATAGTATTTTAATTTACTATAAGTATTCAGAATTAATGATGGTTAAAATATGCATTTAAGGTAAAATCAAACAACTGTCCACATATTTTATTTCAAAATATTATCTTTTTTTTCCTTTTTCGAATAATTTTTAAAATTATGCTTATGATTATATAAAATTAATAATTGTGAAATTATTCTTATTTCTTGATGTTTTTCCTGATTTTTATGCTTCTCTATTATGTTATTTTCTATTCTTACTTTTTTAATCAATGGCATTTGGGACTATTTTATTGAGTTTTTATAATTCATTCATAGTTTTTTCCTGTTTCACATACTATGTTTTCATGTTATTTTCAAAATTTGGGGCGAAATCGGAGATTAAGAAAAACATTGAAACAACTGTACTCAAAGAACTAGAATACAGATTTTTACCATCTGCTACTATTCATGCACGGAATGAAGAATAAGGAAAATATATCCTGACAATGGGATTTTAAAAGTATAATTTACAGGGTGATCAGGAAATTAGCCCTGATTTCAAAATTAAATATCTCTACAAAAAAGATCGATATAATTATGCCGTAAACTGTGCGTTTATTAGCAAAACTGCAAAAATGTTGTGGAAAAGTTTAGTAAATTTAGTTACAAAGATAGTTCACAGATGGCGCTCTGCGCTGAAAAATCTTTCTCTGAAAGGAGTCTTAAAAACAATAAAGTGATGCGGTCTTTGAAAACAGAATACAGTTTTTTCAAAATGTTCACCGTTCGAAACAATGAGTCTTAATCGAACAATGAAATTCCACGTACCGTCTTGCACTGTCTCAACGGAAATGGAATCACATGCAACACCCATCAACGATTCAAGCTCATCTAAAATGGTGAGATTGTTTCTATAGACAGTGCCTTTCAATGCTCCCCACAGAAAGAACTCACAAGAAGTCAGATCGGGGGTCATTTTTCATTTTTGACGTCACACTGAAAGCGTCTATGGGCATTGTGACTAAAGCGCCGTCTATTAACGAATTTTGTAACTAAATTTTCTAAACTTTTGTACAGCATTTTTACAGTTTTGCTAATAAACGTACAGTTTACTGCATAATTCTGTCGATCTTTGCGGTAGTGATACTTAATTTTGATATCAGGGCTTATTCGTTGTTCATTGGTAATTACCTCCCTTCCACTTCCTCAAATCCTAGACATTCGACAGCCAAAGAAAAAAAAATACCCTGTGATATTTGTCAATGATTTTTGGGAAATATAAATCAGGCATCTACCAATTTTACTGGATTTATCGGGATAGTACGGATTTTGGAGATCTTTGGAATGCCTTTAAAATTTGAAACAAAACTACAGTTGTAGAAAACATCATAAAAGTTGTCATAAAAGAACATCACAAATGTATTGTTAAGGATTTCCTGTATTAATCCGTCTGGTTCGTTCACCTGTATTGTGGATGAGTTCTGTGTGAGAAGACATGAACACAAAATGATCAGTTCTTTAGTAGAAGACACAACACAGACGTTTAGTTACAGCCGAGAGGAAAACACAGTAGTTATCAATAACAACAGTAGCTCACAAGTAGTAACAATATCCACAACACTGGCTATAGTACTCGACGCTGCTTCCTCAACAGAGTACGAGGCATACAGCTCATTTCAGCATTTGCTTGGCTCCACCGCTTCTTGTCTTCTCATCTGCAGAACCCGTTATCTAACGTCGATTCTGACTACTCTGCTCTCAGCTTGAAACTGTCGCCCTTATATAGCTCCAAGAGGCGTGGCTAGGAATGTCTCGACGTATCTCGTATCGGTTTCCAATGGAAAAATTGGGAAAATTCTGAAAGTTTTGAAAATTACTCATTTTGTCGCCAAATTCGTTGCTACGTTTGCCATCAAGTTCTGGGATCATTTCTAAGAGCATCCGCAGCATTCAATAAAGAATACTGTAAATCATTCTTTCCAGTGAAGAAACCAATCATGTTGGGAAGCAGCATCACAGACTCGCAACATTCGTAACAGTATTCATCCATGCTGATCCCCTTTTAATCCATGCCTTAAGGTGACCTTATCCCCTTTTTTAATCCATTTTATTCATCACTTTTGTAATTTAAATTTAATAGATATTTTTAATATGGTTATAACATTCGTGAAATCACGACTTGAATATTTTTCCTGTATTATCCATTATTAACAGTTCCCGAGCATAATACAGAATACATCCAAAGAGTAAATTTCCCTTTTTGACAACAGATGAGAAATCATTGTGACGGTTGTTTATGTCTGAAATACAAGATTCAGGACAGAAGTGCCACAGGGGACAGTTTATATTTCCTAAATGATCGGAACACTTTGACTTTGAAATGAGCGAAAATTCTTTGTTTTACAGACTATGAGGAAGTTTGTGAATTTTAGATATATATCTTGTCATAGCAATTACGCAGCTAATTTCCCATAGGGTGATAAAATCAAATGGTATTCCTTTGCTTTTGGCGCTATATTGAGCTGTTGACAGCTTTTGCTGTGAAGAACACCTATTTGACTTTTATAATCACACATTTGGGAATATTTGCGACTAGAAACTCACTAAAATTTTCTGCTTATGAATTTTCGCCAAGTAGATGCCAAAGAATACTCAAAACACTCGTTTATTCAAACCTGTAGATTTGAATTGAAATTTCAATTTTAATCTAATGATAAAATACTTAACGATGAATACGCTAAAAATTAACTTAATATATGTTGCATCAAATCTAAAAACGTTTGACTGTAAGTATTCTGAGGCACTTTTTATATTCTTGGGGAATTATTCTTTTTAGATTTGTTGTTGTGGTTTATGGCACTTGTCATCGACAAGCCCACTGATAGCCTTCAGCGATTTTAAACCTAAATGAGTTTCCCTTGTGTTTCAATAGCACCAAGCAGGGCGAAGAGTACGACTTAGATACCCCATACTTCATATTCACTTGCACAACTCGTTCTGACAGTGGAACACATTCACACTACTCACAGCTAGAATACAGAATAACAGTCAAGCTCAAACTGGGACTCGAGCTCGGGACACCCAGATCACGGGGAAGATACGCTACCCCTAAGCCAGGAAGATGGCCTTTTTTAGAGTATCGAAAGTAAGTTGCATTTAAGGCACAGCATGAATTTGTCAGCCTCTTTTCGGTAGTCTTGAGTGAATTAGGAAGTTATGAAATAGTCTTCTATACATAAAATTATTTTGATATGTCCCACTGATCTTACTTTATAAAAATACAAATTGAATTTATTGGTTTATGTTTTTCAAGTATCAAAACTGAAACAAATTCACTTATCACTATTCTTCAATATATTTAAAGGGTATGATGGTAGTACAGTTCCTCTACTCTTACAACGTCCAGCGTGAATTCCCAGCGTCTCTTTCGTGCCGCAGTGTGGATTATGTAAAAATAATTACAGGAAACAATCCATTTCTTGATTATTTTATTATTACTATATTTATAGAACAAAAAATAAATAAAAAGCATGCGAATATACAGAGTGAGCAGCAAATAAGTCCTGATTTCAAACTTAAATATTTCTACAACAAAGATCGATATAATTATGCGGTAAACTGTACGTTTATTAGAAAAACTGTAAAAAAGGTTGTACAAAAATTTAGGAAATTTATTTACAAAAATCATTAACAGATGGCGCTCTTGTCACAATGCCCATAGACGTTTTCAGTGTGACGTCAAACATGAAAAATGACTCCCGATCTGACTCCTCGTTACTTCTTTCTGTGGGGAGCATTGAAAGACACTATCTATACACACAATCCCGCCACTCTAGATGAGCTTGTGTCTTTGATTGGTGTTGCATGTGATTCCATTTCCGTTGAGACATTGCAAAACGTGATGTCAAATTTCATAGTTCGATTACGCCATCTCATTGTTTCGAACGGTGGACATTCGGAAAACATTGTATTTTGATTGCAAAGACCGCATCACTTTATTGATTTTTTAAAGACTCCTTTCAGAGAAAGAGAGTTTTCAACGCAGAGTGCCATCTTTTAACGAGTTTTGTAACTAACTTTTCTAACTATTGTACACTGTTTTTACAGTTTTGCTAATAAACGTAGAGTTTACAGCATAATTCTATCGATCTTTGTTGTTGAAATATTTAAGTTTGAAATCGCTGCTTATTCGCTGATCACCCTGTATCAAGTCCTTTCGTTGATGGTGAATGACACGACCTTCTCATTTCCTCTCTCGTCCTTATCTCTTCGTCCCTTCCGTGGTTTCACCCCCTTGGACAGCACGCGACCTTTCCCCTTCTGGCCGGTTTCCTGCCTTCACCGTTGGAAGACGAGAAGCTGGAGTCTTACAATGGCCTAGTGGTAAGGTCTAAAGATTTCGAAACCTGAAAGTTTCATGTTCGAGACCCGATTTCACCAAAGAATCGTCGTGTAAACGGGTCTGGAGCACATAAAGTGAGTCGTGGTCAAGCACCCTCCTGTTGGCGTGGTGTAGATTTTGAAAAAGAGGATGCCGACAAAGTTACTCTCCTCAACATCTGACCATGGTTCAAAATTACTAAGTCTGTCCCAAAAAAAGGTCTTGTTGTTGCCTTAAAATGGGGTGTTATTTAAACTATATATATTCGTAGCTATACAAAATTCACTATATAAAATAAGATATCAGTATGTGCTTTCAAGCTGCTATTCGAGAATGTCAAAGTTGAATATGCATTGAAAACATAATTCATTGCTGCAGTTGTCATGAGAGTTAGGAATAATCGACTTAGATCTAAGATTATGTTCAAACTTAAGTACAGATTTATAGATTAATTTCCTTGAAACGAAATAAAGGGGCAATAAATCTTCTGCAAGATATTATGTCCTGGAGAAGTTACGCAGAGCACATTTAGGTTCGAAGAAAAATGGAAAGTATTTAGAGCAAAATAAAGTATACAAAATATTTTTCGAATGCTGATAACTAAATGAAAAATGATTTACAGATGTTGATAACATGTTTCTCTATAAATAAAAAAGGAACACAGCTATTTAATGGAAAAGAAAATAAACAAATTATCTTTATCATCTTTAAAGGTCATTATAGTCATAAGTTATAGAGTCTCTTTATTTTTCTGCTTTTATATGGCAGCTTTATTAGAACACGAATCCAATTTATTTCCATTATATGCAAAGAGTTCATAATATATTTTCCGATCTTCTTAAGAAAATCCTTTAAAGAGGAAAAAAGTATAACAGTTTAATACTTATTTCTTTTCCGAAAAAGAGCTTCATTTATTCGAATATTTCAATAATAATTCCGTTTTAATATAATTTAAACCAATTTCAACACTTTCGGTGCAGAATACTGCTGTAAATTTAAGAATTCAGGCTGCTAGGCACTTATAACCTTTCAAATAGACAATTTAGTCTTATATATACATGACAAAGCAATATTAATTTGTTTTCGAATTTATTTGTCTGTTCTGTATAATACTTATAGTCAATTAAAGGCTTTCATTGTCGATACAGGGTGATCAGGAAATAAGCTCTGATTTCAAAATTAAATATCACTAGAACAAAGATCGATAGAATTATGCGGTAAACTGTGCGTTTATTAGCAAAACTGTAAAAATGCTGTACAAAAGTTTAGCAAATTTAGTTACGAAAATCGTTAAAGATAGCATTCTAATCACAATGCCTATAGACGCTTTCAGTGTGACGTCAAAAATGAAAAATGACTCCCGATCTGACTCCTCGTTACTTCTTTCTGTGGGGAGCATTAAAAGACACTATCTATAGAAACAATCCCGCCACTCTAGTTGAGCTGGAATCGATGATTGGTGTTGCTTGTGATTCCGTTTCCGTTAAGGCATTGCAAGATGTGATGTCAAATTTTATTGTTCGATGACGCCACCTCATTGTTTCGAACGGTTAGCATTTTCAAAAAATTGTATACTCATTGCACAGACCGCATCACTTTATTGTTTTTTTTTTTTATGACTCCTTTCAGGGAAAGAGTGTTCAGTTCAGAGCGCCATCTGTTAACAATTTTTGTAACTTAATTTTCTATCTTTGTATCTTATTTTTTACAGTTTTGCTAATAAATGTACGGTTTATCGCATAATTCTAACAATTTTTTTGTAGAGATATTTAACTTTGAAATCAGGGCTTATTCGCTGATCATCCTGTACATGGAACTACTTCAAATCGAAGAAGGTCGTGATACATACAGAGATGAATTTAAAATCCTATTTCAAGAATAAAAAGCAGAAAATTATAATTTAAGTAAAACACTTGATATACTATGTTTTTTAAACAAATTAGAATGTATAAAATATTTTCTGCCATACCTACAAATTTTGTAGCTTCCAAAGTTTCTGAGCCTTATGCAGATTGCTCTGAAAATTGTTTATTGTTAACTCTGGTAGGGTTTAGTTTAGTTTAGTTATTTTTGTCCCGTTATAAAGAAACACTAGGGCTATTTTTGGATGGACCACGTCATATTGAACCAAAGAGGACGACACCTGAGCTGGCAACCCCCTCTTCACACGAGAGGGAGAACGTTTGGCCCCGACGGATTTAAAGTGCAAAAGACCCTCTTATACGACGGTCTTTCTGTCTACCGAGTCTCGAACCTAAAACTCTTCGGTTCCGTAGCCGAGGCTTTACTACCAAGCCACAGCGGCCTGATATCATCACGAGAGTGAGTGCGTAAAGTACTCGTTGAATTTCAATCTCATAATTATAGAGTGTAGAGAAAATTTTGGAGTCTTGGGTTGCACTAAACCACATAAAAATTTGGATTCTCTAAAGCAATTACTTCGATGGGGAGTTGATAGATTAAAGGTAGAAGAATTGTGGCCCATTGCTGAAATTTTCAATAAGATGGTTTGATTAATTCCATTTGATTATTCCATTCAGTCTCATTCAATCTCATAATTACAGTGTAGAGCCAATTTTGGAGTCTTGGATTGTACTAGACCACATAAAAGTTTGGATTCTCTAAAGCAATGACTTCGATGGGGAGTTGATAGATTAAAGGTAGAAGAATTGTGGCCCATTGCTGAAATTTTCAATAAGATGGTTTGATCAAGTCCATTATATTTAGTTCAGTTTAGTTTAGTCATATTAACGTCCCGTTGTAAAACAACACTAGGACGGACCACTTCCTTTTGAACCACGGTCAGATAACGAAGACGACACCTGAGCTGGTACCTCTCCACAACACACAAGCGGGAGGACATTTTGCCTGACAGATTTAACTTGCAAAAGACCCCCTTGCACAACGGTTCTACGGGGGAATCGAGTTTCGAGCCTGTAACCCTCCGATTCCAAAGCCGAGATCTTACCACCAGGCCACCACGGCCTTGAAGACAGGCTTGAAGAATCAAAATTTAAAGTTATGTTTATTACATAGAACTAGAGGTGTGAATTTCTTTTTCCTTCGAGGCTGCTTCATATTTCCATGCATGTAACATCTAGATCTGGTCCGATCAAATAAAGGGTAGCAGTTTTTTCAAATTACTTTATTTACAGATTTAATTTTCAGAAAAAAGACTCTTTATTATCTAGGTTAAGTGAAAAGTTCTATGTACAACGCCACAAGAATAATTCCTCGAAATATTTCGGAGAAACTTACGGGAACAGCTAACCGCCCTTCAAAGTCTCACGTTGGTACCGGGGATAGCTAAAGGAATCTACCGAATTCATCGGGTGGAATTTTCTCTCGAAAGTTCAGCTTTGGCAATGTCTCTTTCGGTCCTCCCTCACCAAAAAAAACTCCTCGTCTTCCCCTCTCTCTCCAAAAACCTCGCCTTTTCTCTCTTCTTTCAACTCCACCTCTCATCCATATTGGAGCATTTGGGCACCCGATTCTCCAATCGTAGTTCAGCAAAAATTTCAATGGTCTACAGTTGACCGCAGGAATGTTCGTGGTCAACAATGGAGAACAATTCAGGCCACACGGCCACATATCTGGGTCGCAGACACGATTAGTGCACGGGTGGTCCATTATCTGAGCTCATTCTAAAGAACCAGATGTCCATTCTTAGAAGGAGGGTTCTCCAACTGTCCTGTAAGCAATTACACTACCATAAACCGCCGCCATTGAGGAGACCAGTCTGGTAATGGCAATCATGTAGCGAGTGAAAAAGAAACCGCAATGGTCAGGTCAGGGAAAAGCTGAATCATTACATCTATATAGTATATTTTCTCATCTGAACAACATTAGAATAACGATTAGTGAAATTGAAACATTTACAATCAAGAAATCAGAAGTAATAAAGAATCCGATCTGAGGACTTTCCCAAGGGTCACCCTCAGACAGGGATTCAAATCAGGAATTTTTTTCTGTGAGGGGTCTGGCTTTCATCAAGAAATTGACTTCTCCTGATCCAAAAATCTTAGGATTTTCTCATCTGATGTACTCTAATCGCACTGTAAATTATTTCATTGCCTTATTGCTTTGTATCACAGCAAGTCTTGTGAGAAGATTTATTTTTATTGCGAATAAACAAGAATAGATAGAAAAGATCAATTTTTTTTCTGAATATTTTTAAAAATATATAAGGACAATTTCTTTTATTCTTCCTTAACGCCACATTATTAAGAAAATATTTGAAGTTTCGTCCGCTTTTTATTGTGAAGTTTAATCTGGTATGAACTATTGTAATTAAGATGTCTAAACTTTAACTTTTACAACATGATACTATAGTATTCTGTCAATTTTTAAAGCTAACTGCATAGTTATTTTAGCATTAGCAAGTTTAAAAACAACTTAATGCATATTGTATAGTATTTTCAGATTTATTTGGTATTCTGAAATAGTTCAAGAGGTTGATTTATTAAAAGATAAATGAATAATTTTAATTTGAAAATATCTCAATTTTTTAACAATTAAAGGCCACTAACTTTTAATATCTGATTGTAGATTTATTAAATATTGGATATGAATTCACTACGAATTACTCGAACATCAACATAAAATAAACATTGGTATTTTTTAAGTTTCAGTTATTTATTTGTTTTAATAAACTTTTTGAATTTTTGAGAATAATACACTGCTTCTACAACATTAAAAGTTGCACAGAATATATTTTTCTAGAATTTTTCATTATTTATCAATGAGTAAAGACACAAAACAATTTAATGCACTCATAAAGAAAACACATGCCATTATAACTTTGTTAATAAATTTCGATGAAAAATGTTTCATAAGATTTTTGCTTGAAAGAAATTTTTTTGGCCCAAATAAAAGAACAATTATTGCAAATGCTTGCATATTTATTCTAAGGAAATTTCAATATTTTTCGGAAGAGAAGAAATCTGCATTTAAGGTATGTAAAAATGACTATTTAATTATTCTTTTGTTTTCACCTCAATCATAAACAAAAATGCTAATGATCTGCACTTTATTGTCCCTATTTGATTCCAGCTACAGTAAATTCCTGAATAATAATCACTTCAATGGTTCTTTTTTATCTTTGAACATTCTTAATATTTTTTTTTTGAAAATAAAAAAAGACATTATTTTTTGAACATTACTTCCCACCATCTAATGTTTAATATATATTTATATATAATATTTTACTTCTTTTTGATGAATAATAATTTATTAGATTGCAACAATTCTCTTTAAAAATTTTAATTATAGAAAATTATAAACGTTTGATAATTTTTATCCATTATGTGTTATTTAATAAATAATACTGTATATTTAATGAAAAATACAATATATATATAATATGTATTTGCTTTTATAGCTACATTCCAATAATTATTTTGGTGATATTATTATGCCGAACTGATGGTTTTTGAATGTCAAACTAACTTTATTGAATTACTGAAACTTTTTATAGTACCAAATTAAATATCTTATTTTAATTAATACACAAAACGCTCCAATTCTTTTTTCTTCGAGAACACTCAAATTAATCGTTAGGTTGTAAATTTCCAGTATTCAGTTCAAGCAAAACATCATACAATCAATTATTTCCTTTTAACAACTGTAGATTTTTGGCAAAATAAATAAATAAAAATAAAGAAAGGAAAGACGTGAAAGATCAAAAATATATTTAAATTCCGATCAAATGTTAATAAATTTACAAAAGACTAAATTTTTGTTTCAAGCTATAAAGTCAGAACTATATTCGCAAGTTTCATTTTAGTTAGAATTTGGATGTCTTTTTTAGATTGAATCAAATTGTAAATTTCTAATTAATTTTTTTTGATGAAATTTCATTTTTTTAAAAACAAATTGTTCTTTCTTCTACTGAAATTTATACTGCGGACAATTTTAATAAAAAATGTTCTAACTTAAACTTCCTATATTTAAAAAATAAATATTGCATTGTATGGAATTCTTGAAAAAAGGCTTTTTCCATCTAATGATAGATGGTATTTTTTTATTTTCATTATACATGTTTCAATAATTTTTTTAATTCTTGTTCTTCCAAATATTCCTTTTCTTGTCAAACAGAAACATGTATATATATATATAAATGTTATATGTTAATGTTATATATATATATATATATATATATATATATATATATATAATATTTTTGTTTAACGAAAAATTGTTTTAGTAAATTTAAAAAAGGAAACTATTAATTTCATCACATGTTTCATGCATTAAATATAATTGCATGCAATACTTTTCTTTACTTTTTTAGTTATCTATTCACTGATATAAATAACATAAGTTAAATGATAACACATAGGTTGTCATTTATAGTTTTATATATGCAGCTGAGATGCATATGATGGGTTAGTAATGCTATATCAGCTCTCTAAACATTATGATATGAATGCAATGATTATAATTAAGAAACTAATAATAAGTAATATACTAATATGTGACACTTATTCTTATAATTTTATTTTGAGAGTGCATATTCGAACTGCATCTATTCCAGTTTTACTCTCAATATGCTCAATAATTCTTAATTTCTGTTCTGAATTTGAGAAAATGAAAAATATTGATGTATAAATAAAGTTAGCATGAGCTCAGTGGCCGAATGGTCAAAGCACGCGATCCAGACACAAAGTTTGAGGGTTCGACACTCCCCATAGTTGTTATATTCAAAATATAAATTGTTAGTTTGCTTCCTTAATTATTGTTTCTTTATGTTCTCTAACAATCTAGACCGTTCTTTGTTATGTAAATGAGTTGTTTCTGGAACATTCTGTTCTCGTATAAAAGCTGATACCCACTAGTAGAGGGCAACATCTCTATTTTGTAAAGTTGCAAGTCGCTACTTTCCTTCAATAAACATATTTGTTAGTTTCAAGCTGACGGTGTGTTTTTTTAAATCTTCATGACAATATTAATATTGTATTATTCTGTCATTATGGTCTTTATCTTAAATATATGTGCTGTTTCTGTTTTAAAACCTACAACTGCCGATGTGGGGGAAATAGCGATAATGGTATAAACCATTACACACATATAGTTCAAATGAATAAGAAGCAACACAAAAATGGGAATCTTTTTTCTGTAGACTTGTAGGTAAAAAGGAACTGATAAACGAACCCATATTGCGTGCAAAAGAAATTTTTATATGCGTGATCATCAATCAGATTTATTCTTCCAAATTTAGAACTGAATTTTTCTTCGCTACACTTACAAGTTTCTAAACATTCTTTTTTTTTTGTCTATTTTGTTTTTCATTTATTTAAATCTGATTTAGTTTAGTTATCTTCATTAATTAATTCATTTTCATTTTCATAACTTCAGTTTACTTTTATCTTATATTACTTCATTGA
The DNA here is from genome assembly GCA_026543055.1 of Argiope trifasciata. Classification (NCBI taxonomy): domain Eukaryota; kingdom Metazoa; phylum Arthropoda; class Arachnida; order Araneae; family Araneidae; genus Argiope; species Argiope trifasciata. The sequence goes on from JAPMOQ010044256.1 coordinate 2,656,149, forward strand.
AAAATAATTTTTTGTGTGTTGGATAAATTGTTGCTTGCTCTCTTTTTTTATTATTATTTCTTTTCTATTTTTATACGTATAATACAAGTACTTTTTTGTTAGCCTATTATGCTAGAAATGCTTCTTTACTTCTTTTTAAATTTGTAATTGTCATTAAATAAGGTTTTTCTTGTGTGATACCGCTTTTGACCCCGACTATATAACCAATGAAATAAAATAAATTTAAACACTACTTTAAAACTTAACCATTTAATAAATCACATTTCTAGCTAGTATCGATATACTGACATATTTGTTTTCAAGATTTAAATACTAAGTGCCCTTTGCGATACGTTATCTTGCTACATTGAGTGCAAAATTCAATTATTGCTGCTTCTTATTCAAGCCCTGCTAAAAGTGGACAATATGTTCCAGATAATTTACTCTAACTTAGACTGGTCCAATGTATATTCTTTATTGTTCATGTTTATTTATTTATATTTATATGCTTATATTTTATTTACTTATTTATTTATTTATATTTATATGCTTATATTTTATTTACTTATTTATTTATTTATATTTAATTTATTTATTTATTTATATTTACTTATGTTTAATTAATTGATTTATTAATATTTATTTATATTTTATTTTTCCATTTATTTGTTTTTCTTATTTTTTTATTTTTCTTTCTTCTATTTGTTTTTCTTATTCTTTTATTTATTTCTCTAAGCTTTAAATTTTTATCTTACTTTTATTTTTATGTCTTCAAAGTTAAACTACTTATTTTTGACAAATTTTATTATTTACTAACTATGTTTCAATCATACTTTCACTATGGAATATTATGTAGACTCTTCTCCATGAACCATTTAAGCCTCAATTTTTATTTTACTGCTGCCTCTTTTTTTTATTTCAATGTTTTTTGGCGCTGCCTTTAGCTTCCTTTGCATCTTGTACATATGCGTAGGAAAGTTATGTTTGAATAGCGAGTCTTTTGATAGCATTTAAATTTTATTCTTTTTAAAAAAAATCAATTATTAGCTTTTTAATGGTGTTACGCCAATTTCGGCACATAACCTAATCATCATTAGAATAATCGAGGGTCCTAGTACAACTGTTGCTTGTCACGGATTCAACATTTTATCTTTGTAAAATACTTCTGTAAATAAATTGTGATGTCCAATCTTATATTTTTTAAATTGCATATAAACCATACATGGTTGCATATTCCATTCGGAATTAAAATGGTTGCAAAATCGACACATATTCAATTGTTGAACAACTTTGCTCACGTCCATTTTTATATAATTACTATCTCCAATATCACTTTCCAACGACATATACAGATGATCTATAAATAATGCTCAGCTGTATATTCATTTCAGATGAATCAACTGTATATTCTACGTGTATTGCTCTCTTGCTATCTAAGCTGTTGCAACATTCGCTTTTGATTGGCGAATACTTATTTAGGTTTGTTGTATTATTATCTATGAAACATTTTTACTGACAAACCTTTCTATAGGTACGAGTCATATAAGACATCATAAATTACTTTGTAATTTTAATATAATATAAATTTTTGCTTATATCTCGGTAACTGTTTCCATTATCTCTCTGTAAAATAATTATTACAGTGTAGAGAATCGCATTTGATTGGCAAAATATTTATTCAGACTTATTGCATTGTTACCTATTCAATATTTCTACTGACAAGCTTTTCTATAGTTATATCAGACATCATAAATTATTTTGTAATTTTAATATAATATAAATTTGTACTTATATTTCGGTGACTGTTTCCACTATATTTTTGTAAAATAATTATTAGTGTTTTGAAAATTCTCAATAAGATTCAAGCACAGGCAATTTCCACGTGATACTAATTTAAAATTCAACACGGAAGTAACTAATGACTATCAAGTGCAGATGTCAACATTCCTGATATAAAAATAGAGACAACGTGACAAATGAGGGGAATTGTCTATCTACCATAGGCTCAATCGTTGCTCCTGATTATAAGTTCCGCTCGTAGAGCTCGAGATTCGATGATATATTTTAACAAAAGAAAATTGGACCTCTCATTATTGTAACAATCAAAATATTTTCCAAGCGAAATTAGTGAATTAATTTAAGTACTGTAATATATATTAGATGTAATGAAAGTATAGAATTTACTGCATTTCCCAGAAAATGCTATAATTAGAGCCTATAGTTTTAAATATTTATCTAGTTAAAGGATATGTAAAAATTCGACTTGGATTCAAATTTTAATTTATCAGAAATTTATATTTAAATAATCCATTCTTTCATCAGAATGATGAAATGTTATGAATTCATGCATTTTTATAAACAAAGTTGTGCTACTTGATTTTAATTTTTTTTTCTATTCGCGAAATAAATTCATTTATTCATTTTCTTTTGCACAATCGTCTCTTCACCTTTTAACCCTTAGTAGCCTGATTTACGAAGTTGATTTATTTTTAATATTACTGTGTTTGCTTGAGGGTTTAAATGAAGGGAAAAATAGCAAAAAAAATCACAATATTTATTTTACATATCTATTTAGGAAAAAAAAACAGCTATCAATTTTGATACTTCATGCATTAACGTCATAAAGAAATCAGATATACCTATGCATGAAATAATGCGAAACATTGATTGTTTTTATTATCGCATAACGACACTTTACACTTTTTACAGAACCAGGAGGTAAGTTTCCTACAATTATTAAATTTACACTTATTTCTAGAACCCATAAATATTTTAAATACTTTGCCGCGCGATTAATATGTCATAGATAAAATAAAACAATAATGGCATTTGATTTTTTTAAATTTCGTTGGAAAGAATATTATACAACAGTAAAATACGTACAGCCAACCTATAAAAAAAAACTAATAGTAATGTGAACATTCGGTTTAAAAGATTGGTATCAAAATTGAAACTCTAGGTTATTAAGGGTTAATCAATCCACTTAGCCCTTTACTTACTAACGGTACTTTAAAGTACCAGCTGATACCTTCGCAATATACCTATTTCTTCTAACAGTAATTTAAAGTGGACGAAGAACGTATTTCCAATAAAAAGCAGTAAATGTCAACCAAAGATAACATTAAAAATCCCTTATAAATAATTTAATTAATTAAAAAAGTTCTTTTTATTCCTCCTCGGTTTATTTTGTGGCAAACCCTGATTAGTGATTCAACAATAAATTTGAAAAATTGATGGAAAAACAATTCGGTAAATAAGGGGTTAATGCATGCGCAAACAAAGGATTAGGATAATAAGGTACGATATAGGAATTGGACGTTTAATATAAATTGAACACATGACATTCATTAACGAAAATCCGATAAATTTTAAAATTGTATTTATAAATCTATGATACTCATTAAAGTATGACGTCGAAATATGAAAATGAAAAAAAATGGATACAATCTTTACAGTCCCATGACTATAGATCTAAGAAACTCATTCAGGTATGGCGTCGAAGCCTGAAAATGAAAAAAAAAAAAAAAAAAAAAAAATGGATGCAATCTTTACAGTCTCATGGCTATAGATCTAAGATACTATTTCAGGAAGGACCTCGAAGCCTTAAAATGAAAAAAATGCATACAATCGTTGCTATCAAACTTATTTTTAAATATTCCGTGATTCATTTTGAAATAACTCGTATAATCTTTAAATTTAAATATTATTCTGAGAAACTAGAGCCTGAGTTCAGAGATCGGGGGAATAAAAGGACACAATTAAGTCTCCAGATACATCACGTGATACCAGAAGAGTTCCGAAATCCAAGATTTATGGTTATTCTGCTACCGTCGAATCCTAGAGATTGATGGTCGATTGGACAGCTTGACTCCTGAAGCGTTAATATCTCCATCGGTAGGCTTCATGTCAGATGGGAAAGTTCTGCTTTAAAATGTTAAAGATAGTTCAATATATAATAGTAATGTAAAAATACTTCAATATCGTAAAAATAATTTTAATGTACATATATAATTTTAAATATAAAAATAGTTCAATATTTAAACTTTGTTTGGGGCAATAGACTTTCATATTGGCTCTTGTGCCATAAAACTTCAACCCAAAAATAATCAATATACAGCTTTTCAGAAATCCACTAGACTAATATAATAATTCATAATGCATTAGGGGGAATTCCATAAAACAAATAAATAATTGAAGGTTTTTTAGTGATTTAGCAGATAGTGAAAATTATGATAATGACATTGAGTACTTTATGCCATTCTTACGCCACGAATTACCGATTAATCCAAAAATATCATTCGAAATAACGGACACAGCTGTTAATTCTCGTGATAAATAATATCATAATTTCAACTTTTCATTCATCATTCATCTTTTTTATGAATCTTTGGTAGGCTTCAGGTCAGATGGGAGAGCTCTGCTTAAAAAATATTAAAAATAGTTCAATACACAATCTTTAATACACAGCCTCTGAAACTTCCGCTAGACTAATATAATAATTCATTATGCATTAGGTTGAATTCCTGGAAAAAAAATAATTGAATTTTTTTGGTGATTTATCAGATATCTGTGAAAATTAAGATATAGATTAATGTCATAGAATATTTTGTGCCATTTCTAGCTCATGAATAAAAAAAAAATCATCCAAAAATATCATGAAGAGTAACGGACTCATCTCTTAATAATCTTGATAAATAATATAATATGCTATATTATATTATTTATCACGAGTATAAAATATATTAAATTATTTATCACGAGTATAAAATATATTATATTATTTATCACGAGTATAACACATATTATATAATTTATCACTATACTCGTGATAAATAATATAATATGCATTAGGTTGAATAACTGGAAACAAATAAATAATTGAATATTTTTAGTGATTTAGATATCAGATATCAGTGAAAATTATGATACAGATTAATACCATAGATTATTGTATGCTGTTAATAGCTCACGAATCCCCAATTTATCCAAAAATATCAGTAGGAGTAACGGACACTGCTCTTAATACTTGTGATAAATGATATACTATGTTGTTTTTTATGAATTTTCTGTAGTCTTCAGGTCAGATGGGAGAGCTCTACTTAAAAATGTTAGAAATAATTCAATACGCAACCTCTCGGATATCCACTAGAATAATATAGTAATTCACAATGCATTCGCTTGAATCCCTTAAAAATAATAAATAATTGATTTTTTAGTGGTTTGGAAGATATTAGTGAACATTATGATAAAGATTAAAGGTATAGAGTATTTTATGCCATTCTCAGCTCAAGAATTACCAATTTATCCAAAAATATCATTAGGTGTAACGGACTCAGCACTTAATTCTCGTGATAAACAATATCATCATAATTTCATCTTTTCACTCATCATTAATCTTTTTTATGAATCTTCGGTTGGCTTCAGGTCAGATTTTAGAGCTTTGTTTAAAAAAATGTTAAAAATAGTTCAAAATATAGCCTCTCAGACATCCACTAGACTAATATGATAATTCATAATGCATTAGATTAAATTACTGGAAACTTATAAATAATTAATTTTTTTAGTGATTTAGCAGATATCAGTGAAAATATGATAGTTAATGTCATAGAATATTTTATGCTATTTCTAGTTCATGAATCATCAATTGATCCAAAAATATCAGTAGGAGTAACGGACACAGCTCTTAATACGCGGGATAAATAATATATGTTGTTCTTTTTATAAATCTTACTGTGCTAAAATTTAAAAATATCAAGAGAAAGGTGCGTGGTTGCATTTGGGATGCAAAAATTAGAGTACAATATTTTCTCTTTTTAAAAGTTTCATGATGTCATGTTGTTAATGAATATGTTGATGATGAAAGACGAGTGGCTGCATTTGGGATATAAAAAGTAGAATACACTATTTTTTCTCTTTAAAATTTTCATGATGTCACTTTGTTAATGACTGAAGATGAATGGCTGCATTTGGTTTGCAAAAATTAGAATACAATATTTTCTCCCTTTAGAATTTTCATGTTGTCATGTTGCTAATGAATATGTTGATGATGAAAGATGAATGGCTGCATTTAGGATGCAAAAATTAGAATACAGCATTTTTTCTTTTTAAAAGTTTTATGTCATGTTATTAAAATTTTTTGCTTTTAAAGAGTACGTTATAATACTTTATACACATCTTTCTGGCGAACTTATTAGTGAATTTCTAAATGTTCGCTCGAATGTGTTCGTTTGTTTGAAGTAATCTCGTGATCGAAACCCGCAGTCACTTTTAAATATATGAAATTTGTTTGCTGAAACCTAATTTTTAAGGATTAAAGTTCAATCCCTAACACTTTTTATCGGCTTTTTACGATAAAATAAAAGTGCAAGGCAGTAAAATTATCTGTAGAGCAATTATTGGTTCTACAATTAGGCGCCTGTTGGGAATAGAAACCAATAGTTTAGGGATATAAACAAAAGGTTGCACGAGAGAAAAAAAACTGTAAGAAAAAGTAAAGATGCTAAGTCTGTATATGTTCAGTTGAGTGATAAATGTTAATTTTTAATGACATATCAAAGACCCTAAGAATATATAAAATTTTGAAAAGTGTAAATGGTTGAAAGGTTTTGGCATCGATTTCCTCTTAATTTGAAAGGCCCAATAAAAATGATGCAAACTGGGTTAATTACATTAAAATGTTGTTTAGTTTGGCTAAATTACATTAATCTTCCACTTCAAAACAACACAAGGGCTCTTTTGGGACGTACTTCACAGCTTTACACCACGATCAAATGATTAGAATTCACCACGTTCACTACACCAGACTAGCAGGAGGACATTTTGCTTGACAAATTTAAGAAGCAAAAGACTTCCTTATACGACGACTTTTTGGTAGAATCATGCCTTTATCTTGAAGCCCTACTGCTCTCAAACCGAAAGCTTACCAACAGGCCATTGTGGCCTACTACTGGCAAAAAAATCATTAAAAACACAGACGTAAATGAGGAGAAATTCTTTTTCGATATTTATTACATCAGTATTAAACATTTCCTACATAAAAAATTATAACATTTATATAAGTTTAAAATTTAGGTTATAAATTCAGTAATAGAAAAAATTAATTTCATTATACTGTTATGTATTCAGGGGCCGCGGTGGCCCGGTGGTAAAGTCTCGGCTTCGGAACCGGAGGGTTTCAGGTTCGAGACTCGATTCCACCGAAGATCCGTCGTGTGAGGGGGTCTCTTGCACGTTAAATCTGTCAGGCCAAAGTCCTCCCGCTGGTGTGGTGTGGTGTGGAGAGGGGGGTGCCACTTCAGTTGTCGTCCTCGTCATCTGACCGTGGTTCAAAATTACGAGGTCCGTCCCAAAACAGCCCTCGTGTTGCTTTAAACGGGACGTTAATATAACTGAACTGAATTGTTATGTATTCAATTGATCGCCTTTATGGCATTGATTTATTGCAAGTAACACTATTTTTTAAATACATTTTAATCGGAGTGTGTATATATCGTATTTATGGGTTGATTGAGAGCTTTTAACCACACCTTCTCGCATTATTGCTTGACATTTATATCTTAAAATGTAAAAAAGTTGTCAATACATTTACGTTAACTTCGCATATATAAAGTGTTTTTTAACAAAAAAGTCTAAATTTATTTCTTGATCAATTTCCAAAGAAATCCTTTTTTTTTACCTCCAATTCTCTAAAAACACAGTTTTTTAATCACAGTTTTAATTGGGGTGCACAGTTTTAATATATCGTAATTTTGGGTGGATTGAGAACTTTTAACCCTACTTTCTCGGATTATTGGCTGACATTTATATGTTAAAATGCAAAAAAATGTCAATACATTTACGTTAATTTCGCATATATAAAGTTCTACTTCACAAAAAAGTCTAAATTTATTTCCTTTATATGCATTGATTCATTGCAAGTAACAGTACTATTAAAATACATTTTTAATAGCGTTGTGGATATATCGTATTTTTGTGTGAATTGATAGCTTTTAATCCCACCTTCTCGCATTAATGTCTGATATTTTAATGTTAAAATGCAAAAAAGTGGTTAATACATTTACGTTAACTTCGCATATATAAACTGTTATTTAACAAAAACGTCTAATTTTTTTCTTGATTGATTTCCAAATAAATCCTTTTTTTTTCGTTGATATTCCTTATATCCACTGGCTTATTGAAGTGATATTACACTTAAATACTGATTTATCGGGATATGAATGTATCGTATTTATATGTAGATTGAGAGCTTTTAATCCCACCTTCTCAGATTATTGTCTGATATTCATTTGTTAAAATATAGAAAGCTCTCAATACATTTACGTTACTTTCGCATGTATAAACTGTTATTTAACAAAAAGGTCTACATCTATTTCTTGATCGATTTCCAAAGAGACCCTTTCTTTTTTTTCACCACTTTTTTTAACAACCGGGATACTGGCTCATGAATATAAATCTTTTTTCCCCGAAGTACATTCCTCTCTTTGTTGCACAACTTTGAAGAACTTCAACTTGTAACTGAAATTCTAAGTCCACACAATGGTAGCGGAGTCGTCCAAGATAAAAATCAATACCTCTTTATTTCATTTAGATGCTCTTTTTCGGTACAAAAGGATTCATCTCGATTCCGGATTCACTTCTTATAAAACCCCACTTCCGATTTTTCGAACGGAACGTCTCGAATAAGAAAAGAAACAACTTAAGACCCTCGGAAATGGAATCAGGCCTTTTCAAAGTTACCTCTCTAAAAGGGCGGTTAAAAACGACCAGCTAAAATCGAATTTACGGAAGTTCCCTAACTTCCTATTTGGAACGGCCCGCCTTGAATGATTGAGGGAGATCTAGCTCGTACTTGGGTGTGGGTATACACTTAATTCTTCCTGATACCGGCATCAGTGACTGTTTTGTGAAAAGTCCATTCTTCGGATGTATCACTGATATCGATAGAGAGTTTGAAAGAAAGAAGAATGCCAAAGATTTGT
>JAPMOQ010044256.1:2692945-2756891 GCA_026543055.1 Argiope trifasciata
TTTTTTTTTACATAATATTTCTTAGATGATGTGTTATAATAATGTTTAACTAAGTATCTACTACCAGTGTTATGATTAATGCCTTTCACATAAATCAAATAAAAGAAAATCTATTGTTTTAACAATAACTTATGTTTTAATAAATTTTTGAAAGATTATGATGTCAGAATAATTTTATTACTATGTTGTATACTTTTTTGCAAAACTATTTTATCTAATATAAACTAATCTACACTTATTGAAATGAAATTTTGTAATGATATTTGGGTTTTTCCTGAAAATCTAATCCTAAATTAGCAATATTTGCACATACGTGTTTTTAAGTAAATTATATTATTTTTTAAATATTATTGACATAAGTATAATTTAAAAGATTGAATTAATCAAATTTTGAGAAACTCTACAAGCACCACCATCTTTTATCAAATTTGAGGAAATTATTAGAGACTTCATAGTACTTGCCAAGTTCGATTCAAAATAAAAGCCTGAAAAGTTAACTATAAAATTAAAATTAAGCTTAAAATAAGCTTATATTTAACTTTTAAAAAATGAACTGTCTTAAGTTTAAAAAAAATTGATTGTATTAACTTTTATTTCTTGTCACAAATGTAATTGATTGAAGAAAGCATAGTCACAGATAGAAATGCTTTGATTCTTATAAAATCCCAAATAATCAAAGAATAATTTCAAATTCCTTAAATAATGTATGAAGATACTGAAAGTTAATGAAGACATAAATAATTTCATTCATGAATATTTCAAAAAGGAATCTCCGGGCAATTTTAGAGTGTATTAATACTTTCAGCTAGTGTGGTGAACCATGCCATTATTTAATTGTTAAAATAAATCGAAATCAAGTTCAAAATATCATTCATTTATTATATAGGCATCATATTTTGCAGTTATATGTTATATTTGAATATCATAGATATAAATGAAAAAAATAATGCTTTGAGGATTAAAAAAATCAGACAAATGTGTTAATAGAGATACATAATCCAATTTAAAATAATAGTATTTGTTGACACAATGTATTGAATCTCAATGACAAACTAATCTGTAGAGGACAATAAAAGGAAATAAAGGTAATAAAATGTTTTACTTGGGAAATTTTTAGGTTCTGTATTTCACCATTTAAGACATCAATGCAACACTTCTACCCTTAATACTTACACATTCCCCCAAACATTTATTGTTCTTATATGAATTCATTAACGAAGATCGTGTTGCCAGATTTAAACCATTTGCAAACTCGGACCGAAGATTTCCCCTCTTACTATGCGGAAAATATCGGCGGGCTTTACCAGCGCCCATTAAAATATGCTGGCTTAATGATTCAATAGCAGGCGTCGGTCAGGACATGTCCTGACCACATGACGAGGAAGACAACCGGATTCATTAAGGTCCGGTCGATGCAGAGGGATGGTGAGAACAACTTCCCAAAGATTGTTTAGCCAAAATAGGGGACGTTAAGACGAAGCGAGGAGGAGATATAAAGGATAAATTTTCTAGAAGCGCTACTGTTTAATATTAGGCACGTTTCGCGGTTGGACTTAACGACAGGAATGGACGAGGACCAGATAACACAGCAATTTGATAGAAGCGCTTGTTTGCGTCCGCAAATCGTTGTAATTGTCATTAGTGGGGAATTTAATGAACCTCAGGCAATCAGAATAGAAGAAGAAAATTTTCGCATCGATTGTCAAACAAATTCCGTAAACAGTTCAATTTGAATGCTGCCAATAATTTTTTTGGGGAATTGGCAAATATACCATAATTATGAAATATTACCTATATCTATCTTTAATATATTTGGAACTAACTCTAATTTTTGTAGATTTTAATTCAAAAATTCTATTTACAACCAAATTAAGGATTTATTTGTTAGATTTGTATATCAATCTTACCTGTCTATTAATTTTATAAAAATCTTTAAATTTGATATAAAAAAGTTTATATAAATAACAATGAATGTTTTCCTGTATGTCTCTTATGCTCTGCTGTACTGCTCATCCAACTGTGATAAAGATGTAAAAACTTATTAATTGCTTTCATTGGATGGTTATAGGCATAGTAAAGTTATATAATCTATATATATAAAAAAATATTTTTCTGTAGGTTTCTTAGGCGCTGCTGTATCTCGCATCTGGTTGCAATAAAACTTCAACTACTTATTACTTGCACTAATTTGTTTCTGCTGCAGATAGAAAAAAAAATGTTGCCAATCCTAAAGTTCTAGAATAATGAAATAAAAAAATAGAATAAATACTATTTACGCTTCTCCTTTATATATCTTTCAATTTCAATGAATGTATTCATTGGAAAACAACTATTTTGCTACAGCTAGAAAGACAGCTATTTTGAATTTCAAACGATATTTCAAAATTTATTTCTTCTGCAGCAGCAATCGCGCCGAGTACCAGCTAGTTACCTATAAATTGCTTGTATAACCTTTCTAATGTCAAATGTTTAAAAGGATTAAGTAACTAAATATGACAAATTTGCATCTCCCCAGTCTTTTTCTATCCATTACAGAAAGTTATATTAAATTATATAGAAAATAACTTTCTTAGTTTACACATTCATTAAAAAATAAAGTAGTTTTTTATAAATAAAATGAGGAGTTATAGCTAAGCAAGCGTATTAAGATTCATTTAAAAAAATGATTGATACTATAGTTCCATGCCGAAAGGAAGCGGTCAAACAACTGATTTTCTTGAAAAAAGTTTGAAAACAACAAAAAAAAACTAATACATTTTTTGAGAACTTTTTTTAATATGCTATTGATGACAGTTAAAGACTGGAATGGATCAAATGGCAGAATCAGAAATATCTATCATATAATCTTAAGAGATCTTATTAAGATCTTATTTTTATCGTGTTCCCCAGTTCTGCCTGTAAGACTATCACAGATAAAAAAAATCGTTTGATAATTGTAACCGATATCATGTCTACTTATCTATCCTTATTGTCTGTATATTTTAAAAAATTACAATAAAATTGATTAAACCTCGTAATCACTCAACCCTAATTCCATAAATTTGTTTATCGAATATTATGAAATATATTTCCATATGAATTCCAAACAGTTTAAATTATTATTTATCTCAGTGATTTCCTTAACTTAACTGCAGTGAAATTTTGCTTAATTTTTTTATATAATTAATAATTAGTTCGGAGTTAGAAATTTTCCATTGTACAAAAATTAGATAGTAGAGATGTGATAAGATTGAGCGTCTTATGGATATGTATATACAGAAATAATAATTAAATTTAATGGATTTCACGTGACATGTAACTAAATCTTGCTTTGTTTTAGGACCATAATTTCGCTTATTTATGCATATAATTATCCTGTCTCATTAAGAACCGTTACAAGCTTCTCTATTACTACAATTTCTTAGAAGTTGGAATATGAAAAAGGATTTTCAATCCCCAACAATTTGTAACTCAATCTATATTGCGACTTTTACCAGAAAAACTGAAAAAAAAGCTTACACCTTTGCACATACTGCTTTTCCTTACAAATAAAACTCTTTAAATGAAGATAGATTAAATCTTGATAGCTTATAGAAAAATAACTGAAAATAAAAAATTAGCTATATTTATTCGAAATATTATAGCGAGATTATCAGCTTTAGAAAATTTAAGAATCTGCTTCTGCTTATGTTGATGGACTTCTATATCAATTTTTATCTTGACTGGAAGAGCATGAGCATATCAGTGTTTTAAATTTTTTTATAGCAAAATTAGCATTTTATAAAATCGCATTTTTTTCGTGACAACGCCCATTCTTTAACATTGCGAGTACACCCATGAAATTTAGCAGGTTTCTGGTGAAGAAATTTTCACATACATTTCATTTGCTATACAATTGTTTTTTGCTTGAATGCTGACATCTAAGTTTGAAATGCATTCTCTGAAATATTTTTTGCATAAACTTCTTTGACAAAAGTTTTTAGCACGACTGTTTTTCCACAAATATGAAAAATAAATTTACTCTTTAACGTTAATTTTTAAGGGCATTTTGAGCATCAGCTGATAAAAATAGCAATGAAAACACACAGGCTGCAACTGAAGTTATTTAATTAAAATATATTTTAATATATTTTTCGAAAACCAAATGTTTCTGCCATGAAATTGTTTCACATAATTCAAGTTGCCTCAAAAGATGCATCACTTTGTGAAATAATTTAAATTTTAACTTTAATCTTCAATGCTGTAAATAATGTTGCAATATTATTGCAAGTAACGCCCAATGTTGAAGTATTATTTTGCATATTTATATTCTCGGTTCAAAAAACAGAAAATATTTGTCTCATTTTGGAATAAAATAATAAAAAAAGTATGCATTTTCTGACAAATTTTGTAACTATTTGAGCTCAAACAATATTTTTCTAATTCTTTTAAGAAGAATTCGTTAAATAGTTTCTTGAAACTATGGCATAAAAATAATTAAGTCTCTATTATTAGATCTCTGAAATCAAGAAAATTAAAATAACATAATTACTTGACTGAGGTTGCGTGCATTTAATTTTCATTTTTGTCTAGCTGCATGAAAGATGATTTTTTTTTTTTTTTTTTGCTTTAGCAAATCTGATTAAAATTAATATGAAAATCAAGAATCTCAAGACTAGCTAACTATGCAATACTAATTAAAACTATCCAAAAAATGAATTTCACCATTATTAGAAAAAGTAATTAAATTGAAATAATAATTAAAAATAATTATTATTTCTCGACTCATTTTTGAAAAAACTGCACTGTTTAATTTTAGTTCGGAGATAATTATTCTGAAATTATTGAATTTCTATCAAAACATGTGAACTGAAATTTGTTTTAATTAACAAAGTACAACTTTATATAATATGAATTAGGTGTATTTTATTTTTTGTTACACCAGCGGGTGACCGAGCTCCGCTCGGAGAAAACAGGTATCGAAGCTAACTCGAAGATTTAAATTTTCAATTGTGATTTATCAAAACAATACATGCCATAAGAAAATTTGTGAAACTATTGGTGAAAAGATAACCGGTTAAAGTGCACCATTGTAAACTATTCTAAACAAAGTTAGAGTTTGGAAAGGGAACTATTCTATACAAAGGGAAAGTAAAGGAAAAGATTGAAGTGTGTTGAAGTTCAATATTTTTGACAAATTTATTTAGAAAAACCAAACATATATACATACATAAGAAACATATTATAAACCTATAACAGCATAAACATAATAAACATTAATCAACAGCACGTTACCGCTTGAAATCTATTAGGCAAAAGACAAGGAAAATTTAAGTGCTGCTATCTATAGCCATTATGGCGAACTAATAAAGTTTGAAAATATCCTATCTGTAACTCCGAACTGCTCGACCGTAGCGCTTCAAAACCGGCGCCACTCGATTCCTCGTGGCCAAAAACCCCAGACCCCCAAGTTTACCGGAGTTTATTAATTCTGGGGCGATTTTCGACTTGGCAACCATTCCTCGTATTACAGTATTAGATATAGAAATGATTCTGAGAATATAGCGAATTTACATTTGAATACAAGTTTTTTTAGACTGAAATCACTAGGATTTGTCTCCCCTCTCAAAATTTAGGTATCCGACTATATTAAAAACACTGGTTATCGACCACATTGGCGAATTTGTTTTATAATTATTAATATTTCTTGTAGCTCAACCTCTTCCCTTTCCAAACAGTTCATCTTTTCTAGGAAAAAGAAGGTTTGACCTATCATCCAAGAGAATTAAAAAAAATCCTATTTTAAAATTGTTATTTCTTATAGTTCATACTTTCTTCTTTCCGAAACTGTTTATCCTATCTAGGAAAAGAAAGGCCTGACCTATCGTATACAGCCACATGTTTCTCAGCTAAAATGTGTTTTTAATTGTAATTTTTTCAAAACTTTAATTTTTATAAAAATTCTCCACCATTAACATGATTTCTCAAAAGCTAATAGAGGTAATTACGTAAAAATACCAATGCGTATTTTAAATAAGATGGGCAATAAAATGAACCAAAAGTTTTATTGTTAGTGAAATACTTTTTCATATATAGGTGTTTTTAGAAAAACTAAGTTACGAAATTATGGAAAAATGCATATACATATGTATATTTTTATCCATTACTTCTTTTCTCCTCAGTTAAATTTCATATATTTTGGTATATGAAAGTATATTCATCATTCATCATTATAGTCTGTATATTCATCATTATATTCTGTAACTTGTATTCCATAACACAAAGAAAAATGGAATTGCTGCATTGAAGTTTTGTCCAGATTGTTGAAAGTTTTATTTAAATTTCATTAAAATTTACTAAAAATTTTCCTACTTCATAAAATATATTATATTTACAAATAAATCTTTTTGTATTTATAGTGTATATAACTGTCAATACACCTAAAAACGATAAATAGTTTTAAAAAAATTCTAAAATTTACCGTCGAAAGCAGTTGGATGCCTTAATATGTCTATTCTCTAATCAATCTGCAGATAGTTTTATTCAATTATTCTTTTATATAACCTCAATAATGATGATTAGTCTCATTAAAATTAAAACTACTAGAAAGGTCATATATCAGTATACATTTAACTTTTATAAAAGTTAGAATTTTTTGCTGAGGATAAATTTTCTTATAAAATCTTAATATAAAATCGTCCTAATTAGAACTTCATCTGCACTATTGCATTAAATGTCTTCGCAAGAAAAATATTACCAAAAAAATGTTATTCTAGAATCATTGTTGAATTGAATAAAAATTATGATAAGACGATACAGAATTCAATGCCTTTATTCCATCGAAAAAGAATGTATGGCAACAACATACTGTGCAGGAAGAAGAACAAAAGACGTAATATCATAGCCCAAAGCTGTGACATATTTTTAAACATAGGCTCTAGTGATGACGATGATGTCGTATCCGCGTTTCCACCTAAAGGGGGTGCAGTAGCTTCTGAGGTTAAAGACCCCCTGAGCACCCAGAGATCTGACTTCTAGCTCAAATGAATGTGACACACACATTCGCTTGCACAACCCCTTTTTAAAGGGGGTACACTCCTTCATCTCACAGAAAAACCATTCCGGAACCGGGACGTCCAGAACACTAGGAAGACACGCTACCCCTATGTCTATGCCCCCTAGAGTCTATGCCAGGACATCGGCATAGACTCTAGTTTATCTGTGAAATGAAAGTGGAGTTTATGCTTTTTGCCACACAACTTTTCACAGATACATCGTATGTGTTTTTATTTCAGGAATCCGACTACGTTAAAAACACTGGCCATCACCACATTGGCAAATTTTAATTATTATTTCTTGTAGTTCAGATTTTCCTATTTCCAAAATAGTTTATATTTTCTGGGAAAAGGATGATTGGACCCATCATCCAGAGGAATTTTAAGATAGACATATTTTTCAGCTAAAATTTATCTTTAACTTCTATTTTTTCAAAACTTTTATTTTAATAAAAATTCTAAATCTTTAATATGATATCTCAAAAACTAATCGACTTATTTGCATAAAAATTTCAGAGCATGTTTTAAATAATATGGGCAATGAAATGAACGAAAAAAGTTACTGTTGGGGAAATACTTTTTAATTTATAGGTAATTTTAGAAAAATTAAATTATACATTTATGGAAAAAATGCATATATATGTATATTTTTACTCATAGTTTCTATGAATCTCAAATTTTCTCTTAGATTTTGGTTCATTTCATTCATCATTATATTCTGTAACTTGTGTACAAAGAAAAAGTGAATTGCCGCATTACAGTTTTGTGTAGAGTGTGAACCATTTTGGTTAAATTTCATTAAATTTTACTACAAATTTTCCTATTTCTCAAAATATGTTATATTTCCTAATTTTTTTTGGAATTTATAGTGCTTTTTATTATAATTGACAATACATCTAAAAATCATAGTTTTAAATAAATTTTTTAAAGATCCAATTTTCCAAAAATTTTCCTTCAAAGTAGCCGGATACCTTAAATCCAAATTGGCATTCATGATTGCCACAGTAAAATATGGATATCTTAGACATTAAAACCATGCTATGTTAATAATTTTATATGTTCTGTTTATAATGTGCAATGACCTTTTTCTTGACGTCAAGCCCCATGACATCATAATTCCATTAAAAAATTGGTCATTCAGATAATTTATTTTCAAAGTGAATATATTATTTCGATATAATGTTACTTCATATTTTTATTCGTTATATAACAATTAAGATAAGAAATAATATCTTCCTGCTTAACATTTTATTAATGAAAGAAAATAATTTAAAAAAAGTTTATTGTAATATTGAAATTCAAATGTTGGAAATTATGTTGCTAAAGGTTCTCTAAATAAAAAAAGCAGAATTTCAATCTGAATTCGCATGGTCATTAAATGTTTAACTAAAAATCATTTTTTGTAATTTGAATTATACTTTCTGTATAAAAAGTATTAAAACGCTAAGAACTTGCTAATTTTCAAATAAAATTTAAAAATATTCTCTATAGTTCACCGTGCAATCTTTTAAATTATATCAGATTTTGTAATTCTAGTTCATATGACTTAAGCAATATAAAATATCGAAAGACAGAAACTCGTTTCCTTTTATTAGTAGTATATAAAAAGAACCATTTTGAATTAAATATCAATATTTTCCTTCAAGCGAATTTTCTTAAAATAATTACTTTGAGTCAAACAAAGGAGAAAGTTTGTGATATTATATATATATGTTTAAAGTAATTAATCTTATTTAGGAAAGAATATAATTTTTTCTTTATAATACAGGTACATTATGAAGTACTTGAAAGAAGTTTAGGTTTACAGATGTACTAGAACAAGATTTGCTTTCCTTGCAGTATGATTATATTAAAAAGATAAAGAGATTTTTTTTTCAGTTCAATGACATTTTTAGTTCAATTCTGTTAATATTTTAATCATCATCCATTTTTTTTTAAATTAAAGAAAGGCATTAATATATATATTTTTTAATTTTAAATAATATTGCTCTATAATAACAATGCTAATAATCGAGAAAATTACCATCTATTATTAATTCAATTATAAAAATTTTAAGAAATTCGAAGCATTTTTTGTTTATTTTTAATCTTTTTATTACGGAATTACAGTTTATGGCTGAACTATGAATTAAAATTTCCTGTAGTTCATAATGTTTAAAAGGGAATAAAAAAATCATACTAAACATTTAAAAGGGAGATAATTTGTTATTTTTCATAACTATCATTCTCTATTTACCATAATATAGAATTTTTTTTTTTATTATAGAATATTTTTAAAAAAAATTTAAACATAAATATAGAAATTTGTTTTTAAATTTTAAGAAATATTGCTCTACAATACTAATAACCGGGAATTACCATCTATTATTAATTCACTTATAAAAATTTTAAGAAATTTGACGCTTTTTTTGTTAATTTTTATTTCTTTTATTACGGAACTACAGTTTATGTCTGAATTATGAATTAAAATTTCCTGTAGTTAATAATGTTTAAAAGGGAATAAAAAAACCATACTAAATATTTAAAAGGGAGATAATTTATTATTTTTCAAACCTAGTGAGCTCTACTTATCATAATAGATTATTTTTTTCCAAAATAAGTGCTCTTTCTTCTGCTTTTGTTGGGGTATTAATCTTAGACTTATTTTCCAATCACTTGCGACGTGATGAACGGTGTTTCCCTTAAATCTCCATTAAGGATGAATTGTGGTCAGACCAGTGTGAGCATAAAAATAAATGTGAAATTTTCTTTCACCTCCATCAAGTAGGGAGCAATAAATCCCCATATTATAAATTTATTTATCTAATATCTTCTTAATGGTGAAAATGGATTTTCCTAATTTGATTAAATATTTATTTTTGCTCCTAAGTAATTAAAAAAAGAAAGTGTAAATTTATAACTTTACTAAATTTTGTAAACAACAGATATTTCATGCTGTAAATTAATGCAATATTTTCAAAAAAATAAATTGTGGCATCTAAATGCATGATCACATCTTTTTATTCTCATTTTTTTAAGTATAAGACAAATGCTAATTGAGAAGACGTTGGCTAAATAATTTCGATTTTAAGTCTTGCATAGCTTTTTTTTTAAATCCCAGGGAAAGAAATCTATTTACACACCAATCAGAAAATGTAATGAATTTCACCATGTAGACTAGCTTTCTATTATTTTTCTTATCAAACCCTTAGTTACATGATAAATGTGTGCATATGTGTAAAAGAGATATTTGCAGATCATTAGTCAATGAAAAGACGAATGCAAATTTGAATTAATTTCAATTTTTTTCTCCCTTGAGGATATAATTTATACATGGAGATAAACAGCAAAAGTCTGAGTAATTTTTATCTCTCAGCAGTTTTATTTAGAAATTCTCACAGGTGTTTCACTTATACTTCTTAATTCAAGAAAGTGGATGATAGGTATCTTTGGAAGAAATGATGCGAGTCTTAATTACTTTTATCAATGTTCAAATGCCGGAGAATTGTATGAATCAACAAATTTTCAGAAAGCGTTTTAGAGATAACATAATAAAAAGAACGATTTGGATTTAAAAAATAAGAAAAAAATGAATAAAGTAATACGGACTAGATTAAAATCCAAATTATTTAAGATTTAAATGATTTCAAGTTTTATTATTACATCTCTTTACATATATATATATATATATATATATATATATGTATGTGTGTGTGTGTGTGCAAACAAATAGATTTTGGAAGTAATTTCGTGACTGAAGAGTTAAAAGACAATTTGAATTTTTAAACTTAGCATTTATCCATCCCTGGAGGCATAATTTATATACAAGCAAAGTCGAAAAGGCAGGCCAACTCAACAATTCAAGAACGAAAAGAGAAAAGGACGACATAAACATGTATCCCCATGATTATAAATTCTGGGAATCTGGTAAGGATTTTTTATGTGTGTCTATTTAGTAAGGAGGTTATAGGAATCTCTTAAAAGAATGTGCTTAGAGCAACAAATCCCTTTACTCTGAGTCGGGGAACTTTTCTATTTCAGCTATTTTTCAGATCTTCTGTTGTATTAAATAAATAAGAAAGGTTGAATTATATCAATAAACAAGAAAATTTTTGGAGTAAAGTTAATATAACCGAAATTAAGAGATAAATTAGATTTATATTTAGATTAAGTGATATCATTACGCATACACACACCATATATATATAAGTAAAAAAGGAATACAATGGAATCAAAATTCAATCAAATAGAAAAGAAATCAGGCATGAAGACTTTTTCAAGGATCACTCTCAAGAAGGAATTCAAAACAATGATTTTTTTCTTTAAAGAATCAGACATTGAATAACAGTATTGAGACCTCTTGACTCAAAAATCCCCTGAAAATTAAGGGAAAAAAGATACACCATTTTTATAGAAACGACACAAAATTAAACAACAGGGAAAACAACACCAAATAAAGCAAATATGTATACAAAAACGTTTGAAATAAAACAACAAAAGAATATACCAGCAACAGCAAAGAAATTTTACTAAATTTTTCTATCTGGTCCTCATTTTAAATTAATCTAACGACATTCATTGGATGCTCTTAGAATCATCTATTGAATTAGTAACGGAAAATATGTTTTATTTTTCATTAAAGCACT
Source organism: Argiope trifasciata (assembly GCA_026543055.1). Lineage (NCBI taxonomy): Eukaryota > Metazoa > Arthropoda > Arachnida > Araneae > Araneidae > Argiope > Argiope trifasciata. The sequence goes on from JAPMOQ010044256.1 coordinate 2,704,584, forward strand.
TAATAATTCTTCATTTCTTTTTTATATGAATGTCAGTATTGAAGAAGTTTGTAAAAGAAAATGATATTTGTTTAATTTTTTATTCAAATAATTTGTTGAAAAAAAATTTGATAAATAAAATTTTGCTTTCACAAACTGGTTTAATTCTATTAAATGAGAAAATTAATTTTTTTTTAATTTTAGAGCTAAGAGTGATAACTACAAATATTTTAAAGATGAATTCGTCTTTTTTATCATAAATACCAATTTTTGCTTTATCATTAGCAATTTCAATTCTTAAATCGAGATCAGTAGCTTCAAGCTTATTTTTATTTGTTTCTGTTCAAATTAATTCTTTAGGATAGCAATTAGTCACAATATTGGTGTTCTCTAAGTTAATCAAATTAAATCATCAATAAGCTTCCAACCATTTTTTAAATGATTTTTAATTATTTTATTCTCCTAACAATGCAGATAAATATTAGCTAAAATTGAGAAAGCTTGAGAAAGCTGTAACTACTGGAATACACTTAACTTGCTTATATAAATCAATATCACTAAAAACATAATTTTCAGGTAAAATTAAACTAACATAAAACCAGCCAGTTATCTTTATTAATAATATCTTTATTTAACCTTCCAGTGGACACGGCCGTCATACCAACATGAAAGGTCGCTCGCGTTTCCCACATACGCTATGATAAATTGCAAATTTTCAAAAGCGTAACTAATAAAATTATATTGTAAAAGCTTAGGATTAATAACTACAATCATTTTAAACATTTTTTACTTAAAAAGAAGCAGAAACAATATAAACATTGATTGACATAAGAATATAAAATGACCACAGGTTAACTGAATTGATTTAAAAATAACATAAATGAAATTGTCAATATTTTGATAGAACAATTTGCATATAATTTATAGAATTACAAAAATACAGAATTTATGTATAAAAAGAAAAAAGAATTGAAAGTTAGATATGAAAAGGAAGAAAATAGTTTTTTCATTTCAGCGTTGCAATTTGAGCAAATGTGCTTAGTGTGCAACAAACATATAAATTTCTGTCAAATCTCACAAATGAACTTCGTGATTCTAGTCCACTTTGCTTTTTGACAGGGTTTTCCCCTGACGTCGCATCTTCCAATTCTTCAGTACCTAGTTCGGTTTTCTCTTTAGCACCTTTAATTTTAGCTCACTTTTTAGAGACGTGCTTTTTTTCAACCTTTTCCTTCGTAAGTGCATTTGCCAGTTGTCGACAGTCTAAAACAACACGGATTTATTTGTAAAATCCTGCTAAATCAGATGTGACAAAAACTTGCATGAACGGTCGCGCGTACCTCTAAGATACAAATATCTGATCGGCAGAGACTCATTAACGCCACAAACTTACGATGACAACTGAAAGTAGGTCAAAGGGAGGGAGACAAATAGCCGAGGTCAGGCGTTCCCAGTGCCACTAGATCTGAAGGTATAAAACGAAATTCATATCTAGTGTATCTCTCACATACACGCGCCCACTGGAAGGTTGAATGCTTGTCATATATAAAAGGAATTTATTAATTTTTGAAGCGGCAGGTTGGTGTATAAATTTTCAGTCATAAGTATTAATTTTGTCACCTTTTAGAAGAGTTCAAAACTTCTTTGTCCCTATTAATCATAAAGTTATCCTAATCTTTAATTTTATTTAGGATAATTTTTAGGTATTCAAAGAAATGTTTTCTCCTATAGTAATTTTAACTACCTGTGCTACAGGTTACGAATCTGAATTTTATTTGTTTTCTTATGAAATTTACTGTTGGAAACAAATAATGATAATTTAAAGTGCAAATTTTAATTTTATTTTTTTTAGTGAAAGCGAGCATCTTTTTCTCAATTCCTTTTCACTAGTATTCACTAAGCTGCTAGTCAAATTAGAGTTATAATTAACAATTTGTTATAGTAATATTTATAATTTAGTCAGAAATTATTTGTCAATTTATCTATTACTGTAATAAAAAACCTCTCTTTTACTTTTTGTAGTTCTTTTTTCAATGTTTTGTTAAAATAAATTTCTCCTTCTATAGTTCTGACGTTAAGTAACAGTTTCTTTTAATTTCTTCTAAAATCATTATTTTCCATTCCCTGAAACCATCTGCCCTCCATCTAGTATGGTGTGGATGTTTGGAGAGGGGGGTGTCGTCCTCGTCATCTGACCGTGGTTCAAAATTACTTGGTCCATCCCAAAAGAGCCCTAGTGTTGAAAAAACGGGATGTTAATATTGTTCCGAGCCTGAAACTTTGCTTTCAATATCATCGTAAGGAGGACAGATTTACAGTCATTTGTTGTGAATAGCGCATGGGTGTAACGTCAGTGATCCCAGAGCTTAGCAACAAACTTGGCAATGAATTTGGCGACTTTGGAAACAAAATGGATAATCCTAGAAACATCGAGAGTTTTTCTTATCTGTCTCTTCGGAGCCGAGATACATCTAGAGAGATGCTGATTGGACCAGAAGATTTTAGCCCCACCTCCCACTGCTATATATACGGCCAACCATCGGAAGCTAAACGGTCAGGTGTTCAATCGAGAAGTGCGGTGGTAGTCTACCGAGTAGACCTAAATAGAGAGGACTTGAACTGAGGAGTCCTGTGTGTAGGAGACGGCCGGGAGAATGCTGAAGCAACAAAAGAATGTTGAGCTCTGTGTGGAGCATTTTGATGAAGCTTGTGTCGTAGACCGTTGTGTCGTCGTCGGGAACGAAGCTGCTCTGAACTGAGGAGTAGTTCCTTTGTGTGAAGTAGTGAATCGGTTGCGAAAGCAAGAAGAGACAAAGGAGTCGTTTCAGCCTGTTTGAGAGAGACCTACGTGAGTGCAGACACAAACCTTCAAAGATTCCCTTTAGTGCTGAACCTTGTTTAGCCGCTTTGTGAACTGTGGACGTTGTCACTACAGAAATTCTGGGTGTGGACTACTGTCGTTAATATGGGCTACTGTCTGCAAAAGAGTACTTCTACGTACTGTCCTGTGAGTTTGTCTCGGCTGTATATAATTATCTTTCGAGCATAGTTGCGCAGTAAATATTTGTCGTATTTGTGCTGTCCTGTAAATAAACGTCATCTGCGTTATGTTGCCTACTAAAGGACTGATCAGTGTGTGTGCTCATGTCTTCTAACACCGAACACCCCACTATTCGGGTAAAAGAACTCGGTGGATTAGGATACTAAGAAGGATAGGAAATTTAACTAAACTAAATGCTGAAACCATCTGGTAGCCAATGATATTTCCTAGAAAAGTTAGAAATAAAAATACCCAAATTTTATTCGCTTAAAATTAAGACTTTTTTTAATATTTACTTTTTCTCAGTTTAAATTTAGTTCCTCTTTAGTTCCTTTTCAGCATTTATATGCTGTTCAAAATTTATTAATTTATAATAATTTAAGAAAAATTTCATTAATTAATATAACATTCCAGAATTCGATTATAATTTTTTTCGAAAGCTGTTACAAAAAACGAATTGAAATTATTAGGAAATTGAATTTTTTTAGAAATACTTGATAAAAATTTAAAAATAAAATTTCTTGCTGCTCTAAATTTTAAACAAATTCCTTAAGTCACTATTTTCCTTTCACATACTAATGTTTTTAAAACTATTATTTGATTAGAAATTCATAATATGTTTGTAGATTTCTTTAAATACATCAAAGTCCATTTTCCCTTCAAAGTTTTCATGTCTTATCGGCAGTATTCTAAAGAGCTAAAATATTACTAAAATTTTCGAAGACATTTTAATGATGCAGAATAAAATGTCATTTTTCTTCATAATTTATTCAGAAGCATGCTTGCATATGCTTTAAAGAATGATAAACATAGGCTTTGATGTGTCGTATAAGTAAAACAAGATTTAAATATTCATAAGAGGTCTACCGTGATTTAAAGCAGCATTCTTATAATTTCATCACATTTATTTAAACTTCTATTATTTTTAGCATATCTTTAAAAATATGCTTCTAATAATAATAATAATAATAATAACAAAAGAGAATTTTCAAGACGAATTTTCTTAACATGTGAAGTTTCTCATGTGACAATTTCACTTTTGCTAGACAAAGGAATCTTCCGTGCAAGGGATTTTTGAGAAATATCAAAATATATTATTTTTTCCCGTTTATATTTTCACCAAAATTATTAACCTTGACAAAACACCAGTGATGATATGCTTTTGCTCTTCGCCAAGAAAGCAAGCAGCTGGAAAGAAAAAGATAATATTCTTGGAATATAGCTTCAATATCATTTTCTGCCTCATTTTATTTTGCTTACTAAAGGCAAGTTGGTTTATTTGTATATTTTGTCGTTAAGATTTATCCTTCCGCATGGGTTGTCGTTGAAGAAAATATTTAAAGTGATTTTGAGTGAATAGTTTTTTTTTATCATTTTGTTGCTTTAAATGGTCCAATAGAAATGGGGTTAGTAATATAACTAATAATTTATATGGCAATAAAGATAATTATGTTTTAGTATTTTCTTCCAATAAATATTATTAAAATTTTTTGTCGTATAATTTGAAAATGTGCTGTTGAACTGTTCTTTGGAACAGTAGACAGAAAAAAATGATAGTCTAATGGGAGATATTAGCTATACAATGGCTTTATATAGCTTATTATGGGTTGATACTGTAAAATGTACAGTATATATGTATGGGCATTTAACTGTTAAAATAGTAATTCAGTACCAGTAGTTCTGAATTCTCTTAGACAATAATCATTTAAAATTATCCAAAATTTTCAAAAAAAAAAAAAAAAAAAAAAATTGAATAAAACATAAAATAAAAAATGTATTATATTTTTTTAAAGTGAGTTGGAGAATATGGGTGGGTGTGTAAAAAAATAGATATTGCAAGCAATTTCGTGACCGAAGAGAGAGAAGGTACTTTGAATTTTTAAACTTACCATTTATCCATCCCGGAAGGCATAATTTATTTACAAGCAGAATCGACAAGGCATGCCAACACAAAACTACAAAAGAGGGAAAAAGAGAAAAGAACAGCATAAACATGTATCCATAGGATTATATATTGTGAAATTCTGCTAAATATTTCTTTTTACGTGTCGATTTAATAAGGAAATTGTAGGAATCTTTTCAAAGAATGTGCTTAAAGTAACAAAATAAATCTAAATCATGTTCAAAATAATCATTAAATTATTATATATGCTTCACATACTATAGTTATCCGTTATATTTGAATTTCATACAGAGAATTGAAAAATAAAAATAGTAATGCTTTTAGGATTAAAAAAGTCAGACGAATATGCTTAAGGAGGTACGCAATTCAAATTATAATGCCTGTAATTGTTGACCTAATTTATTAAAGCAAACCTTCTTTATTACCTTCTACAAACTAATCTGTAGAAGGCAATGGAAGCAAATAAAAGAGATAAGATGCTTCATTTTGAACTTTTTAGGTTCTGTATTTCCCTATTTAAACATTAATGCAACACTTCTACGCTTAATACTTACACATTCCCCCAAACATATATTTTTCTTATATGAATGCATTAACGAAGATCATGTAACCTTTAAACTTGGCATTGATTTATCCCCGGAGGCATAATTTATATACAAGTAGAATTGACAAGGCATGCCAACATATAAAAATAAAAGAGCGAAAAGGGTAAAAAACGACATAAACATGTATCCCCATGAAAGCATATTATGATATTCTACTAAGGAATTCCTTATACGTGTCGATTTCATAAGAAAATTGCAGGGATTCAAAGATTGTGCCTAGAGCAACACATTTTTATCTCTTTATTCGTAGTGGGACAACTTTTCTATTTTAGCTGTTTTGCAGAGCTTCTGTTGTATTAATTAAATAATAAAGGTTGAATTGTATCAATAAATAAGAGAATATTTTGGAATGAAGTTAATATGACCGAAATTAAGGTGAAAATTAGGAGATAAATTAGAATTTAATTTAGATTAAGTGATATTATAACTCACACAAGTTGCTATTTCGGTACTCATATACCGGTGACGATTCTTACTACGAAGAAGTGTTTGGGATTTTCAGTGAGTTAATTAAATACCAAGATTATTTCAAAATGCTAATGTAATAAAGAGAGAATAACGGTCATTGACTCCGATGTGTGACTTTGCAATTAATTTGTTTTGAATTCATTTTTTCTCATGAATTGGAGTTCGCTTTTTTTCCTCAAATTTTACTTACTCATATTATGCCAAATGAACTGAAAATTCTTACAACTACGATTACTTCTAATCCAGCAGTTGTGTTAGATGTGAACGTCACTGACTGACATTTATCCATAAACCCTTTTGACAAATAAATATTGGTAACCACAGTACTTGCTATTAATTACCCTATTATATCTGTGATTTTGAATGATGACTTGATGAAGTCTATATATTTGTTAAGATTGCATATTTCATCTACCAAATGAAAATAGCATTTTTCATCCCTAGATTAGATTCCTGTTCATGAATTTCAAAATTTCAAGTTTTATATGTAATAAAAAATTTATTGATCTAAATTAATTTAAGGTATCTGACTACGTTAAAAACAGTTATTAACGACCACATTTTTGGTTTTTTTAAAAATTCTTATTATTTCTTGTAATGCAGACTTTTCTCTTCCCAAAACAGTTTATCCTGTCTAAAGTAAGGGCTGACCTATCATTCAGTCTCACAGATTTTCAGGCTAAAATTTGTCTTAAACTTACATTTTATCAAAACTTTGATTCTCACAAATATTCTCCACCATTAACGTGATACCTCAAAAACAAAAAGAAGTAGTTATGTAAAAATTTCAGCGTGTGTTTTGAATAATGTGGAAATTGAAATGAACCAAAATTTTATTGTTGATGTAATAATGTTTCATTTAAAGATTTTTATAGAAAAATTAAATTGTAAATTAATGGTAAAAATGCATACATATATTTTTATCCATAACTACTTTGTAACTCAAAATTTTCTTAGATTTTTTTTTTCCATTTCATTCATTATTCTATTCTATAACCTGTGTGCAAAGAAAAATAGGATTGTGGCATTAAGAATTCATGTAGATTGTTTACCGTTTTGTTTAAATTTCATTAAAAATTGCTACACGTTTTCCCATTTCTTAAAATATATTATGTTTTCAAATAATTTTTTTGTATTTATAGTGTTTTTAAATGAAAATAAATTTAAAAGCCATAAATAGTTACAAAAAATCCAATTTTTCAAAACTTTTCCTTAATAGTCAAACATAGTCAGACACCTTAAGAATACTTTTATTAATGAATATAATATAACAGAATTCAATTATAAAATTTATTCGAAAGCTATTACAAAATACGAATTCAAATTATTAAGAGAATGAATTTTGTTGGAAATACTTGATAAAAATTTAAAAATAAAATTTCTTGCTGCTCTAAATTTTAAACACATTCCTTAAGTGACTATTTTCCTTTCACATCCTAATGTTTTTAAAACTATTATTTGATTAAAAATTAATAATATGTTTGTAGATTTCTTTAAATACATCAAAGTCCATTTTCCCTTCAAAGTCTTCATATTTTATCGGCAATTTTCTAAAGAGTTAAAATGTTACTAAAACTTTTCGACATTTCAATGATGCAGGATAAAATGTCATTTTTCTTCCTAATTTTTTCAGAAGCATGCTTGCATATGCTTTAGAGAATGATAAACATGTGCTTTGATGTGTCGCATAAGCAAAACTAGATTTAAATATTCATAAGACGTCTACAGTGATGTAAAGCAGCATTCTTATAATTGGATCGCATTTATTTAAACTTCTATTATTTTTAGCATATCTTTAAAAATATGCTTCTAATAGTAATAATAATAATAATAACAAAAGAGAATTTTCAAGACGAATTTTCTTAAAATGAGAAGTTTCTCATGGGACAATTTCACTTTTTCGAGACAAAGCAATCTTCCGTGCAAGAGTGTTTTGTGAAATATCAAAATAAATTATTTTTTCCCTTTCTTATTCTCACCAAAATTATTAACCTTGGCAAAACACCAGTGGTGATGTGATTTTACTCATCACCAAGAAAGCAAGCAGCTGGAAAGAAAGAGAAAGATCATATTCTTGGAATATAGCTTCAATATCATTTTCTGCCTCATTTTATTTTGTTTACTGAAGGCAAGTTGGTTTATTTGGGCATTTTGTCAATAAGATTTATCTTTCGCATGGGTTGTCATTGAAGAAAATATTTAAAGTGCTATGAGTGAATAGTTTTTTTGTATCATTTTGTTGCACTAAATGGTTCATTAGAACTAGGATTGGAATATAACTAGTAATTTATATTGTATTTAAGATAATTACATTTTAGTATTTTCTTCCAATAAATATTGTTACAGTTTTTGTATTTAAAATGTGTTTATAATGCTAAATTATGTGAAAATTTTTATTCTGCCTGAAAAATAGCTTAGTATTAATGTTAATTGCATGTAAATATGTGAACTACATCAATTTCTTAAGTACCTGGTAAATAACATTAGCTCTATGGGAATCTCGCCAAATTGGCGAGATATCGTCTAGTTGGCGACAGTTTTGGCAACTTATTTTGTCGCCAAATTTGGCGACATTTGGCGACAAAATTGGCGAAGTTGGCGATATTTGTCAACTTCCGGTTCCAGAAGTTTCTTTAAGTTTCTAGATGAATCTACTATTTTGGCCCAGACTATATAAGGCGGACCGGAAATGCCAGAGAGGAGTTCGTCTTATGATTTCGTGAAGTGGAGACGTGGGCTCGCAGCCGCTGATACTTTAGGGTGATTCCGTTGTGTTTTATGCCGAAGAGAGTACGAGAGCTTACGGCTCTGATTTTGATCTGTTTCCCGCTGAATCAGTGTATTGTTTTGTGTTGCTGTTGTGTTGAACTTCTGTGACTTCGGCTGTTGTTTTTGACTCTCAGAACTTTGTATTCTTCATTGTGCTGTAAATAAAGAGCTTTATTTTTCTAATATCGCTGCTCTGCTTAAGAAGCCTATTCAATTCACGAACCCACCGAGAAGTTTGTAACAATATTTATTTATATATTTTTGAAATTATTACCATACATTTTGAAAACATACTGTTGAACTGCTCTTTTTCAACTCAATCGACAGAAAAAAATTTGATAGTATGATGAGATATTAGTATTATAAAATTATTAACCTTGGCAAAACACCAAAGATGATATGCGTTTGCTCATTGCCAAGAAAGCAAGCAATTGGAAAGAAAGTGAAAGATATAAGCTATATCTAAGATGTAGTAATAAGCTCTATTCCAAGATAATATTCTTGGAATATAGCTTCAATATAATTTTCTGCCTCATTTTTTTGCTTATTAAAGCAAGTAGGTTTATTTGGGTATTTTGTCGTTAAGATTTTTCCTTCTGCTTGATTTAACGTCGGGAAAATATTTAAAGTGCTATGATTGAATAGTTTTTTGTATTATTTTGTTGCACTAAATAGGACATTAAAAATGGGTTTTGGAATATGACTAGTAATTTATATAGTGATAAAGATAATTAAGTTTTAGTATTTTCTTCCAATTAATATTTATTTATTTTCTTTAAAAATTATTGTAATGCATTTTAAAAATGTGTTGTTGAAATGTTCTTTTTCGACTCAGTCGACAGAAAAATCTTTGATTGTCTAATGAGATATTAGCTATACAAAGGCTTTAAAAAGCTTATTATGGGTTGCTACTGTAATCTTTTCAGTATGTATATGAAAATTTAAGTGTTAAAATATAAATATTTTTTCATTATTTATATTTTTTAAAAATTATAGTCATATATTTTGAAAATGCTCTGTTGAACTGTTCTTTTTCTACTCAGTCGACAGAATACCCTTTAATAGTCTAATGAGATATTAGCTATACAGAGGCTTTATACAGCTTAATATGGGTTGCCTACTGTTATATGTACAGTAAATACATGAATATTTAAGTGTAAAAATAGTATTTCAGTATTAGCAGTTCTGAATTCTTCTAGACGATAATTATTTAAAATTATACAAAAATTGTAAAAAAATGGAATAAAGGATAAATATAAAAATGTATTATTATCGTTTTTAAGTTAGTAAGATAATACGAAAAACAAAATGACTTCATTTTAAACAAAGAACAAAATTTATTCCATCACAAATCCAGGAATTACGAATCCAGAATAGGTATGTAAGTGGGATTAGAAAACGTCATTCTTTTCTCTAGAAATTGAGAATATATTTTCTAAAATAAGGGATTACTGTGATTATAACTGTGATAAAAATCAAAATAGAACTGTTTCATCAAATGATAAAGCTCATAATTCAAGCAGTTTTTTTTTATTTTTTTAAATTTTTTTTACAGAACACACATTTTATGTGCCGTCTTTTGTCCAATACAGAGCAAGAAAGTCGTTCTTGCAAGCAAAATGTATCATGATAAAACAATTAGGAACGAACCAGACAAAATGCCAGGGATAATATTAGATTACAATGGTTATAAAAGAACTATGCATACTGTTGATCGACATTTGATTGCTTGCACTTTTAAAAGGAAAACAATTCTCTCACTTATGATAACAAATGCTAATTTCATAATTAAATGTATTCTTTTGTCTTGCTTTATTATGAATTTATTATAAACAGAAAACAGATTATTAATTAGAAAAGGAAGCTAAATGAGACTGTCTGACAGACGATTGTTTTCTTAAAAGTTTGATTCGTCAATTGATTCATATATTCAGGCAACTTTAGTTTTGGTTTTAGTTATAGCAACTATTCGTTTTAAAGCACCACCAAGGCTATTTTAGGATGGACATCGTAGTCTCGAACTATGATCAGATGACAAGGACAGCATTTGAGATGTCAAACCCTCTCCAAACTTCCACACTAATAGGACTTCCAGGCGAAATATCATTTTCCAAGAAAGGAAGAGTCGTGTCAACATGATTTATCAGATTCTTAAGCTGTCAATTCTTGCATGAGTACTTAATGTCCCCCGCAATAGTTGTATCTATTCAACATAATATGCATATATTTCTCCACAATGCATAAGCGAGATAAAAATCTCAAATGCTACATTATTTAATAAGATAACTATTTAATAAGATAAGTGCTTATGTATTATTTAAAATTCAGTGCATTTTTTTTCTGATATGTAATGTTTAGTCTGGGTAAGTAATTCTAATTTATTTTTAAACTGGATACTGTACGGAATAAGCTCTGCCGTTAGTATTTAGAATTCTGAACACATTAACTCAAATGTTCGCTCGATTAATAAACGCGAATACAGACAAGAGTCAACAATCATTTTAATTTTCTGTTCGATTTTTTTTAATGATTTCTTTAAAAACACATTTCTGGGTGATTTTTAGATTCAAAATTTACAATCACTCTGACTGAATCTGATGATTTATCTTAATGTCAGTGACCATTGGAACTCCATGCTTCCTGGAAATCTAATTCTTTCACGTCATTTGAAATTGCTGATTTTCTGTTTAAAAAAAATGATTTTTTTTTCTTATAATTTCTTTTAAAACACATTTCGAGGGGATTTCTAGATCCAAAGTTTGCAATCATTATGTTTGAATCCGATGATTTATTTTAATGTCAATGTCTATCTCAGTTGGAACTGAATAATTCCACGAATTCCCCTCCCTTCACTTTATTCCAACTCCTGATTTTCTGTTAAAAATTGATTTTCTGTTATACTTTAAAAACACATTCTGGAATCATTAATAGATCCAAAGTTTACAATCACTTTGACTAAATCCAATGACTTATTTTAATGTCAATGACTATCACAGTTGGAACTGAATTCTTCCACGAAATCCCATTCCTTCACGTCATTACCAACTGCTTATTTTCTGTTCGAAAAAAAATCTTTAAAAACACGTTTCGGTGAGATTTGTAATTCCATTTTTAACAATCACTTATATTCAATCGAATGGTTTATTTTTATGTCATTGACTATCTCAGTTGAAAATCCATCCTTCCACAAATTCTCATTCCTTAAAGTGATTGACTGAATGCAATGATTTATTTTAGTGTCAATGACTATCTCAGTTGAAACTCCGTCCTTCCACAAAATCCCATTCCTTCACGCCTTTTCCAACTGCTGATTTTCCTTATTAAAAAATGTTTTGTAATTATTTCTTTAAAAACACATTTTGAGGAGATTTCTAGATTCAACGTGTACAATCACTTTGACTAAATCCAATTACTTATTTTAATGTCAATGACTATCACAGTTGGAACTGAATCCTTCCCCGAAATCCCATTTCTTCACGTCATTACCAACTGCTGATTTTCCTATGTGAAGACAATTTCACTCTTCTGATAAAACTTCGTTCTCGGCGAGATGATGCGATTTAATTGGAACACCAACCAGTCATCTTCCAGTGTTGACTTTTCTTCCTATCGACGTATCATATAGCCATTCATAATGAAGGCTTCCGCCATTGTATATCCGGAGAATAATAACGAAATATTCGTTTCAGCCACAGACAGAAAGGAAGTCGTGTTGATTCAAAAGGGAGATACGAGCGAAATTAACGCCCCAAGATGCAGTTCAGGTGATTTTCGGAATTGAATTAATGATTTCGCACCGGCATCTGAATTAATGAAAGGATGGCATTATAGTGAAACGAGATTGCTATCAGATGAAAATGTGGGAATGTAAAGGATTTGTCACGTATTTTGAGTAGTCAGTTACAATGGATTGTTTCGTTTTAGTTTTATTTAAGATACAGGTGAATAATGATCTACAAATTAGTTCGTTGTAGAAATATTAAATATAATAATTTATTGTGTGATTAATAAATATTAACTAAATTTATGTAGGGAAATTTAATTTTAAGCACATTTTTAAAGATATAAACAAAATATTACAGATAATTATCTTTAATAAAATTATTATGCTATTTTCAAAACTTTTAGTTGTGTAACTTTTATTTTGTAAATTACGCTAATCACTAATGCTTCGAAATCATTATTTTTTAAATTTTTTTGGTATAACATATTTGACAAAAAATAAATTTGAGTCATACGTTATTGCAAATTTACTTAGCTATAACTTATTCTGAAAGTTTCAGCGTTTCCCAATTTCTATATTATTTATTATTTATGCTTCTGTATTTTTCAATAATCATATTATCATTTTAAAAATCCAGCGGTTATGCATATTTTTAGTGCTTACCATATACCTCATTGTCAAAATTTGGTTATGTTAAAACGATAATTTTTTTAACATTTTCTATATGAATTATAAATATGTTTGTTATAAATAATCTATCTCAATACAAACATAAATAAATTCATTTTACATTTCAAACTTTTATGAAGATTTCGACAAATTTTAGAATCTAATTGATAATATTTCGAGATTTTTAATATTATGTGCCAACCTAAATTAGAGAATCATTTTTATCTAAGATTTTTTAAATTCTTAACCAAACCTTTCTCCTTTATGTTCTACTGAATACAGGGAGTTTCAAATTATTGCAGGCGCATTCTAATAATCCTATTACTGTTATTGCTTTTATGCAAATGTTTTTATTGTACATTACTTGCTTTATAATAATGAACTAACTTATTTTCTTTTAAATAATCAAAAAGTATAAACATTTTTCAAGAAGATTTTAGGAATTTTCTATTGGCGAAAAATGCAATTTTTATAATTATTACATTTGAGACAGATTGGTTCCATCTCAATCACAATTGATATATGTAAATTACATACAATATTATACTGAAATTACAATATTTTAGAGTTTTAGTATTCTCGGGAATATGGGAATCACTAATAACTATAAATATCAAACAGACATGAAGCAATGCTCAATTTGTGAAACTTAAGTGCATTTGATGATAGGACATAATATTCAATCTAATTTTTATTTATGAAAAAAAATATATATTGGTATTCAAATCAGACTCTTATAGTGTCAGTTTTCTGCAGGAGAATCTGGAAATATACATATCAAATTTTCTTAAAAAAGATAAATGAAACGTACGTGAGTGTGCAAAAGAAAAATAAGTAAATAAAATAATTCTTAAAACTAAAATTACATCTACTCTAGCAGTTGTGCCAAATTTCAACTTCACTGATTGACATTTATCCATTTCCCTCCATAAACTCTTTTGAAAAATAAATATTTGCATCCACAATACTTGATATTAATTATTCTATTATATCTGATGTTTTTTGTTAATGCTGAATACTAGTTCAATACATTTGTAAAGATTATATATTTCACCTGCCAAATGAAGATAACATTTTTCATTCCTAGATTAGATTCCTGTTCATGAATTTCAACATTTCAGGTTTCATATATAGTTAGAAACTAATTGATTTATAATAATTAAAGAATCCTTTCATTAATGAATATAATATTTCAGAATTCAATTATAAATTTTGTTCTAAATCTGTTATAAAATACAAATTCAAATTATTAAGAGATATTTCTTTTAGAAATACTTGATAAACATTTTTTCTCTAATAAAATTTCTTGTTTCTCTAAATTTTAAACACACTCTCTAAGTCACTATTTTTCTTTCACATCTTACTGTTTTTTAAAACAATTATTTGATTAAATTGTCTGTAGATATCTCAGCAAATATTTAAATACATCAAAGTCCATTTTCCCTTTAAAATTTTCATATTTTATCGGCGCTTATAAAAGAGCTAAAATATTAGTAAAACTTTTCGAAGACATTTCAGTGATGCAGAATAAGATGCCATTTTTCCTCATAATTTATTCAGAAGCATGCTTGCATGCACTTTAAAGAATGATAAACATGGGCTTTGATGTGTCGTATAAGTAAAACAAGATTTAAATATTCATAAGACGTCTACCGTGATTTAAAGCAACATTCTTATAATTGGATCACATTTATTTAAACTTCTATTATTTTTAGCCTATCCTTAAAAATATACTTTTAATAATAATGATAATAATAACAAAAGAGAATTTTCAAGACGAATTGTCTTAAAATGTGAAGTTTCTCATGTGACAATTTCACTTTTTCGAGACAAAGGAATATTCCGTGCAAGAGATTTTTGAGAAATATCAAAAGAAATTCTTTTTTCCCTTTTTTTATTTTCACCAAAATTACTCACCTTGGCAAAACACCAGTGATGATATGCTTTTGCTCTTCGCCAAGAAAGCAAGCAGCTGGAAAGAAAGATAAAGATAATATTTCTGGAATATAGCTTCAGTATCATTTTCTGCCTCATTTTATTTTGCTTACGAAAGGCAAGTTGGTTTATTTGGGTATTTTGTCGTTAAGATTTATCCTTCCGCATGGGTTGTCGTTGAAGAAAGTATTTAAAGTGGTCATGAGTGAATAGTTTTTTGTATCATTTTGATGCACTAAATGGTCCATTAGAAATAGGTTTTGGAATATAACTAGTAATTTATATTGTGATAAAGATATTTACATTTTAGAATTTTCTTTTCACAAATATAATTTATATTCTTTAAAAATTATTGTCAAATATTTTGAAAATGTGCTGTTGAACTGTTCTTTGAAACATTGTACAGAGAAAAAAAAATGTTTTTATTCGAATCTTCACAAAAAAAAGATATTCTAATGGGATATAATAGCTATATATTGGCTTTATACAGCTTAAGGTTTGATACTGTAATCTGTTCAGTACATATATGAAAATTTAAAATAGTAATTCAGTACCATCAGTTCTGAATCCTCTTAGATGATAAACATTTATAATTATACAGATTTTTTTAAAAAAGTGGAATAAAACATAAAATTAAAAATACATTATTATTATTATTATTAAGTTAGGAGAATATGAAAAACTTGACGATTTCATTTTCAACAAAGAACAAATTTTATTCCTTCAGAAATCCAGAATAGTTATGTAAGCGGAATTAGAAAACGTCATTCTATTGTCTACAAATTGAGAAAATGTTTTCTAAAATAAGGAATTGTTGCGATTTGAACTATGAGTAAAATCAGAAATAGAACTTTTTCTCAAACGATAAAGTTCTTAGCTCAATCGTTTTCTTGTCAAAACAAGCATTTTATGTGCCTTCTTTTACCCAATACAGAGCAAGAAACTCATTCTTACAATCAATGTGCATCATGATAAAATAATTAGGATCAGACCATACAAAATGCCAGGAGTAATATTAGATTACAATGGAAGTAAAAGAACAGTACTTACTCTTGATCGACGTTTGACTGCTTCCACTTTTAAAAGGAAAACAATTCGCTCTTATTAATTGTAAAAATATTTAATAGTAAAATTAGCTTATGATTGCAAATGGTAATCTTATAATTACATGGTTTTTTTTCTTGTTTTATCATGCATTTATTATAAACAGAAAATAGGGTAATTAGAAAAGGGAGTTAAATGATACTGTCTGATAGAAGATTGTTTTTTTAGAAGTTTGATTCTTTAATTCATTCATATATTTAGGCAACTTTAGCTTTAGAATTAGTTATATTAACGCCTCGTTTTAAAGCAGCACTTTGGCTATTTTAGGACGAACTTAGTAATGATCAGATGACAAGGACGACACCTGAGCTGGTAACTCTTCTCTAAAATTCCCCACAAGTAGGTGGTTCAGGTCAGGTAGCATCTTCCAAGAAAGAAGAGTCGGGCCAACATGATTTATCACATTCGTAAACTGACAATTCTTTTATGAATATTTAAAGTAACCCATATTAGTAATGTCTGTTCAACATATTCTGCATATATATACCCATATTGCAGATTAAAACGTGATACACTCTCAAAAGTTACATTTTTTTCTTTAAAAAGATGTAAATGCTTATGTATTATTAAAAATTCGTTGCATTATTTTCTAATATGTGAAATTTAATCAGGGTTAAATAATTCAAATTTATTTCTAAACTAGATACCGTATTGAAAAACTTGCTAATTAGTACATAGCATTCTGAACATGTTTAACTGAAATGTTTACTCAGTTAATAAAGGTGAATACAAAGTACAGTAGCAATCCTTCTGATCTTCTGTACAAAAAAAAATAGACTTTTTGATATAATGTCTTAAAAAACACATTTTAAGGTGATTTCTAGATCCAAAATTTACAATAATTTTAACTGAATCCAACGATTCATTTTAATGTCAAAGACTAACCCAGTTGAAATTCGATCTTTCCATTAAATCATATTTCTTGAAGTCATTTAAAACTGCTGATTTTCTGTTCGAAATAATAAATTTTTGTTAAAATTTCTTTAAAATCACATTTTGGGGTGATTTATAGATCCAAAGTTTACCATCACTTTGATTGAATCCAATGACTTAGTTTAATGTCAATGACTATCTCAGTTGGAACTCATTCCTTTCTTGAAATCCATTCCTTCACGTCGTTACCAACTGCTGATTTTCCTATTTGAAGACAATTTCACTTTTCTGATAAAACTTCTCCGTTTTCGGCGAGATGATGCGATTTAATTGGAACGCCAGCCAGTCATCTTCCAGTGTTGACTTTTCTTCCTATCGACGTATCATATAGCCATTCATAATGAAGGCTTCCGCCATTGTATATCCGGAGAATAATAACGAAATATTCGTTTCAGCCACAGACAGAAAGGAAGTCGTGTTGATTCAAAAGGGAGATACGAGCGAAATTAACGCCCCAAGATGCAGTTCAGGTGATTTTCGGAATTGAATAAATGATTTCGCACCGACATCTGAATTAATGAAAGGATGGCATTATAGTGAAGCGAGATTACTATCAGATGAAAATGTGAGGATGCAAAGGATTTGTCACGTATTTTGAGTTGTAAGTTACAGTGAATGGTTTCGTTTTAGTTATCTTTAAGATACAGGTGAATAATGATCTACAATTTGTTTCGTTGTTGAAATATTGAATAACATAATTTATTGTGTGATTAACAGATGTTAACTGTATTTATAATGAAAAATTAAATTTTTAGCATTTTTTAAAGACATAAACAAAATATTGCAGATAATTAATAAAATTATCATTTCATTTTCAAGAGTTTTAATTGCTTTAATTTTATTTTGGAAATGACACCAATCACTAATGATTTGAAACCATTATTTTTTCAATTATTTTTGGCATAACATATTTTACAAAAACTAAATTTGAATCATGCCTTACTTCAAATTTGTGCAATTATCCTTTATTTTGTTAGCAGCATTGCCCAAACGCATTGGAGCATTGTACAAACGCATTTTTCAGTTTCTAATCATTCACTATATATAGGTTTCCGTATTTTCTAAGATTCATATTATCATTTAAAAAAATAAGTGATTATGCATGTTTTTAGTATGTTAGTTTAATTTTTTGACTTACCATTTGACAATATTTGGCTTTGCCATTCAGATAAATTTTAAATTTTTCTGTAAAAATTATACATATGTTTGTTCATAAATAATTTATCTCAATTCAAACATAAATAAATTCCTTTCATATTTCAAACTTTTAGGAACATTTCAACAAATTTTAGAATCTAATTGTTAATATTTCAAGAATTTTGGTATTACTTTCCAACTTAAATCCTCGCAAATATTTTCACTAGAAGTTCTTTAAAATCACTAAAAAACCTAATTTTTGTCAAAAACATTTTTTTAAATCTGGAACAAACTTCTCTGATTTATGTTCTACTGTACACATGGAATTTCGAATAATTGGAGGCTCATTGTAATAATCATATTCCTGTCATAATTTTTATACAAATGTTTATTGTACACTACTTGCATTACAAAAATAAACTATCTTATTTCCTTTTGAGTGATCGAAAAGTATTGACCTTCTTCAAACAGAAGGAAATTTTCTAAGGAAGCGAAAAATGCATTTTCTATAATTATTACATTTCGGACAAATTGGTTGTATCTCAATTACAATTGATTTGTGTAAATTGCATACAATATTATAATAGCGATACAGTATTCACTGGTATGTGAGAAACACTGATAATTTTAAATATGAAACATATACAAAGCAATGCTAAATTTGAGAAACATATGTCAGGTGGGTCTAATGCCACTTGGTCATGCCAATCCGAAGGAGATTTAACACTTTCGAATAAAGGCAGAGATGTGCGCCTTTCGTTGCTAACGAGCACCTTTCAGGTGAAAGGACGGCTTTGCTCGAAAACATACTACACAACACTTTTTAGGGATCAGCCAACTCATTCATCCATCCGCAAGTCTGAATTGAGATCCGAATCAGAGATCGACTCATACCTGATTCATTAAAGCAGAGGATACGGGAACTTAAAGGACTTTGCAGTCACAACATGCTTAACCTGCCCCAACACGGTCATGTCAACAACAAAAACAAGGAATGGGATGTCTTCTCTGATCGAATGGAAAGCACACGGATAAACTTAAATGATCAGGATATGCTAAGGGACAATTCTTCCCTTAGGGAAAGGTCAGCTCATCCAGACATCAATGAAAGAAACCAGCCACCCACTTCTTCGTACACCCATGGGGTTTGCGAGAACCAACCACCATACCGGAAGCTTCTAATCCTCAAATACACATTCATACTGCCTTGGGTAGATAAGTAATAAAATATGAAATTGTTTTGTTTTAGGCGAATTGATAATGAAGAAGTAAAATAAATAAAAAATTAGGGCATTCCATTTTGTAACAATGTACATAAAACGCTTTTCATTTGCTTCTCTATGATATACGCTCCACAGTGGCCTGGAAGTAATGTCTCAGCTTCGGAACCGGATGGTTACAGATTCGAGACCAGATTCCTTCGAAGAATTATCGTGTTAGCGGGTCTTATGCACGTTAAATCCTTCGGGGCAAACACCATCCCACTGATGTGGTGTGGAAGTTTGGAGGGGTGGTGTCATCCACGTCATTTGACCGCTGTTCAAATTTACGAGGCCCATCCCAAAATAGTGTTGCTTCAAAACGGGACTTTAATATAACTAAATTAAACTACTGTCACGTATATGCAAAACTAGGTTATATACATTAGTTTAATGGCTGAAAACAAAGCTAGACTAAACTAAACTCTCAAATCTACTAAAAAAAATTTTGTACATCAATATCGAGATAACAACATATTGTGGAATGTTTCATCTAAGTTAAGGTATTACGCTACGTTAAAAACATAGGTTATCGAGCATATTGGCGAATTATTATTATTATTATTATTTTTGTAATTCGGACTTTCCTCTTTCCAAAAAAGTTCATTATTTCTAGGAATAGGAAGGTCTGACCTATCCTGCAGGGTCACATGTTTTTCAACAAAAATTTGTCTCTCATTTCAATTTCCTCAAAACTTTCATTTTCATAAAAATTCACCACCGTTAACATATCTCAAAAGCTAATTGAGGCATCACATAACAATTTCAGCGTGCGATTTAATTAATATGGGCAATGAAATGAACCAAAAGTTTTATTGTTGCTGAAATCATTTTTCCTTTATAGGTTGTTTTAGAAGAATTATGTTGTGAATTTACGGAAAAAATGCATATATGCGTATATTTCTACCCATAACTTGTTTGCACCTGAAAATCTTTCTCAGATTTTCGTTCATTTTATTCATCATTATATTCCACGACTTGTGTCCAAAGAATGGCCGCATTACCATTTTGTGCAGAGCGTTAACCGTTTTAATTAAATTTCATTAAAATGTGCTACACATTTACCCATTTCTGAAGTTATTATTAAATTTTCAAGTTATTTTCCCTTATTTACAGGATTTTGTTTTATAATTGGCAATACATTTAAAAACCGTGGTTTTAAATAGTTTTTAAACAATACAATTTTTCAGAAATTTTTCTTCGAACCTTAATAGGTAAAAAGGAATCATTTCTACATCTGCGTATAAATTTAAAATTGAATATCATTATTTAGAATAAAAATTCTTCAAATAATGGTCTGAAGTAATAGTTTATAAAATTTGTTGTACTATCAAGATTTGAGACTTCCGATTATTATTTGCTGTCTGTTGAGTTCCTTACTAATGCCGATTGCACTGATGTACAGACGGACACGATAAGCAAACAATTCGATCAGATTCCTTGGGTTATCTGGCCGACTGCCACACATGTGATTACGCTTAACTACTTAATATTAAGTAGGGAAAATTTATCCTCGTAACTTCGTCTTATCGTTCCCAGTTTGAGTTCAACAATCTTCAAGAAGTTGCTCTGTCCGTTCCTCTGCACGGAAGGGATTTTAATGAATTCGGCTGTCGTCCTCGTCACGTGGTCAGGACATGTTGTCCTGACCGATGTCTTCCGTTACATCATTAAGTTTGCATATTTTAATCGGCCTAAAGGCAAATTCGAAGGAGGGAAATTTTCTATCCTCATTTTCTCCAACAATTAATGCTCCTATGTGTTGTCACAGGATCATTGATAATAGATGTACATACAAATGAATAAAAATAATTGAACATGATCAAATGTGTGCGTTGATTTTGAGGAATATAGAAGTCGATTTTAATTTTGGAAACTTTTCTTATATAGATGAGTTGTTTTGTGAAAATCTTTAGTGATGATTTTTTTCATTAATGTGTCCATCTACGTTCGAAGGAAAAATTTGAAAAACTGGATATTTTTCAGAAACTATTTAAAGTTATAGTTTTTAGATTGTATTGTCAATTATAATACAAAATACCATAAATTCAACAAAATTATTTGAAACTATAATAAAATTATATAAATATATTATTATATAAAATAGTTTTGAGAAATAAGAAAAATATAGTAAATTTTAATGAAATTTAAACAAAAATTATCAAATCTCTACACAAAATTGCGATCCTATTTTTCTCTGTACTAGAATATAATGATGAATGAAATGAACCAAAATCTAAGAAAAAGTATGAGAAGCAAAGAAGTAATGGGTAAAAATTTATGCAGTAAATGTATTTGTTCCATAAATTTGCAACTTAAGTTTCTAAAAACCTCTATAAATGAAAAGGTATTTCACCAACAATGAAACTTTTGGTTCATTTCACTGCCCATATCATTAAAACGCACGCTGAAATGTTTATGTAAGTACCTCTATTAGGTTTGGGAATATCGTGTTAACAGTGGAGAATTTTTATGAACAATAAAGTTTTGAGAAAATGGAAGTGAAAGACAAATTTTAGAGGCAAAATATGTGACCCTGGATGATAGGTCAGACCTACCTTTCTTAGAAATCATAAACTGTTTTCGGAAGAAGAAAGTTTTAACTACAAGAAATAATAAGAATTTTTTAAAAAATCGGTAATGTGGTCGAAAAACAGTGTTTTCAACGTTGTCGGATACCTAATGCTCCTATACGTTGTCATAGGATCATTGATAATATATGTACACATAAATGAATTTAAAAAACTACTAGAAGATGAACAAATTTGTTCGTTAATTTTGATTAATCTAGATGTCGATTTTAATTTTGTAAACTTTTCCTACATAGATAAGTTGTTTTGATTATTATGTTACTGTTTCTAGCAATATTTAGTGAGGATTTGTTTTCATTAATACCAATTTAATTTTGATAATTTAGTTAAAAGTTTAGTAGAGTATATGATAAATTAAAGGCAAAATCTTTATTTAGTAAAGTAGTACAGGCTATTACCCGCAACTCTGTTCACGCTTAAATTGTGATGTATATGTACGAAAACTATCAAATGATGACAAAGAAAAAAAAATTAAACCTAACCTAAAAATGATACATTTAAAAAAACATGTATGAAAAATTTAAAACATAAATACAATTTAATAACGCACAACTAACATAAAAACAATTTATTTACATGTATACCCAAAATAAAACAAAACAGTAAATCAAGTTCAGTCAAATCCACTTCATTTATGGATCGAGATTGAGATAGCTACAACAGTATAATACACATGATTTTTAAGCTCTTAATTTAAATGAAAACACAGTTGTTAACAATCAAACAGTAGCCAAACCTCAGACTTTTCTAAGCCAGTTGGAGTAACGCAATGCAGGTAAGAAATTTTTTTATTTCCTTTCTTCTGCTCTCTTTTAATTTAAAAGTAGTTCAGAATGAATCCGAAAGATTGATTCATAAACAACACTTGATTTTTAATACAGCAAATACTAAGAAATTGCAGATAATCGTTGGAAATAATCGGTGGACAGCTTAAAACGTAACCTCCTTAACCTTACTGAACTTAACCTCCTTTCTGTTAGGGAAAAAAACTGGAGCCTTACTTATTTTTGCGGAATTTGGCCTCAGCTTTTTGGCGCAAAATTTAGTTTTTAATTAATAAAAAATGACCCACTCAATGAACCGGAATAAAAAGTAGCCTATGTTCTTTTCCAGACTATAATCTATCTCTGTGATAAATTTCATCCCATTCTGTTCTGGAGTGATTGAGTAACAAACATCCATCCATCCAAACTTTCACATTTATAATATTAATATAGATAACTAATATTTTTGTACCACAATTTCACTGCATCACTGCATTGCCTTTGAAATTTAGTCACACATGTGCAATATTATTTCAATTTCTTTCACAATATTTTTTCAAATATTGTGCAATATTCTAATACTACTGATGTGGTGAAATGATGAATCACAATTATTTATTCAAAATATTTAGATAATGATTGTATCAGAAGATTTTATGACTTGAGATAATATTAGTTCCAAAAACAAATTGCCTGCAAAAACAAATTTTCAATTCCTTGAAACTAAATTATCGACAATCAATATCTATAAAATAGATTATAAATTTCTTTTGCAAAATTTAAGGAAACGAAAATATTTTATTTCTATGAATTTTTTATGGTTATCAATTAATCATTTATGGTTAATTTATTATGAGTATTAGCCTCTTTTATGGAAATCTGAAAGTATTTTCTTAATATAAGTTTATTTTGATAAGAATTGAAGAAATGGAAACGTCATCTTGAACGATATTAGTTTTATCTAGAATGATTATATACTAATAGCAATTTAAATGAAATTGATTAAATTATTTTTAATTTCAAACTTTTATAATTTTTGAAATGCGTTTTATAACGTAATTCTTTAAAAAAAATTTATTCATTTATTTATTTTAACTTATGAAACTCTTTATTTAAGGTGTTTTTAAACTTATTTTCTTTTTTAAAATATAATTTATTCCTGTATTTATGTTAACTTATAAACCTCTTTATTTAAAAAAGAATTATTAGAATCAAAGTCATCAATCCTGGCATTTAAATTCTTGTGACATATGGCGCAGCTTGCATTAGAATCCTTTTAATATGAACTGAACAACTTATTCTCAAAGCATAATTCATTACAGAAAAAATTGAATTTTTTTGCTAAAAACTCTATATTAAAAAGTATTATATAAATTTAAAAAGGGCATAAAAGTAGAACAATAATTTAAAAAGCCTATTTATCAATATTTGGTCGCCGGAAGTGGCATAATGCTATTATTTTTTGCATTATTCAAAATATTGTCTTCCAAAGTTTTTTTTTTTAATCTAAGCTTTTGGGTTTATAAATCAAACTAAAATAAATAAAAAATTTAAAATTCTCAAATATTTCAAAAATTATCATCTTTCTTTTCAACTAATTATTAATAATTATGGCAAAAATATTAAACAAAAAAAGAATGGATTTATTAGCACTTGTATACGCTACGGAAAAAATGCTTTGATCTGTAACAATAAAAATTATCAAAGAATCATTAATGTTGAGAAACTTAAACTTGAAAACATATTGCCTTTACTTAGATTCAGAAGTAATTTTTAAGCAAATAAATGCTCGAATAAATGCATGAAATTTTAAATTTTGATAGAATACCAATGAATAATTAGAACCATAATTTTATAATAAAACTCAAATAAACGCATGTTAGTCATTCTTTAAATAATTATAAATATTGCTTCTGAATAAATTATGATGAAAAATGACATTTTATCATGAGTTATTGAAATACATCTATCGAAAATTTTCGTAATATTTATAAGTGCTGTTAAAATATTAAGGATTTCGAGAAAATAGTTTTTGACATATATTTGTAGTTATTATGAAAGAAATCTGAATGCTTGAGGAGATCACTTTAAAAGATGAAATTAGAAGTCAAAATGTTAAATTGATTTTTGAAAATATGATATTAAAATTAGGATTAATGCTGAATTTTAATAGAAAGTGACTCGTTAAAGATTTCAGATAAAATTATTTTATTGTAAAACTTAGTGAAGAAAATAACTTTTAATGTTTGAATATTAAAAGTTATTTTCTTCCCTGAGTTTTAAAGATTATGTTTAAATTCTATTTCATGCATTATTGTGCTAAATATGAAATTGTAATGAATGAAATGAGATTGAAATTAAATGTTAACTTCTAATGTGATTTTAGAATAAATTATTAAATACTGCTGATATTGAATGGGATGAGTTTAGAACAACTTATGGAATTGCAAGATTGTTCAATAATAATTCAAAATGGTAAGAATAAAAAAATCATCTTTACGAGGTAAAAGAAATTTTCCTAGCTCAATTTCACACCTACTTCGCAGCAAGCTGCCATTCACAGAAAGATCACACTAAAATAGGATCATTCTTTTTTTAAAAGAATTCTGAACAGCTGGCGTATATTTTAATGTCTGAGATATGCATATTAATTGTTAAATATATTGAAACTATAAAAGTAGCATTTTTAAATAAAACTTGCTTTTCATTGGAATTCTTTCTTAAATCAGTCTATCTAACATTCTAAAATTAGTCCGCCATTCTTGTTTTACAAGGACATTTCTTATCCCACTTAAAGAATGTCAATATATGGGCCTTTTGAACACTAAAAACATTACAGTCCCCAACATAAGAATGCTGTGTTTTTTACGTAGTCATTTACTTTAAAGGCTGAAAAGTTTTAAAATAAGGAAAAACGTTTGAAGTAAACTTGAACAATTTTTAACTTCAAACTCGAACTTCTCTTCACGGATGACAAAAGGATGACGAATTAGAAAACATCAGTTTTGACTGTTTACTATACACAGACATATATCGATAACATTTCGGACAAAAAAAAACTCCCTACGACCCAGAGCAATTTAACTTTTTTCCGATATTTTATCATTATATACTAAAACATACTACATAAATATACTTTATTTCTAGAATATCAGATATTTATGCATCGATATCTATTACAATACAAATAATCCTGGATATGTAAGAAAGAATTGAAAAATTGAAAGAGTTATGAGGGCTTATTTATTTGACACATTTCAAAGAATGAAAGTCAAAACAGAACTCAATTTAATTATATTTTTTATTACCAAATGGATTAAAACGTAAAATAATCTTATTAACTTTCTAATGTCAACATTTTAAAAACATGTTCTAAATATATGCTCAACAATTATTTTAACCAGTTATATATTTACACTCCCTACTTTTATAACTTAAGAGCACAAATTTGTGTTCAGTCAATATATAAATTTATTTAAACAATGATTTGGGAGGCCATGAATCATATATTTATTCATAATGTACAAATTTATTGCTCCCAGCTGAGCGCGGAGAAAAGAACTGGTCAAATTTATTTTTGTAGTTAGAGCGCTTTGACCACAATTCATACTTAATGGAGAAATAATGAGAGATACCATTCATCACACGGAAAATGATAGAATAAAAAGTTTATTTATTTTATAAAAGTGAGAAGATAATTGAATAATATTCATCGATAATTAATGACTCACGATAAACTTATAAAATAACTAAATTGACTTAAATATTGATTATTTATATTGTTGTTTTAAATAATTATTAAAGTCAAAATTGTAGATATTTTTACTTTATTTTTTTTATCTTGTTGAATATCAGATCTTTTTTCAAAACAATTTATGATTAAAGAGCAAACGATAACAAAACATAGATAATATTTTTTGAACTAAGTGATTCATATTTCTTTTAGTTATTGCCTAAAATCATGCTCATGTCTGTACGCGATAAATTATTTGTAAATATAATAACTTAATCTATCATATTTAAAGTTTATTTAAAGAATAAACAGAGTATAGAATAAAACAATTGGTTTTTCTTTCTTTTTTTTTTGATAGTCACTTTTTTTTCAAAATTTATTACTATCTTTTAAGATAGAAGATTTTTTTATAGGTGTTTATGGCTGTAATGTTCGTTTTTATTTCATCGTTTGCTTCAAAATTTAAATGGTCAAACTTCATTTTTTGGCAATATTATGAATATATGAAAATAACCTTCGACTTTCAACATTAATTGATTCTTTTTAATTTCTTTGATGATTTTCAAATAAAAATTAAAAATTCTTCTTTGAAGGCATTCGTTGCAGAACTGAAGAAACAAATTCAAAAAATATAAACAGTTCTTACAGCAACAATTAAATAACAAATTATTTGTTTGAAAGTTGTGGCAGGATGAATTTTCAATATAATTAGTTATAATGATTTTTTTAAAAAGTACAAAAGGGTACACTTTTTGAACTTTTTAACTGATTATTAAGAATTGTAATTTATCTTGACATTCGTAGAACTGAGCTTCCATTTTAAAATTAACTCGTCTCCATATAGGGCATACACGTTTTACTCATAAACATCTTTTATTAGGGAAAAATCCGCCTATGTGCAACAGCTATCAAGTTCATTTTACTATTTGTTATATTTTAATTAAATGTTCTGTTTGTAACTCTTATTGAGTTCATTTTTTAAAACGTCTTCTCCAACATTACAAGATTTGGTGGGTGAAAAATACCTACCAAGCATTTTTGAATTCGTAAGAGCTATTGACTTTTTCGCTTACATATAGCAGTTTTTTATTCTGTCGAACATTCTTTTTAAATTAATGTACATTGAGTAAGTGTATGAATCATTGTTTTAAATTTTAAATTGCTGAAATCTTTTTTTACACAATTTTTTTTTCATAAATTTGTGTTAACAATTTAATAAGTGAGTGCGTTTAATATCTTTTATACTCTGTGCGCCAGAAAAACTAACTTATTTGAAAAAAAAATCCCAAGCAGTGAGATGGGTAGGTAGGGGAATGATAGGTGGTGCTACTGGAGAGGGAAGTCCCAAAATTTGTTTCTCTTTTTAATCAGTTACCATCATGCTCTGGTTTAGAGAACAGTGAGCCTTCGCCATCGAGAGTTTCTTTTCTAACAGAAGCTTACTTGTTGCTACGCAACGCGTCTTCCACGCTCACTTTGAAATTCCTCCTCACAGATCCTTTCCTGGCCGTCATTCGATTCTGTCGTGGGTTAAGTCATTTCGTGAGTGTCGCTAAACTCAGAAATGGACATCTACGGACCATCAGAACTCTGGGAAATATCGAAAGAGTGAGGCAGTCAGTTCTGCGTTCGGCTCGCAAACACGCAGCTGTTCTGGGAATTTCTGACACTACTCTTTGATGAATTCTCCATCAATACCTTCCATTCCAACCTATTAATTGGCTGTTGTGAAAGAAGGAACTGAATGTGATTTTGTTTCCTGACAAAATGCATGTGAAATGCTGTTTGTCAATCTGCCCGAAGACGCGGTCGTTTTTTTCGGTGACGAGGCTTACTTTGAAATCCCTGGTTTATGTCGATAGACCACGGACAATAGCTTACCTCAACAACAACATTAGCGACGCCATTACCAACATACTGATTGATATGCTGCAAAGAGGGGACACGAACTTGAAAAATTTACTTACTCAGTTAATGCGCAATGGGGGTCGCCATTTAACCGATGTCGTTCTCAAAACTGGATGAAAAAAAATGGGATATTGTATTCTCAAATGAAAAAAGAATTAAAATAATAACTGAAGGACTTTTGTTTCTATTGACCTTTCAAATAAATAAGTTTCTCTGTCGCATCGTGTACTTTTACCATTTGATTGGCGCAGTATGGGCAGATGTGGCTCTTGCGCCGATAAACCAAGCCAAAAAACAAACAACTTCGTTTTCAACCAATCTTTTCAATTTGGACAAGAGATAATAACTATAAGTTATAACTATCCACAGGGTAATTAGAAAATAAACCTATTGGTTTTTAACTGTTAGAGAATATCTACTAATATATATCAAAATTAGAATTTACACGGTGAATATACGTCCATATTGAATTTAAAATATTGTACAACTTTTACACATCTTTGAAAAATTTTAGTTCATTAGTTGAAATACAGTCAAAAAACTTGAATCGAGACAAAATTCTTTTAATTGTATATTTTCTCATTTCTTTTGGTAAGAAACTTTAGATAATGCATTTTAAACAGAATACGAATGATTTTTAATAAACAATTACTTTTATTGAATTATCGGTAAAGAAAATAATTATTATTATTTCACAGACAAAACACATACATTTTTATTATTCAATAAATTGAATTAGTTTTCAAAATGATAATTAATCGCTTTCCTAATGAAATCAGTTTTTGAAAGCTTAATTTAACTAATGCTGCCAAAATGTTTCGTCCTGAACTTGAAATTTTTGACTATCTCGTTAATTTTAATCATACATTGATAAAATAAAAAAACCCCTTCAAATTATACACTTTAATAACGATGGAAATCAAATGCATGTTATTTTATTCCAAATAATAAGATTAATATAATTTTATTTCCTGAAGAAATGTTTTTATGGATGATTTAATTATTTTCAGTAGATTCTGCTGCATATAAGGGACATCTTTTTAAATGAAATCCCGTTACTAGAATTAAATTATTTTTATGAAGAGAAATGTAGCAATAACATGTATTTTAAATGATTTATTTTAATTTGTTTAGAGAATTTAATATGAATATTTATGATTTGTATAAGAACGAATAAAATTTATAAAGGTCAACGTAAATTCAGAGAAAATGAAATATACATTTATTTGTAATAAACTTTTTCATTTTTAAGACTTCATTGAAATGATAAAGAAAAGATGTATACATATTTAATCCATATTCCTGGGTTTAGGACTATTTAAAATTAGTGATAGGGATGTCAATATTTGAATTAAACATTAATAAGTTTTTGGAAAGCGGCATTTAATACCATAAATTTAAGTAAATTCTAAAAAAAACTATCAAACTGGTTACATCGAAAACTATTACTCTCATCCAAACGAAACTAACACCAAAATAAACTACATAGGAAATGAAGAACAATAGTATGGTTATAGTAATAAATGAATACTTTAAAATACATCGAAGATGTATCCTGAATTTTTTTTGTAAATTCATGACTTTATTATATAAACAATAGGCTGTAAATTTTTAAAAAAGATATACACTCGATAGAAATTCTTATAGCTCATTTCCTAGAAAATAGCATAAAGACAAATTCCAATAAATTTATAATTAGAGTCATTTGGTTTGGAGTGAGCAAAAAATAAGTAAATATCAATTTTGAGAAAAACGTATTCAAAGTATACAGTAACATACTTTAAATACTTAATACAACCATACTCAAAATTCACCAAATTTATAGGTTATACCTTTTTCTTATTCAGCTTTTAATTTTTCTTTTGTAATTATTTTTTTTTCTAAAAGATTTTGCATTTTGTAGTGAATGCCACCTAGCTTAATTTATTCGGTCTTTGTCAAGCTGAGCAAATGTTCTAACTGCATTTGCACTAGGATACTCTCCAACAACCTTAAGGAGATTCAGTTATCCTATAAAACTTTCGTTAGCATGATTACAAACATAAATACTCCTAATCTGAGGATTCAGAGCTCAACAAAAATACCATAAAATGCAAATTTCTACAAAATATTGCTGAAATTTTCATTGACATTTTGTATTTTATCTTTCACAACAATTTTTGCATTTGAAACTAAATTTGTTTTAATACAAATTTCTCACTTTTTTGGCTCTTTGTATCGGTACTTCTGGCTATTTAATTTCCCTTCTTCCTGTTTACAGATCATTACGATAATATCAATATCCTGACTGCTAATTAACACGTAAGTAAACCACTTTTGAATAGCTCAAAGCCCCGTCTATCAAATGAAAGAAGTTTTTTTTTTAAAAAATATTAATTTTAGCGAAACATGACCTTTTCAAACTGTTCGAATACCTTAAATAATGAGATTTTTTTAATTAAGCAGAAAATATTATATGAAAACAAAATTTATATTTTTGGAAAAAATGTAGTCCAATTTATTAATAACATAAAATGAAGTAATTGAAAGAAATTTTGATTAATTTTTATTTATTTGAAACTGTAGTTAAATCCTTAAATATCTATTTTTAAATCAAGCTACAGTTTAATATTTGAAATTGGACATCGAAATCTAATGGCTGCTTTGAATATGAATGATTTTACATCAAAAAATTTGCTCATATTTTAAAATAAAATTATTTTTTAAATTTTATATATTGCCTTCATTGATAAATATATTATTATATAAAATCTAACCTATAGAAAAACATATTCTATTTCTCATAGTGAACTGAAAGCCTCTAGAATATTTTAGAAAGAAGCATAACTCAATATATATTCTAGATCTGAGATAAACAAAAAGTTTCGGAATGATATATGAATAAAAAAGCGTCGTGTGAAGAATTTTAAAAATGTTTTGCTCCGTCGATGAAAGTATTTTCTTTCCTCATTTTTTCTTCTGCGCATAAGGAGTTTTCAATCATCTCTTTTCTTTATTTAGAATCTGAAAAAGAAAACAAATATCGCTCGTTATTAAATATTATATTTCAAAAGAAGCATTGCCCCCATCTTATGTTTCATAATAAATAAATAAATTATTCTAAAAATTCATTTTACAAAGATATATATCATAATGAATAATTTATTTCTCTATGATTCTTCTGTCTTTGATACATAGATGATTTCGTAGTATTTTTAAGTTGTTTCCGAATTCCTGTTGTTTTTGTTTTCAAAGGCACTTGTCATTGGCATACCCTCTGATCACTTTCAGCAATTTTAAGCCTAAATGAGAGTATCTTGGTTTTCAGTGGCGGCAACTATGGCCAAGAGTACGACTTAGCTACTACTTGCGTCACATTCACTTGCGCAATCCCTTTTTACAGGGGGGCAGATGTGCATTACTCACAGATAGAATGCAGAATAACAACAATCCTCGAACCGGGGCGCCCAGAAAGCTAGGAAGACACGCTACTCCTAAGCCAGGACGTCAGCCGGAATTTCTAATTTGCATCATGGTTTTAATGATTTTAGTAAGATAATTTTAAACAAGGGTGAGCTTTAGTTCCTCATGATTTTTTAACATATATTCCAACTATGTTTTTTCTATCCATTATTCTCAGTAATCTCACTAAATGTCTGAATTATGGTTGGAAATGTGAAATAATCAATGTTTTATTTCTTCTATCATTTTATCAGCCAAAATTGAAGGAAATTTAATTCAAATAAGATAATCAGCCTTACATTATCCTCCAGGACCGCCACTATAGTTGAGTAATCATTTCACTTTCACACAAATAATCGATCATCTTGGAGACGAAACATTTATTATCCCATCACACACACAACAAACACAAAATAACATCTAGAATCCAAAACTTCTTAAAATTCAGTTTCAATTTAACCCGCTGACCATCTATTGAGGCTTTCACTGGTAGGTCTAGGTATCAACTGAAGTCAGGTGTCGCTGCTGTCGGATTCTAAAGTTCCAATATGGGAGGAGTTGTTGACATCTACAATAACTTACTTGAAGAATAAAAAACATTATAGTATATATAAACAATCATCGGAATTATTCAAGACGAAGTTCAAATAGTACTAACAAATAAGTTTTATTATTAGCATACATATATAATATTTTCGATAAATAAATAATATAAATTTACTACAAAAAGAGATTAAAACCTTCGAAATGAGAGGATCATAAAAGTATTTTAATGCTTTTGATTAATAATATTAAAGGAAACAGTGGCAGTGTTTAAAATTATAATAGGTAGAAAATGTTTCCACCATTGATTCCTTCGGAATTAAAACAATTAAAATTATCTCCATCTTAAAAAAATCCATTAATTTATTTTTAAAAGTTTTTTAAAGAAGCAACCTGTTCAATATGCGAAACGAAAAGTAAAATGTGGCTGTGTGCGTGAGTGTGTGTAATTGCGATCAAAATGATTTGACTTTATTATAAGATTGAAAAGTATTATTTTAAAACAGAGTTTAATTTTTTTAAGTTGTAAGAAACTGAATGAATATAGAATGATGTTATTAGGAAGTTAATATTTCGAATTTTGAGGTAGAGAATTTTTATTTGTTGGAGATTATTTTTGGAAATTTTCACTAAAATCTGCAGTATATTGGTTAATTTCATACATTTAAATTCTAAATCGAACCATTTCTTTTGCCTTCTTGGTTCAAGATATTTTCATTTCAAATTTGGTTGCCATAAATCCTATAGTAAGCCCTATAGAGCTCAGATACAGATAGCCATGCAGACATATATTAAATTTTAATATTAATGGAAATGGAAATGAAAAAATCAGCATTTCACCTTTCAAGCATCATTTAAAAAAACTTTAAATGTGATTTTGATATTGTTTTTTTTATTGAATTTAAGACAGAATTTTTAAAGCATTTATATTTCCTTTAATAAATAGACGACTAATTTTTAAATAGATTTTGAAACTAATTGAAATTCTAAAAAGAAAACTATTGTACTTTATTTATTTCATAAATCAGTAAACACAATTCCAGACTTAATTATAAAATCAAATATTTTTCTTTGAAAATATACTGTCTGATTTTTGAACAATGATAAACAATGGCATTGTATTTTTATATATTAAGTTAGCAGACTAAAAAAATCATACCTGCTGTTTTGCTAATTTTTTAACCTAATTTAAGCATAAGATTATTGAGAAAATTTCTAAAGCTCCCAGGTCAGCTTTATTGTGCAAAACAACATAATTGCATTCAATACTTTTTTCATTGAAGTCGTATGCCTCAAAAATATTATTCAATCTGCTATAAATTCCAAACACATAATAATAAATCATTTTCTTACATATTTTGTATATGGCTTTTTCCGTATATGACGTTATAAAAACATATTAAAATAATAAATATTTTTGCAATAAACATAATAATTTATTACAGTCAATTCAAATAAAATTTTCTATTCTAACATTTTTTTAAAAATAAAATCTAATGAATTACTAACAGCAGTAAAAATTACTATTTCTAGTTATTGTAATTTCAAAGTATCATTAAACAATACTGAAAAAAGTTTGTTAGATAATATTAGTAAAATTTTTAAATTCCTTAAGGAAAAATTTATTAAATTCGTAAAAAAACCCTATTTACGTCAATAGTAGAATTGCTAATACATAACATTCATAAGTTGTTTTTTTAATACTTAAAGCATTTTTCTTTTGTTAATCATATTATAAAATAATGCTCAGTTGGCTTATTAAAAATTGAGCTGGAATTGTGTCTACTCTTTGAATCATGACTTTCATTTATATAATTTGCTTCTCATTATTATAGATAATTTCATATATATTTATATATACACATGATATAGATAATTTCATATAGGTAAGATAATTTTTTATATATTTATATATACACATGCTATAGATAATTTCATATAGATAAGATAATTTCTTATTTATTTATATAAAACACCTTATGTATCTAAATATAAAGTGCAGAGCAATCGATACATTCCACTTTACAGAAACGATTTCCAAGAAGTCTCGAGACTGCTTATACCGTATTCTGAAACTAAAATTATGTAAACAAAATAGCATATTTCAATTAAGAAAAATGGAAGAATTTTTATCTATTCTGATTATTTAAAATAAATTAGTTTCTTTGTTCGTTTATTAAAAGTTCCGATGGTCTCAAAGAAGGAAAAGCTTAATTAACGTTATGTTTCTTTTTGATAGAGGGAATGGAGCAACTGAATTTTAAAATGGAAATTTTTTAAGACTTCGTATGAGCATTTTACTTTTTATGTACATAGTCTCCAGACACTACAGATTATTTACTTTTTTTGTATTCTGTATACAATTTTCAAATTATGTTTCTGACTGGAAATTATAATAAATAATATGTTCTTTTAGTTATATACTTACCTAAATGAATTGATTAAGATTTTATCAGAATATTTGAAGTGTGAATATGTCTTTTTTCATATTTTCGAAATCATATTTAATAACATCATCAGAGTTATTAAAAGTTATGTGTCAGGTTGTAATAAAGTGACACTTTAAACACGCATTAAAAATGTTAATTGATATACTGATTTTTGCTTTAGCTGATGCAAATGTTGGGTGTTTCATACATTTTTATTTATTTAATATATTTATCTTACATTAATAAATGTGGATGTAATCATATGAAATCAATTTTAATGTTATCTCAGAAACTGATGTTTGTAGAATAGGGGGAATTATGTGATAAAATAATTATATAAAGAAGTTCAAATTGGTTTCGCACAGAATTCAATATTCTACCGTGAATCAGTGGATGTTGCAAAGGTTTATAAGTATAAAGAATTATTTAAAATTATATATTTTGAATTTCTATTTCCTTCCTGCATATTTTTGCAACGCATTCTCAGTGAAAACTAATTCCTACCTCCCTTTAAAATAAAATTAAAAAAAAATTATTTATCTAGTTTATAGCTTTTTTAGTAACTTTCTTACATTGCGCTAATTTTGAAATTGCTTTCAGAATTAATTTTATTGTAGCTTTAAAATTACAAATTCATTTCGTTGCTTTATAAGTTCTTTTTCTGTGTTACGCTAATTTATTCTTTAAGACCGCGGTAGCCTGGTTAGTAGAGCGTCCGTCTCGTAATCGAAAGGTAGCGAGTTCTGTTCTCGTCTCGGCCAAAGACAGCTTTGTTGGCTAATTGCAGTTGGGGCACGTTAAATAAGTCTTGACTGCAAAGTCCTCCGAGTTCCCATAAAAAATGATACATCTGGGGGTACTGTATCAGGGATGAGTCGGTCTCTGATTTGGATCTAAATTCTGACTTGAGGATGGATGAAGGAGTTCGACTCACAAAAAGTTTGTGTGTGTGTGTTCAAGCAAAGTTCGTACTTTTACCTTAATGGAGCTCGTTCAAAATGAAAGGAGCATACTTCTGCCTTCATTCGAAAGAGCTAAATCTCATTCGGCCTGGTATGACCAAATGGCGTTGGACCTTTTTCTTTATAAGATCTTTTTATTTTTACCAATGATAACATTACGATTGATAAATTGCCTTTTACAGAAATAAACTTCAATTCAGAATGCTTTTTCCACTTACGCTTTTATTTATGCATAATACTCTTCAAATACGTGGAAAGAGTTGAAAAGAGTGTAATAACTAATGTAATAAAAATATGGAATATATTGCCAAATAATTATAATTATTACAACTCTGTTACAATGTTTATTCTGTTCAATAATGTGTTTTATTTTCTGTTTCCTCAACTTTTGTTATTTCTGAGTTTATGAGTATACATTTTCCTCAAATTCGTTCGAAATATGAAATTTCAGTTAAGGAAATGGCTTATTTTCACTTATTTTAAACTCCCTGATCTCTTACTTATTTATATATGAAGAAATAAAAGGAGACATAAAATAAAAACTAGTATCATCTATGGAACATACCAAGCCTCTTTGAAATTCTCCACACGCAGATTTGATATTCGTATAGCATTCTTCAAATTTTCTTTTCTTTGGAGAAAAAATATTGTAGAATATTTCAAGTTTATAAATTATTGATTTTGCATTCTATTTCAGAATCGAATAAGGGTTAAATGGCAAAGATGGTTAAAGAATGTTCTTACAAATGTTTTTTCCTCTTGCATATTATTTTATAATATCTTGCTAAGAGTTCTGCTGACGAAGTAAAAAGAATTATTTACATTGTTGTCTGCAGAGTAATTTTTTAAAAAGATAAAACATTAATCTAATTTTGAAGCCAACTGTCAAAATAGGCATTTCTTTTGGAATGGAATTAAAAATGCAGCTCTTTATTTATTTGTTATGCATAATAGTATTGATAATTAATTACTATTATTTAAGAATACAATACAATTAAATAATATACAACAGTATTATTTAAGTGTACACTCTTTTAAGAGACGTTATCATTAAAATGCTTAACATATTATTGCATATTATCTTTCAAAATTCTTGCCGGTTAATCAGACGATGGTGACAGATTAAGTTTACCGGGATTAATAATGAAAACTATTCACCTTCTTTACAATTTTCGTTTTCCTTTCAAAAGGATAAGAGCTATGACTGAGAAAGATAAAGCAAAGAGTTAATGTTTCTATTTGTGATAGCACAAATTCAAGTTAAAATCAAGATACACAGAATACCTCACAGAAGCGGTAGAATATTCAATGATATCCTTGTAGCACACAAATATTGTGCAATATCGTATGGCATTGGTCAATATTACCAATATTGTTTGATATTGTTGAATACTGTTTAATATCATATAATAGCATACAATATTGAACGACATTGATCTAAATCCCCAATATGTTTTGATTTTAAGGAATATTGTTTAATATCATATACATAATATTGAACGAAATTGATCAATATTCGCAATATTGTTTGATATTGGGGAATATTGATTATTATCATAACATATCGCATAATATTGTATGACATTGATCAATATTTGCAATACTGTTTGATATTGTGGAATATTTTTTAATATTATATAATATTGTACAATATAATGCAATTGACTGTGCTGGCTGGGATGGGGGGGGGGGGAGATTGTGTCGGCCGGGTGGTGACAAGTAGTATACATGTAGAGATTTAATTAGCGGCCATTACTATTTCATATTTAGTTTCATTTTGCTGTAATAGATGGCACCATGGGTTCCATAGAATATCACTGATCCAAAGTTTAAGACGCGTGACTTCAAGTTTGAGAAAAAGCGAACTACGCATTCACTCAGTAGACGGAGAGAGAAAGGGTCATCTTGCTCCGAATAATGAATATTTAGTACTCAACGTTTGCCATGAAACACTTGATTAGGCTTCATCCTTGGTGGCATCTAAAGGTGGTACTTTTTTCTCTATTGTAAATAGCCTGTCCTGTCCTAATTCTTAATGTCTTTTCTTTATTCTTAGCTGTAAATAAATTGACTGTTTTCATTTAAAAGCTTCTCTTTAATCAGTGATCCTAGACACTGATCTGAAAGAGATTGACATACATGTATTGGTCTCTGATGAAGAAAGGATTTTTTATATAAACACTCTCATCTTAACCTACACGAGAGTGTTTGAATATCCTTTGGACTGGCTCAGGCCTAAGACAAGCCTGGACACCAACCGGCATACCAGTCATGCTCTGTGGAAATCATTTCGTTTTAGTTCTTAATTTAGGCAAGGCGTGGATTTATGAGGACTGCAATCTAGAACAAGGGGAGAGAAGGTGGAACTACGACTTCTGTCCTTGACCAGAGAGTCTGCAATTTCATTTCCATAGATGTCCAGATAATAAGGGATCCACCGTCTGATCTCTAACCCAGATCTTGCGGAAGTAGTTAATTTGGAGACAATGTCTTGGCCCAACCTCTCATGAATGTGTGGCCAATCCTTTAAATATTGCATTGAGATCTTATTGTCTGTGAGAATGCAAATTTTAAAATTATAAGTCTTCAAAGCGAGGTCCAAAAGTTTCTTAATAGCAAAAAATTCAGATTAAAAACTGAGCTATGGTCTGGATTGCAAATTTGATGTAGATTTGAACTAGATATGCAATACAGCCTCCATGTACTCATACTCATATGATTACGGAGCCGGGAGAGACTATGAGTTAAAGAGGAATGGAAGATAAATCAAAATAAGAACAGAAATTCTGAATTTAAAAGCATAGCAAAAAATTAATTTTCAGGTCTTTTAATCTGTAACTGTTAAGGAAAATGTTTTTGGGGATATGGTATCATTACAGCTTAAACATTTTGTGCTATGATAGCAGTAAAGTAATGGTGCACTTAATAGTAAGCTTTTTTTATGTTTTCAGGTTCTTTTATTTTTCACCAGTCACTTAAAGTAGCTGAGAGGTACTCGACAATGAAAATTATCAATTGAAAATAGAAGGAAATTTTTACACCAATTTTTTTTTTATACGATAGAAATTTAAGACATATAAAAAGACTTTTTTAAACATTTAATTATGAAACAGTAGAGAAATATTTGTTTGCTAAAGCATTTGTTTTTCAATGGAAAATAGAATATATATTGCAATGAAATAACTTTCATGTTTATAGTCGCAAAGCGGTTGCTTCAGAAAAAAATTATTCTGATTAAAATAACTTTAAATTCTACAAAGCATGGGTTTATTAATTACATTTGTCGTATTTTCATGTAAATATTCTAATAGCAAAAATATACACTATTTTGCAAAATAAATAACTTCTCATTATTAATAAAATTGTGAAGAAAAAAATTAAAATGCGTTTTACAAGTGCAAAATGTATGTCAACATTTTTACATACGGATTCATATGATTCTAATGAATGTAATATTTTCTACTGGTATTGAAATTTCAAGCATACTTATTCCGAGAAAAGGAAAGAAAAAAACCGTAAAAGCTCATGTAAGAATTATTGTTAAAAGGCATTTTATCCTCTTTATATTTTTTTAAATAATGCAAGTTACACATTCTATAATTAATGAAATGCGTCCTAATTTGATAGATTAAAATTGATTTTTTTTGTCAATTTATCCATGTTCTTTAATAAAATAAGTAATGTAATATTCGGAAAAACAAACATTTTGAAAAAGAAGCTCAAACTTAACTATTTTACAGTACATCTTTTAGTTAATTTTTTTAAAATTTAGGCATCTGAAATACAATTCTAACATTTGTTTCTTCATCGTTTGTACAAAAACAGTTATTGTCGCATTTTAATATTAATTGGTAGAATTAATGTTACATTGAAATAAAATACAAATTAATCTTCAAGAATTTAATTCACATCGAAAAAAATAATCTGCAGAATTCGTAATTAATTTTTAGCGAATTGAATCTTTTCTAAATTTTGAATCATATGACAACTTTTATATTTTTTTCATAAAATTAATTAAATCTTGAACATTTTATTAAAAAAGTATTTCTGCTATGGGATGCAAAAAAATAGTCTTTCAATTTTTATTTCTTTTCATAATATTATTAAAAATTATAATATTCAAAATTCTTAATTTCAGAGAATAATATTTCCAGTTTCAGTTGAAATAAATAAAAATACAAATAATAGTTTCAATTATATAACGAATCGAAATTGTATATATAATGTTTTAAAAATTAGAATCAAATATACGTAACAAGTAAATTGTTGAAGAATGTATTAAAGTTTAATAATTCTTCTGATAAAACAAATGAGTAATCATATAGTATTTCAAAATAAGATTATTACGGTGTTAAAATTACCGTCATAGTTTGGCAATAATACGTAATTCTTTTTTTTTTTTTTTTTGCTTGCTTCTAATTAGAGTTATCTTATCAGGATAAAAACCAATGAGATCATAATTATTTTCTAAAAATAGAAGGAACTATTCTGTAGACTTCTCTATCAAGCATCTACAACCATGTTTATAGTTATATTTTTCTCCATCCTAATAGCGGCGAGGTAATATTGTGTCCGCCATTCTACTTCTACACGGTTAAATAAACACTGACTACCAATAAGTATTAGGACACCTGTGATAGAAAAGAAAAACTAACTTTATTCAAAATCAATAGATGGTAGAGCCTCCACGAGAGGTAATTACAGTGTGGACCCTCCGAGGCATACTTACCACAAGTCTTTGTATGACAGCTAGGGGTATTTTCTTCCACTCGGCTTGGAGAAGACATAGAAGTTCTTTCGCCGATTTTGCGCGGGTAGTGCACCCCTGAATTCGGCGATGAAACTCGTCACAGAGGTTCTCAATAGAGTTCAGGTCTGGACTCTGGGAAGGCCAGGCCATTCGTTGAACTCCGTTGGCACCATACCAAGCCTTGGTTACCGTTGAAACGTGACAACTGGCATTGTCGTCCTGAAAGTAACAGGGGTCCAACCCGTAAAACTGATACAGCGTAAGAAGCCCATTGTCATCCAAAATAGTGCAGTAGGCATCGGAGTTGATCTTGCCATGAATGGGGAACAAGGGTCCCAGCCCATACCAGGAGAAACACCCCCAGACCATAATTCCATCTCCACCGAACTTGACTGTTGACACAATGCATTCTGGCAGGAGACGTTCTCCAGTTAGACGCCAGACCCAGACCCTGCCATCCGAACGGGTGAACCTTGATTTGTCACTCCAAAGAACTCGTTTCCACTGATCTACTGTCCAATTTCTATGTGCCTTGCACCACATTAACCGAGCAGTGTCGTTGGACTTTGTGATCAAAGGCTTATGGGCAGCAGCACAACCGTGAAAACCAAGCAGATGTGCTTCCTTACGGATGGTATTCATTGAAACAATACTCCCGGATGCCTTTTGAAACTCCTCGCGGATGAGGGCCATCAGTTGGGTGCGGTTCTTCCGAATTTCTCTGGACAGCACTCATAGGTCTCCAAGTTTCGTTGGTCTGCCGGGCACATTCCGACAATCACCGCTCACCTTCCACTTCTTAATCACATAGGTCAATTTTCAGTGCTTCAGATCGCTAGATATTTCCCTTAACGATTGGCCACATTTGTGATACTCGATAATTATCCCTTTTTCGAAATCAGAGAGTTCTGAACTGCGAGGTGTCTTGCAGCGACTAAAGTCGATGCTTTTTCCTACATGATATATACCGGCGGAGGCCGCGACGTACCTTAGGACCGCAGATATCGTCATTTGCATATGTGTCCAAATATTTATTGAACACCTATTGGTAGTCTGTGTGTAAGCCTTAATAACAACATCAGAAGTGGAATTAGTTTGAGACTATAAATATTTTGAGGCAATAAAAACTTCGTATAAGTAGCAATTGTTTTAATTTCGTATCATTAATTAATGAACTGAAAATGGAAAAAATCAGTTTTTTTTTCTTCTTGCATCCTAAATACTTTAAAACCATCCCAAAATATAGTTTTCCTGATACAGCCGAAGTATATCCCAAGTTGCCTAAAGAATGCTTTTCTATAATAATGAGTAAATTCTAATTGCAAGAGCGGCAAAACCCCTTCCTTAGGTATCAGGTATTTAAATTTTACTAATTTGGAGTATTTATTTCATTATTAGAATATTCTTACAAATATCATTATTATCAATATACAATATCATTAATCGAGAGAAATGAAAAGTTTATACCTCATTTGTTATTATCAATATACAATAGCATTAATCGGGAGAAACAGAAAGTTTATACCTCATTTATCTAGAAATCGATGATAAGAAAACAATTCATCGTCATAACAATAAATATAAATAAATAAAATTTGAATACGATAAATTTAATGGTAGGATATCTTCAAACATGAATTCATGCTATATTTGCTGTAAATAAAATCTATAAGGAAAGATCTAACATTCTAACAAAATCTCTCTTGCATATTATAAATTCATGCATTTCAAAGTATAAATGATAATCTATTTAATTCAAATTCAATTTAATACTGAAAAATAGTAAGGCGATCAAAATATATATTTAAATGAAGTTGCATTAATTTTCAACAAGATTTTTCAATCAAATTACAAAAATAAACAAATTCGACTTTTGAACTTTAAGAAAACAACGTATTAGTAGTGGCTAGATCACAAATTAATAATTGAATTGCTGAGTTTTTATTTGAAAACAACATTGCATACAGATATAGAAATCCTCTCACACTTTTGTAATAAACATGGAATATTTTATATATATACAAAAACATCCAAATTAAATGTGTAGCTTTATGAATTTCTTAAAAAATCACTAAAATATATCAAAGCTTTTTGAAAGAAAGCCTAAAATTTGTTGAAGCTCTTATAGCAGAGCTTAAATATTAAGAGAGCCTTTCAAAGACATCTTTCAATGACGTAGGATAAAATGTCATTTTCCTTTATAATTTATTCAAAACGTGCTCGAAAATACTTTAAAAAAGGACGAACAAGTGTTTTTATGCGTTTTATAACTAAGGCGAGCTTTCAATTATTCATAGGATGCCTTCTCAGATTTAAAACTGTTGGCTTTTAATTTGATCCACTTTATTTAAACGTTTTTTTGAAAAAAATATTTTTAAAAATAGCTTTAGGTATAAAAGAGAAGTTTTGAGAATTGCTTTAAGTTGTATAGTTTATCATGTATTTATTGTTATTCATTGCTTCGGATGAAAGTGCCTTCCTTGCAAAAAACTTGCGATGTTTATAAATTGTGTTTTTTCTTTTATTATTCTCGTCAACTTTTTTTATTAATTTTAAAATAACAAATATGAGAGATATTAAAAAAGATCTAAAGTTATTAAAGATCTTAAAAAAGTGAAGAGTTCATCTAAAAGATACAAATTATTAATGCAAAAATAATTACTATTTAATCTTATTTTATGTTTTGAGGAATCAAACGATTTTACTTGGAGGATTTTTGACAATACACTCATTCAATCTTTTCTAGAGTAAATATATTTTGTAAGTCAGAAGATACAGTTAATTCCAATATTAAAACGTAAAAAATTATGAAAACGCTACGGTGTTCAACAAAATGATTAAAAAATGTTTTAAAAATTTGTGATAATTAAATTAATTTTCTTACATTAGAAGATGACTATTTTGAAAATAAGTGTTTACTTTCAACAAAATTAATTTCTTTAAAAATATTAATCTCTGAACGTTTATTTTGAATCTGATTTTGTGAAACTTCTGTTCTACTTATTTTCAATTAATATTCACCTAAATAACTCTCTCTCTATGGTACCTTTTGGTTAACAGGCACACAGAAGTTATTCAGTTTTCGATTCAGAAGCCTTTCAGTTTTCACAGAAGCGATTCAGTTTCAATAAATCCCGTAACTGACTCAGTTCAACGATTCAGTTTCAATAAATAATGGAACTGATTCAGTTCAGAGATTCAGTTTCAATAGCTCATGGTAAAGTATGAGCATTACAGAAGGTTATTTGCCAACTCGTGAAATAAAAGGTTACGCAACATGATTTTAAAAAAAACAAGTGAGTATGTCATTATTGTTGCTTATGGCATTTTCATAGACAAGCCCTCTGACGAATTCAGCAATTTTAAGCCTAGTTTCAGCTTCTCTTGTTTCAGTAGCATCATCTAGGTTCAAGAATACATCTTAGCTATTCATGCCTCACAGCCGTTTCACTCGTTGGACTTTTGCATGGCACTATAAGTCAATAGTATTCGAAATTATGTTTTCATTGTAATATTCGTACAATAATTTTTGGTGGTGGAAAAATCGAGTGGTAAGCTTGTGTAAATAAGTCTGTAGTCCCGATCCAACAATATTGTTGCTACTGGCGATAAGCAGGCCTGAACTCGCGATCTTAGGATTTGTAGCCAGATAACATGACAAAAAACTAAAAGTGATCACCCAGTTGAGGATGTTATGACTTACAATACCCCCTCCCTCCAGTGTGAGGTGAGACGAATGATATTTTATTGGTGATCTTATTGG
Source organism: Argiope trifasciata (assembly GCA_026543055.1). NCBI lineage: Eukaryota > Metazoa > Arthropoda > Arachnida > Araneae > Araneidae > Argiope > Argiope trifasciata. Next base: position 2,748,993 of record JAPMOQ010044256.1, read on the forward strand.
CTGTTGAATTTTTTTGATGCGTCTAACCCATTTTCAATTGGCCCATTATTTATCAGCTTGGATTATTTTTATTGGCTAATTATTTATCGCCATTATATTTAATTCCTTTATGGTAGAGGGTGCCCCAGCTTCTGAACGAAGGTTGCGTATTTATCTTTGATTTCCTCGTCCTCTGGCACCAATGTTGTTATTGGCGATAGGTAGGCCAGACCACGCGATCTCAGGATTCATTCATCATCATTCAGGATTCTCCGATAAGATGACCACGAGACTAAAATTGATCACTTAATCTTCAGGATGTTATCTGGCCTGTAAAGCTGTCACTACAATATCACACATTTCATAAAAGGAAACAAAATAATGTAGCGGTTGTAGGTAACAAGAAATACATGTAGCAATTTTTATGTGGCTAAAAATATGTAACAGACAAATAATTTCTATTATAAGCTCCGACAAAAATCGAAAAATAAGTGTCCATCAATAAATCAGCACTTCCGATCCAGTAAGATCATGCTTGCTTTAAAAGGGAACAAAATTATATATCCTTTTATATATAGATGAAAATATAGAGTGGACTAGCACATGCTTGTATCAGTTCCTCTTATGCTTGGTTTAATCCAGCAATCTCATTGTGATAATGGTATTCTTGATCTTATTGGATGGTAAATGACAGTGTACTTAATCTTATTGAATTGATGGCACAGGACAGTATGCTTGATCATATTGAATTGACGATACATGACTGTATGCCTGATCTCATTGAAGTAATGGTTGATGATAGTATGATTCATCTTATTTGATTGATGGTACATGGAAGTATGCTTGATTTTATTGATTCGAAGATACATGACAGTAAGCTTGATCATATTGAATTGAGGGTACATGACAGTATGCTTGATCTTATTGAATTAATGGTTCATGATAGTATGATTCATCTTATTGAATTGATGGTACATGGCAGTATGCTTGATCTTATTGAATTAATGGTTCATGATAGTATGATTCATCTTATTGAATTGATAGTACATGGCAGTATGCTTGCTCTTATTGAATTGATGGTACAAGACGGTATTCTTGATCTTATTGAATTGAGGGTACATGACAGTATTCTTGATCTTATTGAGTTGATGGTACATGATAGTATGCTAGATCTTTTTGAATTGAGGGTACATGACAGTGCTTGATCTCATTGAATTGATCATGCTTGTTTAATGCAAATATGCTTTCAGATCTCTTTATGCCAACAGATGGAGCGAATCTTGATCAATTCTTATATATTATGAAAAGTGATTACTCCATTAAATATTTGACACAGCTAATTTTATAGACAACGTATGCTTCCCGTATAGAAAATTTAGCTACGCAGTGGCTGAAAAATACCGCATATCTATTTATCTTTGAAATTATACGATGATCGTGAATAAGTCAAGCTAATTTGCCGTTGATTGTTAAAATGCCCACAGTTTAAACAGTAGTAGGTAGTCCTACTTATTAATAACGGCTAATTAGAGTTGGTGCAGTGACCCATAGCAGAGAACAGCTGCATGCCAACGATAAAATTCTACAACCATTTCCCGTAGATATCCCGATCCCTGTTATTCGAAATTGCCTCTAAGTGCCTATTGTGCAGGAAACTGTGTGAAAATTTCGTCATCGAAGAAGCTAATGTCCGAATACTCATTCTTATCCTAAGCTGCAGAATTCTACAACATGGTAATAGGAAATCGGTGCACGCGCTTACATAAATATTTCGATTCTAAAGCTTAATGTATTGATAAGTTGCTCATAATATGAAATATTTTCTTCCCAATGAATTATTTTATGTAATTTTGCTTTGTATTTTTCACTTTGTAGATAAATGAAACTTATTTTTCTATGTCTAGTATAATACGCAACAAAAATTGTCCGGGTATTCTGATCAAACAATATTTCAGAAATTTAACTGATGATATCAATGATTTATTTATAATAAGGATTAGAAATACTGAATTAAATTTTAATTTATTTAAATAAAAATACATTATAAATCATTTTCTTCTCAAATTACATGTAACAATAAATAATATTCTTTAAAATACCTATGACTTTATACTTTTTAAATCATATTTATTTTTCGAGTATATAAAGGTATATAGAAACCAATATACTGTAAAATTCAACAATTATATGAAAAAAATGACAATAGGTAAAATTGGCCCTTTTTTTATAGGTTTGTGTGAGTTTCATAGCACGGTTTTTAGCCATTTAAACTTACAGGTTAACAACTTTTACAAAAATCAACCAATAAATTATATATATCTTGGTATAACAATATATTTTATAAGTTTTAAAAAATTTTATCACTAGAAAAATTAATGATGTTTAAACATACATATCAGAATCAGTTGAATACGAACTTTCATCGAAAAATTCTTCTATACAGTTATCCTTATCACTAAAATCACTTTTTACCTCATTTAAAATTGCCTGGAGCACTTTTTTATAATAGAATCCGCAAATTCGATGATATTTCAGGGCCCAAGTTTTCGTGCCATCTGCTTGCCTTGTTCATCACTGGGACACTAACAGGGAACAGCGGTCTCAGTGAACACTCTAACAGAAACAGTTGAATTATTTTTTTTAAAAACATCTGCTGAAATCGGGTGAAAAAGTGTAGGTGCGTCGAAGGTCACGAAATAGGAAGCTGCAGAGTCAATCCATTCAATTAAGCTAAAAATAAAATAAGAGTGAGCGAAAGTCCATCGCTAGCGGTCTCAAGACTGCATATCCCCAGTTTTAGGATTAATAGAATTAAAAACAATGGTATATGAGAAAAAACAGGAAATTATCTTACCCAAATTTTATAGCAAATAGAAGGTCAGAGTTATTGATGCATTTGACCATTTAATAAGAATTAGATGAGTGCTAATCCAGTCAAATATAGATAACAGATGATATTGAAAGACAATACATTCAAAAGTGATTAAAAGGTTCTTTGATTACATAATGTGTCATCGCTAATTATACATGTGAATCGAGAAAAATTATGTTGGCAATACTATATTCACTCAATGATCATATATAAGCATGTATTGAAAAACCAAAAATTCTCCTGAGTTACAGCAATGCTGAATATTGAGTACGGCGCCTCCCAAAACAGGCCGAGTGCTTATTAAATAAATAATTTTGGAATTCTCCCGTCCTGGGCCATAAATGAGCGTAATTAGTCTAAAGCTATATTAGTTTAAGGGGCCCCTCAGGGCAGAGATAACGACTCATCTCGTGGGGAGGCCTCCGCGTGACCTGTGAGTGTTGGATCAACATTAACTGCAGAAGAGTTATCGTCTCGGAGTGTCATTTAGCATAAGCGAAGTCACTTAATGCGGGATGATTCGGAATGAAAGCGGAATGGCCTTCGATGTGAATGAAATGATTTGGAGAGGGACCCTCCCCCTTCTTACTCTTAAAGGGCAGAATTTATAAGGGATTATTAATATAAACGGGGACGCACACACTTGATAGGATGAGGTCTGACGTTTCATAATAATTGAAGAAGGAGCAATTACCAGCTGATACTTGCTGGCGAGTTTGGAAATGGAGTGGCCACATTAAAAATGACATTGTTTAACGATTCACAATTCACAGTTTAAGGTATCCCACTACGTTAAAAACACTGGTTATCGACCACGTTGGAGATTATTTTTAATATTGTTATTTCTTGTAGTTCAGACTTTACTCTTTCCAGGTTTATCTTTTATAGGAAAAGGAAGGCTCTAAACTAACATCCAGGGTTACAGTTTTTTAGCTAAAATTTCTCTTTAACTTTTTTCTCTTTGATTTTTCTCTTAACTTTTTATCCAACTACATTAAAATAATGGTTATCGACCAGCGATTTTTTTTTATTGTTTTTAGTATAAACTTTCCTCTTTCCAAAACCGTTAATCTTATCAAGGAAAAAGGCGTGACCAATCATTCAGAGTTGTATTTTCTTAGCTAAAAGTTATGTTTAAATTCAGTTTTCTCAAAAATTTAATTTTCATAAAAATTCTCCATCATCAACATGCTACCTCAAAAAGTAATATAGTTATTTACTTAAAAATTTCAGCTTGTAATTTAAATAATATTGGCAATGAAATGAATCAAAAGTTTTAATGTTGGTGAAATACTTTATCATTTGTAGGTGTTTTTAGAAGAACTGTGTCGAGAATAGATGGAAAAAATACTATATACGTATGTGTTTACTCATAATTTCTTTTCATCTCAATGATGTGTTTAGATGTTGGTTCATTTTATTCCTCATTATATTCTATAACTTGTGTACAGAGAAAAATAAGATTGCTGCAATACAGTTTTAAGTAGAGTGTTAACCATTTTGGTTAAATTTCATTAGAATTTACTTCCAATTTTCCTATTTCTCAAAATATATATTTTAAAATAATGTTTTAGTATTTATGGTATTTCATATTAATCTATACAGATTAAAAACTTTTTAACACACACACACAAGCATTTATTTTGATTTTAAGCCTGCAGCAGCCTGCTGCCAGACGTTCAGAAACACACAGAACTCTTCCACTGGTGTTGCCATACAGAATACATAAATTTCAAAACACAGAATTGTTGCCAGATACATTGCTGAAATATTAGAATGATAAAAAATACACAGAGACAGTATAAGGGAGAACACAAAAACTAATTATGAGAAAAAATAAAAATAAAGACAGTACATAATAAAAATACAGATACACTCAACACATATAATAAATTACAATACATCTAAAAACCATAGTCTTAAATAATTTTAACAAAATTCAATTTTTAAAATTTTTTCCTACGAACATAGCCGGATAATGATGAGCATGATGTAGAAACTACGGTATCTGACTGCGTTGAAAACACTGGTGACAGACCACTCTGGTGGTTTTTTGTTGGTGGTGATGTTTTGTTATTTCTTGTAGTTTAGAATTCTGTCTTTCCAAAACAGTTCCTTTTTTTCAAGGAAAAGGAAGTTCTGACCTATCATCCTGGGGAATTTTAGGCAAAAACTTATTTTTCAGCTAAAATTTGTCTTTTACTTCAATTTTCTTAAAATTTTAATGTGCATAAAAATTCTTCACCGTTTACATATCTCAAGAACAAATAGAGATATTTACATAAAAATTTGAGTATGTATTTTAAATGATACTGACGATGAAATGAACCAAACTTTTTATTGTTGGCCAAACACTTTTTCATTTATAGGAGTTTTTAGAAAAATCAAGTCACAAATTTATGGAGAAAAACACGCACATGTACATATATTTTTAACCATAACTTCTTAGCATCTCAATGTTTTTCATAGATTAGGGTTCATTTCATTCATCGTTATATTCTGTAACTTGTCTGAAATGAAAAATAAAATTGCTGCATTACAATTTTGTGTAGAGTGTTAACCGTTTTAGTGAAATTTCATCAAAATTTGCTACAAATTTTCCTATTTCTCAAATACTATATTTTCAAATATTTTTTTTGTATTTATAGTGTTTATAATCGACAATACATCTAAAAATGATAAATGGTTTTTAAAAATCCAATTTTTCAAAAATATTCCTTTGAATATAGCCGCAAACCTTGTTTTAAAACCATATGGGTAATAGTAGTAGTTGAAGATTGAGTATCTATGTTTATATATTAAAATATACGTATTGTAATTAAATTTAATCCTTTATTTACTAATGGTACTTAAAAGCAGAATATAAATCCAGTGTATATATTCGTAGCATGACTGTATTTTCTGAAGGTATTCAAAACACATATATATTAAGAATGTAGCTCACCCAACAAGTAGTTAATATAAGCTTAAGGTAGAAATTAAAAATATTTAATTCTTAATTGAAATATTTAATATTTCAATTAACTAAAAAAAATCCTTGGATTTTTTTTTGCAAGTAAACTTAATAATGCTACAAAAGAAAAGTTGAAAATTGATAGTAAAAAGATTCGGTTAATAAAAGGTTAAAATAGTACTAGTTACAGAATTGGTTTGTTAAAAAATGTACAAGCTATTCTTTGAAAAGAAAGATGTATGTTATGTGAAGATAAATGATTCTAAATTAAATATCCTGATCCTTCAACAAATAAAACCTGTGATTATTAATGCTATCAGGGAATGAAACGAAACTTCCAATGCATTTTGATGAATTTCCTTTTACAAATAAAGTAAAAATCTACTCAAAAAAATAAATCATTATCTTTTACATCAGTAATTTTAGTTATTAGAATTCGATTTTTCAAAATCCAAATCACCTGTTTCTCGGAATTATATATATAGAAAATCAAGGGTGAGTTAAAGGGTGAAAACCAAGGGGTGAAAATAATGATTTAAAATGAATAAAGGTTATCGAGCTTAGTAAAAATCTTTCAAATTGTAAAGAAATATTTCATGTGAAAGTTAATTGATTCTAAATTAAATACCCTGATCGTTAATCAAATTAAACATGTCAATATTATTGCTGTCAAGGAATGAAATGAAAATTCCAATGTATTTTGATTAACTTTCCTTCTACAAATAAAATACAAAGTTCAAAAGAAAAAAAACGACACCAAATCATTACCTTTTACATCATTAACTTTATTTATTAGAATCAAATTTTCAGAATTCCCTTTACCTATTTCTCGTTATTATATATATATATATATATATATATATATATATATATATATATATATAGTTATTAGATATATAGAAAACTAAGCGTGAGTTTCATATATTAGTCACTTCATTTTGAAGCTCACTTTGCAGAAACTTGAATGTATATTTCAAGAAACAACACTAATCCATCAATGCCTCTTTGAATCCTTTTTTATATGTGTTTATACTAATTGAGGTTAATAGATAAAATCAATAAATGAATTGTTTGAAAATATATCAATAAATTTTTTTGTTTCAAAATACCTTTCTAACATAACATGCGTGACAAATATGTTGAACCCTAGGATTATTTACGGAGGGATATATTTAAGTCAGAAAAATTATCTGAACTGGTTTTATTGATGAAAGCAATTTTTGATATATATTGGTTTTAAAATATAATGGATTGTCTGGAAAATAGAAATTTCTTGATACATTGTTTAAACTCTCTTCAAAACTTATTCATTTCTGTAACTTTTATATAAATGAACTATGTTTTCATCAGACATATATAAATTAAATCTATATTTAGTTACACAAAATATATATAAAAACGGATAGAAAATAAAAAAAATATTGTACATAAAAACTGATAGAATATAATAAATATTTTAAACTGTAGAAGAAAGTTTGTAACTTATTTCACAGCAAAACAAAGTTATTTTCTTTATTCATTATAAGATGCATATAAATGCAGTTGTATACTCTAATACAATTTTTAAAACAGTATATTCAAAGTTGATTTTTAATTTACTTACATTAACGCCAGTTTTAAAGTAACACTAGCAGTATTTTGGGACGTATCTCGTAATTTTGAACCACGGTGAGATGATGAGAATGACGCTTGACCAGATACCCCTTTTTCTAAACTTCCACACCATACTATACCAGCGGGTGGAAGTTTAGCCTCGAGGAATTTAAACGGAACCAAACTAGCTAACAGGACTGATTTTCGGCGGAATCGGGACTCGAACATAAAATCCCCCAAATATGAAGTCCACCAGTAACCGCGACCCATGCACAGGGAAGAATTATTAAAGAAAATGTTAAACAAATGTTCGTAAAAGCTAATTGGTATTTTACAGCCCTTTAATTTAAAAAGAAATATGTAATCATTTGAAAGAGTATATCCTAAAAATTGTTTCATTGTTTTTTCCCCTTAGAACATTTCTACTTACTTCATTATCCCTTTTAACAACGATTTCTTTCTAAATATTTCACATCTTAAACCAGAATTTATAAAAAAAAAA
>JAPMOQ010044256.1:2757102-2767476 GCA_026543055.1 Argiope trifasciata
AGTAGTTATAGTAGTTAACTCATTATCCCTTTTAACATCAATTTCTTTTTAAATATTTTGCCTCTTAGACCAGGATTTATAAAAAAATGGATTTAAAAAATTCAGATTAAACATTCCTATTTTAGATAACTCCCTTTTATCCGAATCATTTTCAAACTAACTGCATACTAAAAATCTCGAAATGCACCTTCATTAAAAATCTCCACATTCCGGGACAACTATTACACTTTTTGACTTCTTGAGGCGCAGTAGTTACAGCGCGTTACAAAAAAGTGAAAAACGTATCATTATTATCACGCTTTTAGATCTTCCAAACGAATGCGTTTGCTGGCAGCAAATGAGGGAAATCGGCAAAGAGCTTAACGACCTCATTTGAGCGCACTCCAGTGTCGTCATTAGGATTTCGGTCGGCCGAGATAAGAATAAAACCGATTCGCCGCGATAACTGGTAGGGTCCACCTACATTTGGACTATGAACTTCGAAAATCAGTTAAATGCTTTCCACTTCTGGTTTGAGAGATAGACCCCCCTTTTGATGTTGATTCCAGAAAAAAAATTGAAGGTGATTTAACAACTATCGTTTTAGTTTCTTTAAACGATCTTTTGGTACCATTATTTTTCATCCTATGGTTTTTAAGTTACGAATAGGGAAAAACCTTCAAATATACTAGTATACGAAAAAATTTAAAAAAAAGCTAAAAAAAAACTAAGAAATCTTTAAATTACTCTTTTATTCATGCATAAAAGAATTAGTTAAAAAATGATTTTTATTTTACCAGCGGGTGACCGAGCTCCGCTCGGAGAAAACAGGTATCGAAGCTAACTCGAAGATTTAAATTTTCAATTGTGATTTATCAAAACAATACATGCCATAAGAAAATTTGTGAAACCATTGGTGAAAAGATAACCGGTTAAAGTGCACCATTGTAAACTATTCTAAACAAAGTTAGAGTTTGGAAAGGGAACTATTCTATACAAAGGTAAAGTAAAGATTGAAGTGTGTTGAAGTTCAATATTTTTGACAAATTTATTTAGAAAAACCAAACTTATATACATACATAAGAAACATATTATAAACCTATAACAGCATAAACATAAAACTTTATTAGTTCGCCATATTGGCTATAGATGGCAGCACGTTACCGCTTGAAAATTTAAGTAGCCATTATGGCGAACTAATAAAGTTTGAAAATATCCTATCTGTAACTCCAAACTGCTCGACCGTAGCGCTTCAAAACTGGCGCCAATCGATTCCTCGTGGCCAAAAACCCCAGACCCCCAAGTTTACCGGAGTTTATTAATTCTGGGGCGATTTTCGACTTGGCAACCATCCCTCGTATTATAGTATTAGATAAGAAATTATAGAGTTTAAAGCTACTTTATAATGGCAAGATATGTAGAAAAGACACTGAATACTGATATCAAATTTATAATGCATTTGCTGATACCTGGCACGTTGCTGCCGCAGATGAAATAATTTTGGAAATATCGTTTGAAGTTTGAAATAACTGTTTTGTTTAATTAGGAATGATAGGAAGAATAATATTCATTTTCTTATATAGAAAAGAAAAAATAACAATAAGTCATCATAGTGTCTATCATTTTTAACGATTTCCGTATTTATCCAATTATACATACATATGATATAAATAAAAACATTAAACAAATTTTTCAAATATTTCACTACTCAACAAACTTTGAAAATAAGAATTTTCCTTGATAGATATCTACGTTATTATTGAAAGAACCTAAGAAAAGTCCTTATTGAATTCTACTACATTTAAATTGATTTAATTCCTCAAAATTTCTTTAAAAAAATGTGGTAGGTCGTGCATTCTGATCTGAAGTTTAAGACCAAATGCGCAAAAAATAGCCATCTGAATTCAAACACCATTAACAAAATTTCAATTATTTTTATCATAAGTTCCATTTACTTACTGTGCATTAAAATATTCATCGCTGAAAGTTTTTTATTAATTTGAGGAAGTAAGGTTTTGCCAATCAGATTTAAATATTTATAATTATAAAATTATTGTTATTATTTGTATATTGTTCTGGGGAATATTTAAAAAATATATAAAGTACAAAATAATTTACTTTAATTTAAATGACAACAGGAATTTATATCTAGCGATTGAGGTACTGGGCTATTAGTTTTTGAAGTAAAATTTATTATATTTTTTATGGTAAATATTTAAATTTCATTATATTAATGAAAATTCAGACAATTTACTTAACATATTCAAGAGATATATATTGAAGGAATTTTTTCCACACATGTTTTTGTAAAGTACTTACTTTACAAAGAAATTTCTACTTTTACGTATTAACTGAAATGGGACTGATTTTTTTTTTTAAATGCTAATTTCTCTCTTTGAGCATAGTTTTATAAATCTGAATATTTTGTTGTACTCTTCAATACAGCTGCATATTAATATGTTCTGTAATGCATGTGCATTGCATAAATACTTATATTTTACAAAAATAAATCCCATAAAATTGATTCAATAAATATATTTTCTTAAATATTGCGCACGTTCTGGAAAAAATATTTAGTATTTTATTTTAATACACCAGTTACTTATCCAACGATTTCCACAATTGCCGCAGTCAGTCCTGTTTCTGTTGCATCCAGCGTTTATCGCATTTTTGATGGCTTTTTTTCCTGCATACATATTTTTATTTTATCATAATATTATCGTGTAGCCTATAGTATCAGTTCATTTGAAATGAAAAATATTTGTATTTACAAATGCCGCATCTAAATAGAATATCAAAAAATTACACAGCCAATGGGTTAAAACAGTAACCAGCAAACTAATCAGTTAAAAGGGTTAAACATTAGTCGGCAAACTAACCAGTTAAAGGGTTGAAACAGTAACCAGAAAACTAACCAGGTAAAGGAGTAAACAATAATCGGAAAACTTACCAGTTAAAGGGTTTACAGTAACCAACAGACTAACCAGATAAAGTTTTAAATTGTAATCGGTTAATTAACCAATTAAAGGGTTGAAACAGTAATCACCAAACTAACCAATTAAAGGGCTAAACAGTAGTAGGGAAATTAACAGGTTAAAGGGTTGAGACAGTAACCAGCAAATTAACCAGTTAAAGGGTTAAACAGTAATCGGAAAACTAATCAGTTAAAGGGGTGAAAAAGTAATCGAAAAACTAACGAGTTAAAGGATTGAAACAGTAACCGAGAAACTAACCAGTTAAAGGTTTAAATAGCAATCGGCAAATTAACCAATTAAAGGTTTAAAACAGTAACCTGCGAACTAACCAATTAAAAAGGTTAAACAGTAGTCGGCAAATTAGTCAGTTAAAATGTTAAAATAGTAACCTGCAAACTAACCAGTTAAAGGGTTAAAAAGTAGTCAGCAAATTAACCAATTAATGGGTTAAAACAGTAACCAGCAAACTAACCATTTAAAGGGTTAAACTTTAGTCAGGAATCAGCCAGCTAAAGGGTTAAAAGAGGAACCGACAAACTAATATGTTAAACTCTTAAAACACTAACCAGCATACTAACCAGAAAGGCTCGTCTATTTCTTGATATTATAATCCTTCATCTTCATGATTAAAATTGAAAATCGAAACTATCTATGCCTTCATATATTTTTATTTCTTCATAAAATATAGATAAAATCAGGATTTCAGTAAAATTGGTTTTCATTCGAACTTGCTCATCCTACCGGTTATAAGCTCATAAATCTACTGATTAATTTTGCAAAACTTATTTGCTCAATACCTATACTCGGGCTCGCAAACACGGCACAAATTGTTGGGGAGGCATTATATATGAATGAAGAAGGCTATTAGATTAATTATCCCGACAGACTTCATTCAGATGGGTATTCTCTCCTCGTTTAGCATAGACTTCCGCATCCCCAGTCAATGGATCTGATCCAAAAAATAAGTTAATTACGCCGCTGTCGGTTCCCTATTAGCTCCCTACTCCACAAACCATCCATCCACAAGTCACAACCAGATGTGGGAATTTCAAGTTATCAGCCAATTAGATCACGTCACCTGACAAAGGCAGAATCCTATTGGTCGTAAATTATAGAAAGGGCAGATGAGCGTTTCTTTCGTTTGCGGTGTGGGGTTTCATTTATTAGAGGGGAACTCGGAGGCAATGTTTCATTCTGGGGGTATTACTCATCGATTTTTAGCCTCTTTAATCCGGAGCTAATTTGTGATGAATAGCATTCATTAAAGTTCCATGATGTTTATTCCGTGCGTGGGTTTTGCTTTTTGAGTGGGTGTTTGATGTTTGCATTTTGAGAATTTTAGAGTGGATAGTTCAATATGTAGGAAGGGAAAGAGTTGTAGCTTTCAAGTGAACTCGAAATTAGAAATGATAGTCTTTTAAACCTCTGACAGCGTTATTCTTTGAAATTACTGCTTAGATGCGATGTTTGCTAAGAAGTTCAAATATTTTTGAAATAAAAAGAACCGATACTATATCTTGCACGATAGCAATATAGTATACATCTTTAATTGCAAAAATAAACACTCTATTATCTTGTAGGGCTAAAACAGAAAATAGACTGAATGCCAACCCTCAGAAATCAAGGGATCCATGGCGAGAGGGTTTAGATCAACAAAATAATTAGAATCGTGAAAGAATATTTAGAATTTTGAATACTGTTACATAAGATTATCGGTTTATAAGATTTGTATCCTGAATTTTTTTATTTGATTTCTAATTTATTTAAAAAAATTTGTTAGAATAGCTAACCATTTGTGAATTATATTCTTCATTCTGTTATCTTTTTTTTTAATTTAAAAGAATTTCCAGAAAAAAATACATAATAGTACAATTTTAAAAGTTTGTCTTGTCTTTTATGTCCATATACATTTCATTTCTATATATGCTCTGACACTATTATTTGAATTGTTATTACGCATGATATTTGAATAAAACCTTCTTTATAATCCTTATTAATGCTTGAAGTGTTTAAAACTGTTTTTTAATCAATTTAAAGTTAACGTGTTACCTTTTCTTCTCATATATATTTTTTCTTTTTATAATTTTCTAGAAGAGGATTACTGTATCCTTGCTTCTGAATCAATCGTGGCCAATTTTCTATTGTGTCATTGAAGTATAGCAAAATATTTTATCACTTTTGCGGGCATTGACTTCGTAGAATCAGTTTTAAGCATTTAATATTAATACATAAATATACACGTGTGCTCAAAGTTTCATATATTTCCTTAATTTGTTTGAAAAGTAATACACTATAAATAATTAATGCTAACAAATAAAGTGTAATCGAAGATTATATATATACATTTTGACTATTGATAAAGTTAGGTTAGTTTAGTTATATGAGAGTCACATTTTTAGGCAACACAATTGATACTTTGGAAACACTAGGGCAACCTCGGAAGTTTGAATAGAGGTCAGGTAATGAGGATTCCAATCCAGCTGGCACCTCTCCCCCATTACGACTTGGTAGCCGGATAATGTTTCTCACGGACAGATTTAAAATGTACTAGACAGCTGTCACGACGGATCTTCGATGGAATCTAACCAACCTGAAACCTCCCTGTTCTGAAACCGAGACTTTATCACAACACCACCATGGCTCTGACTGCTGGTAGAGATAATAAATTTTTATTAACGTATGTGAAAAAATCTACACTTTATTTGTCTTAACACAGGAAAACTTTAGTTTTTTTTTTCAATATATGCCGAAATCAAAAATCAAAATGTTAAAGTGAGTGACTATTAATCCGTAACTGGAGAACGTGCGGTGTGTGAGACCGCTAATAACGGACTTTCGCTCACCCCTTAATCTATTTTTAGCTCAATTGAATGGATTGACCTTGTAGCTTTTTGTTTTGTGACCTGTAAAATACCTGCACTTTTCCAACCGATTTCAGCAGATAGTTTTTAAAATAATTCAGTTATTTCTTTGAGCGACGTCGCTCAGACCGCTCCTCCCCCGTTAGTGGCCCAGGGATAAACAAGGCTCAGCAGATGTCACGAAAACATGGATCCATAAATATCTTCCAATTTATTGATTCTATTATGAAGCGGTGATCAAGACACTTTTAAATGAAGTAGAAAGTGATTTTAGTGATAAGGAAAATTTTACAGACAGTTTTTCAATGAAAGTTCGCATTCTACTGATTCTTATCTGCATGTAAATTATCATTAATTTTTCTAGTAATAATGTTTTCATAGTTTTCTATATACCTATAAACGATGGAAAAACAGATATGATTGAAAAAGTAAACAGTAACATGTTTTTTCAAGAATATTATTTATTGTTTCATGTAATTTCAGCAGAAAATGTATGTATAAAGCTTTTACTTTTCTAAGTCATAAAATATTCTGAAAATTTTTTTAACGTATTCATATAACAAGAAATAATGCCTGCAGAGTATATTAACTGCTTTTTAACCAATTACTTTCATTAGAAAATTTAATTCGATTAAAGAAAATAAGGTTTCGTAGGCCACACCTCTCCAGTTACCTCCTAAATTTTCACCTCCCCAGTTAAGGATTAATATTTATATGATGAAACGTAGAATCGTTGAGAGACTAGAAATAATGCATCCACAAATACTAATAAGTAATCTTAAACATAAGAATGTCATGCATGGCTTATTATAGAAGGTAATTTTAGTCCACTGGATTGGTAAAAGAAATACAAGGTCACTTAAGAATACAGCTGCCGTGTATTGCTTATGAAAATAATTCAAGGTCAATATATACGTAAAAGTAAAGTAAGATTATTCAAGAGTCTAGACGTCGGGTCATGGTTGTGGAAATAATTCAAGGTCAATGGATACATAGAAAAAAATAGCAAGCTTATTCATAAGTCCAGACGGGTACTGAAACTTTTTATTCATGCATTGCAGTGAGGCATAATATGAAACCAACGTTTTCTCATGACCTTCAGAAAAAACCAATAAGCAATGGTTTTAGTTATCTGGGAATTCTTTGAGATAAAGCTGTTTAGAAGAAAACTTCCTTCTTACATCCTGTGCGTTTCTGAACTCAATAACATCCCTGTAACATGGATAGAGGATGAAAAAATTCATCAATAAATCGGTCTTCGATTGATTGATGAAGAATGTTTTAAAATGACTTTGTGTCAATTTTTAATAATTTCAGAAGAAACCAATATGCAATCTCTAGTTTTCTGAGAATTCGTTGAGATAAAGTTGTTTGGAAGAAAATATCCTTCCTACAACCTGTTCGCTTCTCAACTTAATAAAGTTTTTGTAATATGTATAGAGGACAAAACGTTTGAACAAGTCATGAATAAAAAGGTCTTAAACTGATTGATGAGTAACGATTTAACGTAACCTTTGACTTTGTGTTAATTTCTAAATAATCATATACACCTCGAAATAATACATATTTCTAAATGATCATATATATATATCACACGGAATCTATGCTCTATTTAGAGCGTAGTTTCCATGAATTAAATGATTACTTTTAAATTGAGCTAAATGATGCTATCGATTAATCCATATATATTATATACAGTAAAAGCGCTTTATTCGAGGAGTATATGTTCCATAAATATGCCGCGAATACAGAAACCGTGAATCCGGAATGATAATTTATATGGGATTATAGGGGATACGTTCCTAGGTGACAAAATAAAAATATATATATAAAACAAATATATAAAAAAATCAATTTAATTGAAGTTTTTGAACATTTTGATTGTCTTAAGGCTTAGACAATGGTTTGAAGAATTTAGCAGTTTTCTCTTGCTTGGCAGTTTTTAAAAGCTCCTTCAATTCAGACTGATATACAGCAGTTGCATTAGCAATTGGCCTCTTAAAAATAAGACTTCGTTCCATAGACGGATCAATGAACGTAAAAAAATCGCAAAGCTCATTTGCCATTCTTAAACCTTCACTAAGATTTTACAAATTAAATGTCACGTTTCCAGTGCTTATTAAAGCATCTTCTTCCATGGGCTGTGAATATAACATTTCCTTCAAGTCGGTTTCAGTCAGATCTTCATCTTGAGACTCAAGCAATTCCTGAATGTCACTTGATTCTATCTATCCGAACCCATCTAGTCCTATTCCATTCGCGATTTCGGCTATGTTTGCAGTTTGCATTTAACAACATACTTTAGACAAAGTTGTAATAAGATCTATTTTACTTTTTTCATTAGTCCATTTGACGGCATTTACAAAGGATATTGGGTTGGATACCTATTGGAATCTTTTTTTTTATCATGTATGTACTTATTAGATCCACGAATAAAGAAATTTTTAGCCTCGAATAGAGGAATTGGGTCGCATTTTTTTTTTATCCGGGAGTAGTGAAAACGCGAATGGAGGAAGCGCGAATAAGGAGCTTTTACTGTATTCCACTGTAAATTTTTACTGTAAAGACCTAGTATCTAGACCTAGGCTTGCTGGTTTAGGGATAGGATGACTTTCTCGCGATCTGAAAGCCCGGGTTCTACTATGGTTATTCTTTTTATTCTTCTCATATGTTCTATGTGCGAGAGGTGTGAATCCCCCCTGTAAAAAGGGGCTGTGAGGGCGAATGTGTATGTCATCTTCATATGAACTAGAAGTGCTGTCAGATGTTCAGTGGTCTTTACCACCAGAAGATACTGCACCCCGTTTCCTCGGTAACGCTGACACGACATCATCATCATTGTGGTGCCTGGTATATCACTTCCGGCCACTGAGTGACGCTTGTGTCCTCATTTCCCGCAATTGAGTGACGCCTGTGACATCACTTAATACCATTGATTGACTTCTGTGACCTCACTCTTCATTATTGTGTGGCGCTTGTGACCTCATTTCCCACCACTGAGTGACGCCAGTGGCCTCACTTCACGCCACTAAGCAGCCCTCTGGTGGAGAAAACGTGAACAAATTTCAGTTCATGCCTGGATGAGGCAAGATGATTACGACGTACTAAAATAGACAAGGACGTATGTGAAAAGTCGAAGACGAAATTACAACGTACTTCTGAAAGATGAGCTGCCGGCGTCCTGGCATAGGGGTAGCGTGTCTTCACCGTGGTCTAGGTGTTCAGGGTTCGAGTTCCGGCTCTGGCATGGTTTTTTTCTGTGTTATATCTGTCAGATGTATGAATGTACCTCCCTTTTAAAAAGGCGTTGTGCAAGCGAATGTGTGTGCCACCTTCATTTGAGCTAGAAGTCAGACTTCTGCTCTCTGGGTACTTTGGGGTCATTACCCTCAAAAGCTACTGCACCACCTTTCCGTGGAAACACAGACACGACATCATCATCATCAAAAGATGAACTTGCATGTTAAAAAAACGAACTTGATTATCCATTCTGTAATGATAATAATGTCATCATTATTTGTTCACCATTAGCCTTTCATTTCATCCACTAAATTCTAAAATATCATCTGGAATTATTATTGTTTGATAATTTGATCCTTATTATCTATCTAGAATAATTCAACATGAATTATTATAAAATAAATTATAATTAAAATAAACAATTCACACTTCAAAGCATTTTAAAGAAATAATTTGCATTATTTTAACTAAGTATCCATTCATTTTCCATCAATAAATTATAGAAATTATGGTGATCAGTTAACAATGGATTTGGTGCGATAACAGGATTCTATATTTTGATAAACACAAATATTTCTCTTCTTTAAATAAGGAAATGAAATACTGATTTAAAACATCAGCTAATAAGATGTTATATTATATTGAAATGTTTTTTTTTTTCTTTTTTAACTTAAGTTGTATCAATGAATCATCCTTTCGTTTGATAATATTTGCACACCAATCTTACTGGTCATTCACTTTGAAAAATAAAAAGATTGCGTTTAATAAGATTGAAACGTGTACATTACTTTTCAATACGTGATACGGAGCCGAAATTTCTTTTTCTTAGCATGGATAATTTTTTTCTGTTACACACAAACATTTTCTAACAATAAATAGAGTCTTATAAGGATATTTTTATCGTCCATCTCAAAAGTTGAAGAAAAGTTTTTTTTTTTCTTTTTTTCAGGAATTCTTATTTTGTTTAAATGCCAATTTTTGAAATTATTTTGTCTAATATGCTTATTATTAAATACAAATAAAATATTATTGAGTACAAATAAATTATTATTAAGTATAAATAAGTTTTTATTAAGTACAAACAAGTTAACAATAATTTATTTGTAAATAATAAGAACAAATAAGTTATTATTTACAAATAAGTTATTATTGAGTACAAATAAGTCATTATTAAGTACAAATACATTATTATTAAGTAAAAATAAGTCAAAGTACAAATAAATTATTATTAAGTACATATAACTTTTATTGAGTGCAGATAAATCAAGTACAAATAAGTTATTATTAAGTACAGATAAATTATTATTAAATACCAATAA
>JAPMOQ010044256.1:2804603-2826776 GCA_026543055.1 Argiope trifasciata
ATGGAGGTCAGAGTAGGGGTGTTTTATTTCTGGCCACCTTGTATATACTATATTCATATTATATACTACCAGCGGGTGACCGAGCACCGTTCGGAGAAAACAGGTATCGAAGCTAACTCGAAGATTTAAATTTTCAATTGTGATTTATCAAAACAATAAATGCCATAAGAAAATTTGTGAAACCATTGGTGAAAAGATAACTGGTTAAAGTGCACCATTGTAAACTTTTCTAAACAAAGTTAGAGTTTGGAAAGGGAACTATTCTATACAAAAGTAAAGTAAAGGTAAAGATTGAAGTGTGTTGGAGTTCAATATTTTTAACACATTTATTTAGAAAAACCAAACATATATACATACATAAGAAACATATTATAAACCTATAACAGCATAAACATAAAACTTTATTAGTTTGCCATAATGGCTATAGATGGCAGCACGTTACTGCTTGAAAATTTAAGTAGCCATTATGGCGAACTAATAAAGTTTGAAAATATCCTATCTGTAACTCCGAACTTCTGGACCGTAGCGCTTCAAAACCGGCGCCAATTGATTCCTCGTGGCCAAAAATCCCAGACCCCCAAGTTTACCGGAGTTTATTAATTCTGGGGCGATTTTCGACTCGACAACCATTCCTCGTATTATAGTATTACATAGATAAGAAACATATTATAAACCTATAACAGCATAAACATAAAACTTTATTAGTTCGCCATATTGGCTATAGA
The DNA here is from genome assembly GCA_026543055.1 of Argiope trifasciata. Taxonomy (NCBI): domain Eukaryota; kingdom Metazoa; phylum Arthropoda; class Arachnida; order Araneae; family Araneidae; genus Argiope; species Argiope trifasciata. Next base: position 2,805,329 of record JAPMOQ010044256.1, read on the forward strand.
TGGCAGCACGTTACCGCTTGAAAATTTAAGTAGCCATTATGGCGAACTAATAAAGTTTGAAAATATCCTATCAGTAACTCCGAACTGCTCGACCGTAGCGCTTCAAAACCGGCGCCAATCGATTCCTCGTGGCCAAAAACCCCAGACACCCAAGTTTACCGGAGTTTATTAATTCTGGGGCGATTTTCGACTTGGCAACCATTCCTCGTATTATAGTATTAGATATACCTATATGCATCTCACATTTCAAATATTACCACACTGAGCGAAATTACTAATGCTCAAAAAGGATTTTTTTTCTACTTTTATACAATTTTACACCCAACTATGAAATAAAATTTTTTCCATGATATAGGCTTATTTTTTTCATATTTTCATATGATGCAAATGGATTATTATTTATTTTCAAGGGATAGTGATGTCCAGTTTATTGTTTTTTTTTTAAATCTACAATATATAAATAAAAATTATTGTTGAATGTATGCGTCTTGTGCCTTCCTAAACCATTCATCCGATTGCGATGAAACTTGGTCATCTAATTGTTTACACCTACGGGGGGGTTAAAGAGATTGTACAATTATTTAAAATAAAAAAAAACAATTTTAAATCTCAGCCGCATCTATTTACTTAGGATTGCTCTCCAAATTGTTCGCCAAGGAGACACAATAGATTCCCTAAATATGCTAATTCCAAATTAAAGGTTAATATTTTTTTAGCTATTGTACGCAAATGTCATGCAAGGCATTCTCAAAGGTAACCTTATCACAGATTATACGAGAAAGTTTTGAGGTGACCACACCTACAGATTTTAAATTTTAATAAAGTGTTAGCGTTTTTGCACTAACCATGAAAAAAATATTGTAGAACAAATAATTTTGCACCATCTTAGTTTTCAAAGAATATTGTTTCAGCTTTATTAACAATTTTATGGTAAAAATATGTTTTCTATGTCTAATCAGTTTTAAAAGAAAATATTTTAATCATATTTTCTAAAATTAAATTTGAATATTCTCTATGAATATTAAAAGAGTCACGAGATACAATAAACAGTTTCTTTCATTACAATTCTAAAAGAAAGCCACATTTTATAATTCTAAAATAATAAACAAATCTGATATATAAAAATGAGTATTTGCGTTTTCATATTCTATATAATGTCGTACCATTCATCCTATTTAACAGCTCCGGGTAACAGCAAGGGCTAAATAAATCTATATGTATACAAGAATCGGTAGTTTAATATATAAGATTATCATAAATTCATATCCAAAAAAATAGACAGATAGGAGTTTATAGATCATCAATAGATAGAATTTATTTTGAGAAAGGCTCAAATTTTTTGTCTTTTAACAAATAATGAGCTTTAATGCCTTGAATGGTGGCCATGGGATGGTGACTTGGGCCCTTTTCTTTTTGTTTTCCACTTATGTTTACTTGGGAAATATATATTTTTGATTAGAAATGCCTGCAAGGCAGCTTTAGGTTTCGGTATCTCTTTAGTAATTGTAAGTAATATACTATATTAAAGATAAATGAAAAAAAGATTTATATAACGTTGTAAATAGCGATATATAATAAAGATGCAAATATAGATATGTATTAAAGATGTAATGTAATAATAAATAAATTGATAAATATAAAAGAAAATAATAAAGAAAAAATATGTAATAAATAAAGATAAATATAATGGAGATAAAAAAGAGATGTAATAAATATAAATTATAATAAAGATAAAAGAAAAAATATGTAATAAATAAAGATAAATGTAATAAATATAAAAGATTTGCCCCCTTTTTTGGTAAGCAAATCTGGTATAAAAGTAACACTTTATATTGATTGCATTCATGTAAATGGAACACCTTCGCTGTTTTGTTCCTTATTTTTAAATTTGTAAAGAATCCAAATATTATTGCTAACAATTTAAACTTTACGGGAAATATTTCTTTTCTATTCCTCACCGGATATTTTCATAGCTGATTGATATTTTGTACCTGAGAACAACATACTTTAAAAAAGATTTTTCTTAAATTTAAATATTTCTTCGTATGCTTTATTATTTCATAATTTTCTATGTTATTTCTTTATTTTATTTTCAAGTTTTATTTTTTTTTTTTGTTTATTTATTTATTTTTTAATTTTGAAATGTATTTTCCAAAATACCTTTGCATTGAATCAAGAGCGTTCAATATTTAGAATCAAAATATTTGGTTTGCATGAATTAATGTATTTTTTCAGACAGAGCTTAAATTCATCTTGGTTTAATCTGAGTATCTACATTTTACTTTTGAATGTATTCTTTATTTAACACTGCAATTCTCGCGTAATTGCCAATAAATCATTTTTTACTCTTTACTTGATGTTTTACTTTTCTAGCATTTTATTTACTTCATGCATTCTAAATGAAAATACCTTATTTTAATGCTTTTAGAACTTTTATAGTATTTAATCAATTAAATTTTGAGACCCTGTATTGGGTGCTACACTTATAATATAGTTAAGAATAAATTTATACGATGCATTGACACCCCCTTTTTTGTAGAGGTTAGAGGGTAATTTATTCTTTTTTAAAAATTGCTAATAAAATTAGTGATAATTATATTTTGCCTCTTTTAGTGATAATTATATTTTGCCTCTTTTAGTGATAATTATATTACATTTTTCCTTTTTTTCTTGCCTTTTTTTCTGCTTTTTTTCAAATTACGAGTTTAATGCAACAGATTCAAAGTCGTTCAATGTGTTAAATTGAACAATCTCCATTTCAATGTAACCCTTTATTTACTGACGGTTCTTAAAAGAACCATTTAAATATAGCTTATATCTTTACTAAATAACCATTTTTGCTAATTATATTCTGAAGAACATGGATAATGTAATCCAAACAACATGACATTAATATAAGCTAAAAATACGAATTAAAAATATTTAATTAATTAAAGATATTTCTGCTAATTACATTTTTTTTGGTTCTCCTTGGGATTATTCTTCAAGAAAACTAAACTACTGGGGCAAAAATGAAGTCGAAAACTTTATGGCAACATAATTTGGTAAATAAAGGGTTGACGAATCAACATGAAGAATTTCGGATCATGTTCGAAAAGCAAGACCCGTTTCCTTTTCAGCGAATACACCACCCCTTCTCCATCCTCTGCCACCCCGCGGGAAGAAAGAAGTTGCAATTTAGAGGACGGGCGATAGAGTACGAAGAATATCCGTTCCCCGTGATTTATCGGGCGCCTTGTCACGTGAGGGGGATCACGAGGCGTTTTACTCCCGTCCTTATTAGGCGCATTTAGGCCGACCCTCCCTCCGACTCGCGGAATTTATAATGCAGGTGGCTTCTTCAAGAGAATGAAACTTTTCTTCGCTCCGGAGCGTAATCGAGCGTTATTACGGAAGCCTTTTGATGGATATCTGAAGAAGTGGACGAGAAAAGTCTTCTGCGCAAGGATTCATTTCATGAAGGAATGGATGGAAGGTAGCAGCATTCCGGTTCTGATGAATCCCGGGGACTCGTTAAGGTGTTGGGACGCGAAGGAGAATCCCTGGATTAATTCCCTCACCGAGGTTTTTCGAGAAAGAAATGGTGGAAGATTTTGGGTTGGATTGGATTGGGATTGTTTAATGGCGCAAGAGCCAAAAACGGTAATATTGCGAAATTATAACAGAGCCAACGATGCATACGACCATGAATGATAGGTCAGGCCTCCCTTTTCCTAGAAAAAATAAACTCTTTTGGAAAGAGTAAAGTCTGAGCTACAAGAAATAACAATAATACGTATAATAATGTTTTAATGTTGGCTAATACTTTAATGGCACAAGAGACAAAAACAAACATACTGCGCCATACATATGGTCAAACTAGAAAAGTTAAAATTGTATAAAAAGTTCAAAAAGTATATAAGAAAACCAAAGATGAAACTGTACAAGAATGCCGTGATATGTTTGGCAACAATTTATGTAGTTCAATATGAAGTGGTACAAACCAGTTGCTTTTAAAAACCTAAAAATATTTTTGTCAGGATTCTCCCCTAATAACGTTTGCATGTCCAGTAATGAGCAATTAAATCACAGTGATTCTTTAATGTGTTGGGACTCGAAGGTGAATCCCCGAATTTATTTCCCACTGAGGTTTTTGAGAAAGAAATGGTGGAAGATTTCGAATTGGATTACATTGGATTGTTTAATGGCACAAGAGCCAAAAACGGCCATACTGCGAAATACAAAACAGAGCCAAAGATGTATACAGTGCTAAGATGAAACTGTAAACCAATGTTTGGCAACAATAAATATAGTTCTATATGAAGAGGTAAAGGCCAATTGCTTTTAAAAGATAAAAAATATTTTTGCGAGGATATTCCCCTAACAACGATTGCATGTCCAGTAATGAACAATTAAATCGCTCAGATTCGTTAAGATGTTGGAAGTGGAGGTGAATCTCTGGATTAATTCCCCATCGAGTTTTTGAGAAAGAAATGGTGGAAGATTTCGGATTGGATTTGGATTGTTTAATGGCACAAGAGCCAAAAAACAGCCATACTGCAAAATATATAACAGGGCCAAAAATGCTTTAAATGCAAAGATGTAACTGTAGACCAATGATGTCATATGTTGGGCAATAATTAATGTTGATATATATGAAGTGGTAAAAATATCTTTAAAATATTTTTGTGAGGATTTTCCCTTAACAACGTTCGCATGTTCAGTAATGAACAATAAAATCTCGGTGACTCGTTACGGTGTTGGGACGCGATGGCGAATCCCCGGATTAATTCTTCCACCGAGGTTTTCGAGAAAGAAATGGCGGAAGATTTAGATTTGGATTTGGATTGGATTGTTTAATGGCACAAGAGCCAAAAACAGCCATACTGAGAACTATATAACAGAACCAACGATGCATATGAGCATGAATGATAGGTCAGGCCTTCCTAATCCTAGAAAAAATAAACTGTTTTGGGAAGAGTAAAGTCTGAGATACAAGAAATAACAATAATAATAAAAATCGCCAATGTGATCGATAACCAGTGTTTTAACGTTGGCGGATACTTTAATGGCACAAAAGTTAAAAACGGCCATACTGCACCATACATATGGTCAAACTAGAAAAGTTAAAATTATATAAAAAGTATATAACAGAACCAAAGAAGCATAAAGCGCAAAGTCAAAACTGCAGACCAATGCCTTGATATGTTTGGCAACAATTGATGTAATTCAATATGAAATGATAAAAGGCAGTTAATTTTAAAAATTTAAAAATATTTTTGTGAGGAATTTTTCTTTAACAACGTTCGCATGTCCAGTAATGAGCAATTAAATCACGGAGGTTATTGGGAAGCTGAGGTGAGTAACCGGATTAATTTCCCACCGAGGTTTTCAAGAGAGAAATGGTGCAGGATTTTGGATTGGATTGTTTAATGGCACAAGAGCCAAAAACGGCCATACTGCAAAATATATACAGAACGAAAGATACAAAGATGAAACTGTTCACCAATGCCGTGATATTTTTGGCAACAATTATTATAGATCTATATGAAGTGGTAAAAGTCAGTTGCTTTCAAAAATTTTAAAATATTTGAGTGAGGATTCTAGTAGGAACTCGTTAAGGGGTTGGGACGAGAAGGCGAATCCCCGGATTAATTCCCCACCGAGGTTTTCGAGAAAGTAATAGTGAATGATTTAGGATTGGATTGGATTGGACTGTTTAATGTCACAAGAGCCAAAACGGCTTACTGTGGAATAAATAAGAGAACCAAAGATGCATAAAGTGCAAAGATGAAACTGTAGATAAATGATGCTATATGTGTGGCAAAAATTAATGTAGGTCTATATGATGTGGTAAATCTAGTCGCTTTAAAAAACATTCATGTGAGGATTTTCCCCTGACAACGTTCGCATGTCCAGTAATGAGCAATTAAATCCCGGTGACACGTTAAGGTGTTAAGTCATGGAGACTCGTTAAATTGTTCGAACCGGATTAATTACTCACCGAAGTTTTCGAGGAAGAAATGGTGGAGGATTTTGGATTGGATTTGATTGGATTGTTTAAGAGCAAAAGAGCCAAAAACGGCCACACTGCAAAATATATAACAGAACCCACGACTATTAAAGTGAAGATGAAACTGTAAACCGATACCATAATATGTTTGACAACAATAATATAGGTCTATATGAAGTGGTAAAAGCCAGTTGCTTTTAAAAACTTAAAAATATTTTTGAGAATATTTTTCTTTTAACCACAATCGTATGTCCAGTAATGAGTAATTAAATCCCAAAGACTGGTTAAGGTGTTGGAATGCGAAGGTGATTCCCCGGATTAATTCCCCACCGAGGTTTTCGAAAAAGAAATGGTAGAAAATTTCTGATTGGATTGTTTAAATTCAGAACTTAATTTTTCTAAAAACACCGATAAATGAAAAAAGTATTTCATCAGCAAAAAAACTTTTTGTTCATTTCATTGTCCATGCTATTGAAAACAGATGCTGAAAGTTTTATATAAGTACCTTTGTCGGTTTTTGAAATGTGTTAACGGTGGAAAAATTTTATAAAAATTAAAATTTTGAGAAAACTGAAAACAAATTTTAGCTGAAAAATATGCGACCCTGTAGGACAGGTCAAGCCTTCCTTTTCCTAGAAAAAATAAGTTGTTTCGGAAAGAGGAAAGTCTGAACTACAAGAAAAAACAATAAAAAATATTCGTCAATGTGGTCAATAACTAGTGTTTTTAAGGTGGTTGCATACCTTAATTAGAACATATTTAACTGTTATGCATTATCTTTAGAAAACCCCCATATAAGGCATTAATTTCTATACAAATGTAGATTTAAAATAATCACAGTAAAATAAGGATATAATATAAGATGGTAGAAAAGGAACAATTCAAAGTTCATTGTATTTGTCAAATTGTTATTTTATTATTCTACAGGCACTTTTATTATTATATGCAATACGATCGATTTAACTATATTTTGATAATGAGCAATAAAGTAAGATTAGGAATAGTAACGTATAGTATTTTAAAATGATCTCAGAAACAATACATCAAATAGCTCAAAGTAACACTACTTCACTAAACATTTAATTTTATTATTAAACTATGCTATTTTATATTGTCTTTTCATAGTATTCATTTATGCTTATAGAATGAAATGAGAGCAATTGAGGCAAACTAGTGAATATAATGCATCCTGGAAATAATACATTCTGGTAATAATAGTTTATTTAATGTAAATTCATGAAATGAATTTTACAGCTGATAATTCATGAAATGAATTATCAGCTGATTCACCGGAGGAAATAGGATTTGTAAATGGGTATATAGATGGAGAATTCAATGGCAGTGTGGGCTAGAATACTTAGACTAATGTCATGCGGAAACAAAACAATATAAAATCTTTAAGAAAATACATAAATGATAAAAATGAGATCATTTATATAATTTATTCATAATGCATAAATAATATAAATGCCTTTACAAAATTTTCCAGAATAATAAATAATGAAAAATTCTAAATTTCACCTCATTTCTTAATATAAAAGAACATTGAAGTTATAACAAAATTTCGAATATAAAATTCTCCAAAACATTTCAGTGATTCAAAAAGCTTTTACACTTAAACTATACACGCTCTCAAATTGTAGATAGCTATCAATGATTTCTACACTATGTCCCATATTAAAAAATCAATTTTCAGTTAAAATACATTTTTTTTATTTTGTACTTTTATTGCCTGCATTTTTTAAAGCACTCTGATATAGTTTGAGTCTTTGAGTTTTATAAAAGGGAGTAACATGAAAAGTGCTTAAATTATTCATATGATTATAAATAAATTAATTGACAGGTGAAATATAACTGTATTAATAAAAAATTTGGGATACAAACGCCGTTCCCCAAATAAAAAAAATATTGGAAGAAAAGTAAACTTTTGGGATGGGAAATTAAATAATCGAAAATAATGCTTTGAGAAAACAGTTTTAAAATAATGTTAATTATATCAAAATTCTATTAGATTCGTATTATTACATTTGATGCCACATTATATAAGGTGCACATTCTCTCATTTCAATTTAAGCCTAATTTTTGAGCCCTTGGCTTTAATGATCGATCCAGCAAAGAGACAGCAGATACAAATGCATTTCGCTTTTTTTTTGTTAAAGTTTTTTGAGAAGTTTTTTTGAGTCACTCCTTTTACTCCAGCAGGAAATGCTGCTCTCTATCGAAATTGTTCTTTCTGATGCAATGCTTTCCTCTATTCTGTAAATTTATATTTTTAAACTGTTTAGCCTAAATAGGGACAACTTAAGGAATTGTTTTGAGAGTTCTGTTATTGTAAATTGATTTTTAAACATGTTAATAGTTTTCTAATTAAACGAATTAGTGTATGAAAATGGGGGTGTTAAATGTATTTAATTGCCATTATTTCAAAAAAATTGGAAGTTACAGATATTTACTCTTAATAATTAAAAGTTAAAAAAAATCTACAATACTCATTATCAAATACCACTTAATTTTGAAGAAATGAAAACAAAAATCAGGACATAATTTGTGGTAATTCAAAAAGTAATATATTTTACTAAGAATAAAATATAAATGTTTAATTGAATCAACTTTTGTGCCAGAGTTTTCATTTATACAGATAATCATTAAAATGTTGTCTTATCAGAATATTCAAACTATCGTAAGTTCTTATATTATGAATGAAAATATTTTATAATTTTTGAAGAAGAAATATACAATATCATTTAAATAATCAATGTAGTTAAAAGGATGGAGCAGTTAAAATTGGGTTTTTAATGAAAATCTTTCATATTTGAAAAATGGTATAAATCAATGGCACTTTTAGAATATCAGAAAATAAAATTTGTACAGACTGTTAGAACTAATAAAATAACCTAACTTTATTATATACATTTTAAAAATATAATCCTTTGTATATTTTATTATTATATGCGTTCCTTCATTATGGTAAAATATTTGTGCATACATTTATATTTGAATACTAATATTTAAAGAAAAATTGTGAGTAAACATGAAAAGTTTCAAAACCATGGACTTCGCCTCTAATGAATAATAAATTATTATAATTAGAGCATTAAATTAAATGCTCCTGCTTTTTCTTGCTAATTCTTCGCAGAAAACCATTAACATCGACGAAGTGTAACTGTGCAAGATAATCTCTTTTTATTCCATTAACTTCCTTCAGTGCTTTAAAACTTCTCCAATAAATCTTAACTTACAGAAACTCCTATTTTCCATTTGCATACAAATACTGTATTAAGGTTAATATATTCGAGATCAAAATGTTGCCGAGTTTTCTTCTAAGGTTACCTTTTCAGCGGGCAGAAAAATGCAGCTTAAACACTTTAGTACACAACCAGCAGATGGAGCCGATGGCTACCGAAAGAGGCAGATAATCGTAATTATCATTCGGTCGAGAAAGGGGGCATGGATATAAAAATAGGGCTCTCCCAGCGTGAAATCTCACGCAATCAATAGCAGATGACATGAGGTTTGAAAAATTAAGCAATTAATTCCAATTTTTGAAGTGACGCCTGTCGCTTGCAGTTGTTTCCAGTTGTTAATCTTTCTGTCCCCCACGATATTATGGCCATCCATACGGCAGCACATTTGAGAAGGCGTTAAGCGGGTTTTGAAAGAAAGGAATAAAAATGTTTTTATTGCCAAATCGTAGGAAGGAAATACTTCTTCCGAAGCTGAAACTAATATCTGCGACTATTTATCTAGCCTCGGGAATGGGCAAAGTGATTTTTGCAGGAATGGAGTATTCTGGAGGAAATGAAATGCTTTAATTCCAAGATTTCGTTTATTTAACTTGGGAAAGAGAATGGAGGAAAATGATTACATTTTATGTGTGCATTCGAATCCAAATATTACTAAATTGATTGTTCTTTCTGCCATTTTGGATATTTCAATGTTCAGGAGAATATGTTTATGATTCGAGAGTAGAATGATTCATGGAGGAGCATTGTTTCTATCAAATACTTACTGAATTTATGAATTCTTGTCATGTTAATGTTATGTTGAAGTCCGATTATTTCGAGCCAAATCAAGTGAGTTACATATCAACTAAATTGATTATTCTTCCGCACAATTTGGAGATTTTAATGCTCAGGAGAATATTTTTATTCTTCGCGAGTAGAATGATTCCTGAAGGAATCTTGTTTCTATGATATGATTGCTGGATTTATGAATTAAGCTTTTTTTGTTAATGCCATACAGTAGTCTTATTATTCTATTAAAACGCATTGTCAGATCAAGTAAGTTACTATTGAACTGAATTGATTATTTTTTCTCACATTTTGGAATTTTTAATATTCAGAAGAATATGTTTATTCTTCACAAATACACAGAGTATCGTTTCTGTCAAACACTTACTGGATTTATAGATTTAACTTCATCTAATTAATATCATGTTGAAGCCCATTTATTTTATATCATATTTTTTATCAAATCAAATAAGAAATAAGACATCAGATTTCAACCATTAACATAAGAATATTTTGCATGAAGATTAATTTTGTCCCTTTCCGCTGATACAGCCCCATTCGAATATTATTGTCAATAATTTGATAGTAATTATTAAAAAGTATTACTCTTTTCTTCTATTGAGGATTTTAACGAGCAATAACTGATAAAATAATATATTCGGCATCTAGAGAGTTCTTATTTTACAAACTTTTGTATCGGAAGATTTGTCTTACTTATATCAAACGTAATTTGTGATTGTTCTGAGAAAAGTAAATACTTGCTTGTAAATGTTACATTATTTTTGTAAAAAAAAATTACATTCTTTTTATTTTTATTATCTGAAAAAAGTAATCTTCTTACCATTATGCTTCAAAATTTAACTGCAGTCGCAGTCAAAATGCCAGTCTTTAACTTTAATAACCATGTGGTATTTTATCCTTGAATAGAATGATCTCCTCAGTACTGTAAAGTTGTTCTTTAAGCAGTATGTTGGCAAAAATCTATGTACAAACACGTGTACATAACCGAGATATAATTTTTCGTGGTTTTTGTTGTATGGAGTCAAGCCTCATCTCTGAAATTGCCATTAATGAAAAATTCGTAAATAATTCGAAACTAATGAATAATAAGAAATTCGTAAAATGAAATTTTTAAATATCGTACTCTACATTTTTGCTTATTAAATTCTAATAGCTATTAACATTAGTGTAATTCTATTAAAGTTAACGTTATAGTACTCATTAAAAATAGTTCGGACATTTTAGAGCATATTTCTAACTTTTAATATTAAAACTTCTAACATTTTCAATATTAATATTTATATTTATATTTATAGTTACCTGGTTTCCTGAATGTATTGGGACTAAAAAATAAATTTCAATGATATTTAATGTAAGAAAAAAAAGAAAATGCAAGAATTGAGCCATTTTGTAACCATGTCTCTGCTCAGGTGAGGAAGTTCATGTCTCCAGTTATAAGTCAAATTGCTAAAAAAAAAAAAAAATGTTATTAAAAACTGTCAGTTTCGTAAAGACATATTAAACGAATATTGTCTGTATTGCCATTTTCTTTATCTTAAATTCCTAATGTGATTTTAGGTGAAAACTTTGAGACTTTTATTTCTGCGTTTAAGACTATCAAATTGCAATTCTTCTGTAGTTTTATTTACAGGATTCACTGTTAGTTAAAAAAGTACTCTATTCCATCAGACCAACTGACGATACAGACTATTATTTCCATCAGACGAAATGAGAACAAGTTCATTTCTAATATGAAAGAAAGCAAATAGAATTTATACAGGAAAAGAAAATTTGCAGCGCATTCGTAAATAGATATTTATAATTATTAGCTTTCAACCATGTGAGATTAAAATTTCTGTTCCACTCAATGTTTTATGACTGGTATATCAAATAAAAGAAAATCGAAAAAGCATATAATGAACGTCAGACAACATTTCATCATTAGATACAATTAATGAAGATTGTCTGAGAAGTTAAGTTTTCAAGTTGTAACACATTTTTTTTTCCTTTAACATCTTTAACTATTAACTTAATCTATAATTATAAGTTCTAAAATTTGAAATGTGAAACAGAGTAATTATTTAAAGTATATAATAAATAAAATAATAATTTAATCAAATAATAAAGGAAGAATCTTCAACAAGAAAAAAGGGGTGCATATGTATAGAAAAAAAAATTATATATAAAATAGGTAATATAAAAAATATTATAACATATAAAAATATTTGCTGATCTAGGTCAGAGCGATGATTTCCCACATTTGCCCGCTTAGAACTTTTTTACTTACATTCTCTGCTACTTGTATAAATTTCCATGTCTTTCTAAATATTTCGTAAAAAGAGGGTTTTTCCACATTTCTCTCTTTTTTATTTGAGAAATGAATTTTATCTAAAACTCATTAATTAATTTTTTGGCCGGGTTTAATGGAAACGATAAGTATATACATAAGAAAAAATTAAAGAAATTTGCACCTACCTCGTATATGTTTGTTAAGTAAATGATTTATACCAAAAATTAATAAAAAGATAGGCTAAAAAAGGAACTGATTAGTAGTTGACATTATTATATACATGGGCACAAATTCATAATGTCTGACTTAATTCATATTGCTTTTAATTTCAAGAAAATTGTGTTTTTACTAAAACTATAGTTTTTTCGTTCTACCCATAATATTTCATTGCACCAAAAAATATATAATTTTTACAGTAATTTATGCCTGAATAAAAATAAATTATTATGAAGGGAATATCATATTATAAAATAAAAATTGCTGATTTTGAAGGACGAATAAAAGTAATAAACTTCTTAAGTAGACATTTAGAATCTAACAATTTTTCTTTAGAGAAAATGCTCTTTTCTTGCCTTCTAATGAAATCTAAATCTGACGCAATGACATAAAAAATGTCAGGAGGAACAACTGATTAAGAAATTTATGTTTATGCTGGAATAAAAATAAAGTATTGTGAATAGAATATCATATTCTAAAATAAAAATTACTGATTCTGAACAAAAAAAAAAAGAAAGAATAAAAATAATTAACTTCTTTGAGTAGACAGTTAGAATCTAACTTAAATTGCTCTTTAGAGAAAAGGCTCATTTCTTGTTTTTAAACGAAATCTAAATCTGACTCAATAACAGAAAAAAGTCAAGGTCAAAAGTAGAACTGGTTAAGAAATTTATGTTCATGTTTGAATAAAAATAAATTATTGTGAATAGAATATCATATTCTAACATAAAAACTGACGATTTTGTAGAGCAAATAAAATTAATAAACTTCTTGAGTAGTTATTTAGTATCTAAATTTTGTTCTTTAGAGAAATGACTCTTTTCTTGCCTTCTAATGAAATCTAAATCTGACGCAATAACAGAAAAAAATCAGGAGAAACAACTGATTAAGAAATTTATGTTTATGCTTGAATAAAAATAAATTATTGTGAATAGAATATCATATTTTAGATAAAAATTGCTGGTTTTAAACAAAAAAAGAACGTATAAAAGTAATTAACTTCTTTGTATAGACATTTAGAATCTAACTTAATTTGTTCTTTAGAGAAAGGGTTCTTTTCTTGTCTTCAAATGAAATCTAAATCTGACGTGATAACAGAAAAAAAGTCAGGAGGAACAACTGATTAAGAAAGTAAGACACAGGAATTCACTTCCAATAGCCTTGTGAAATTGTTTGAAGATCTGTTTTTCCAACAGCCTTCTCCACCAATGCGACTTTTGCAATCAGACAAGGTCTGGTGAAATTAGTTTTAACCAGCCATCGTTGGAACAAATAAATAAATAAAAAAATAAGAGCGCCAATCTTATTTTCTTCCGACTTTCATTTCGGCTGTCACTAGGACAAGCACCTCTCGCGTCTCTTTTAACTGTTTTTTTTTTTTCTGTTTCTTCCTCACACGACTCTGCTAACATTTCATCAGGACAGCAGCACATAGTGGCTGCATTTATGGGATTCCTGACGGTCTTTAAGCTCTGAAGAGGCGAGGCTCTGTTAATTCTGCAGCAATCATGAAACTTATTACAGACACTTGAAAAATTTATTTTGTCTGTTATTGCTTGGATTCCATTGTAGGCATTTTTAATCAACATCGAATAGCTTTCCAGTGCAATAAAATGGAAGTGCTATCGAAATAAAATAGGTGGAGACACCAACAAACCAACTATATTATTTTGTGTTGTTTATGAAATATTCTTATTGCAATTTTAGTACCTGTCATGCCAGTTTCTAATCTGTCTGTTATTGTTCAGATTCCATTTGAGTCACATTTAATCAGCATCGAATAGCTTTCCAGTGCAATAAAATGGAAGTGCCATCGAAATAAAATAGGTCGAGACACCAACAAACCAACTATATTATTTTGTGTTGTTTATGAAATATTCTTATTGCAATTTTCATAAATAAACGTTTTAAAGACAATTTTTTAAATTTATTTTTATTATTTTATGATGAATGCATTTTCTTTTATCATAATTTTAATTCTGAAAATAATATTTTTGAACCCTTGACGGATGAATTTATTTAACGTTTTAATTAGATGACATATCCTGTTTGAGATATTTATTATTATTTTAATTTCTATAATATTGTAAGTGCATTTGAAATATTGAAGCATTTAAAAAAATGCGTTTTAAATCAGTTAATATTTTCACATAATTGCAGGTTTGGAATTTATAATAAAAGTATTTGGATTCAAAATTCAGACTCTTCATTGTATGCGAATGAGTTATGAATTAGCGATTTTAGTTCAATAATTAAAACTTCCTACCTTATAACTTAATTCTCATAAGAAAGCCTATACAATATGCACCTTGAAAATAATATTATTACAATGGGCATTTCCATGCAAACTGTTTGTGTTTTATACGCGGTAAACTGGGCAATACGTAATGAAAAAAATTGTATATTAAAAGAAACAAAAAAAAGTAGTGCTTCAGAAGGATAAAATTGCACTAACTAAGTGATGTGGAGATACTCCTACTTTTAATTGCCTTACCCAAATATATTTATGGGCAGAATGAAGCATCTGATGTAATCAAAGCAGATGAAAATAATTAATAAAATAAAATGCAAACTACAAACGTTTCTATGCATTCTTTGGTCAAAATCAAAGAAAGATGAGTACGAAAAAAATTATTGTATCTAATTAAATACCAGAATTCTTATTAATATGAGGTTAATAGAAGTTTAATTAGGAGTTCAAATTTGAATTGCTTATTACTGAAATAGCATGCTTGTAAGCTGAACATATCAATTTATTTGTCTCAAAAAATATTTTTCATTGTTTTTGTATCTTTATCATTTCATGCAAATAAGACAATTCAAAGAAATCCTCAAAATATAATATGTGAATTTCAAATAAATAATTGTAATTGCCATCCATAAAAAATTAATGTCCATAAAATTAAAACATTGAAGAGGAGAGAGTTATAAATGTTTATTTTTTTAAGCATAAAATTTTATGTTCTTAGATTCAAGTTAAGTCGTTTCTTTGCATGTTTTACTTTAATTGGATGTTTATAAGTTATTCGATTCTGCTTAAATAACTTAATAATTGTATAAATCTGCTTCATATAGTAAGTCAATAATATATTTCTATTAACACATTTTTTAAACCAATCATGGGTGCTTACTTTCTTTTGAATCTCACTGTATATACATCTAAATGTCTTATCACACGGTGAAATATTATCAATACTTTTCCGTTCCAACCCGCAAACAACCGTTCAAGAAAACATTTCGTCATCGTGCACTTTATTTTTATCTAGCATGGAAATGCTGCCGATAGAGACGGAAATATTGTTTGAAAACGAAATTAGACCAATCATGCGGTAGTGATGTCAATCGATAGTGATATCATTTTTTGTTGTTTGCTGATGAAAGAGCTGAAGATATTTCATCAGTATATAAGTTGAAGATATTTCGTGATAAGATCTTAAGCACAGATGTTCTTACTTTCAGACATTATAGAGCATTATCACGATGTTAATATATCCATTTAAAACATTTTAACAAAAGGAAGAAAATAGTATTTAATAGCTTGACATAAATTAGTGATGCAGTTCAATAAAACATATTAACTATCAGAACAACAATTTCAATAGATATTAAAATAATAGTGTTGATCAAACTAATTCATTTCTAATGAAATATATAATAGATCAATGTGTGATATTAAAAAAGTATCTTTTAAAAATTATATTCAAAACATGGTACAAATTTTTCTTGGGCGTTTAGAACGATCAAAGGTTTCAAAAATTCACTTAATTAGCAGATTAATACTAATGCAATTCATCAATCAAAGTTAATTTTTAATCCTTGAACTGTTTATATTTAGAGAACTGTTTCACTCTACTCTCGAAATCTAATTAAAAATAAACACATTCCAATTACTTAACAATGCTAACATGAACATTTACTTTGTAGCTGAAAATAGCAAACATTCAAACACACTTGCTCTTAGTTTCGATTGCTGACAAGGAATGTTGGAAAACAGTAATATAAGTGTTATTTTCTTTCCTACCAATCTTTTTTGAAAAACAAAACAAAAAAACTGCCGAACATATCTTGCTTCTTCCTAGCGTTGCCTCGATCTAGGTACACAAAAATGTCTCCAAAGAATTCGAACTCATGTCAGAAACCTTTCAGGGAGTGCCTTTTTAGTTTATAACCCTTTTCTTACGATGGTTTGTTGATTTTGATAAATAAATATAAATATAAACATAGTTTTAACAGGAAAATAATTCACGGAATAAGCTTTTAGGCAAGTAGCTTGAAAAAACTAATGCTAACTAATGCAGTTCATCAATCAAAGTTAATTTTTTATCCTTGAACTGTTTATATTTAGAGAACTGTTTTTGTCTGCTCCAGGAAACTAATTAAAAATAAAAACATTCTAATTCTCTAACAATGCTAACATGAACATTTAGTTTGCTGGAAATAGCAAACATTCAAACACACTTGTTCCGAGTTTCCGATTACTGACAAAGAATGATGGAAAGCTGTAATATAAGTGTTATTTTATTTCCTACCAACCTTTTTCAAAAAAAAAAAAAAAATGCCGAACATCTTTCGCTCTTTACCAGCGTTTCCTCAATCTAGGTACATATAATCTTCTCCAAAGAATTCGAACTCGTGTCAGAAACCTTTCGGGGTTCTTTAGTTTAGAACTCTTTTCTTCTGATGAATTGTCGATTCACTAATAAATAAATATAAATATGTGCATAGTGTTAACAGGCGTATAATTCACGGAATTAGCGTTTAGGCAAGTAGCTTGAACAAACTAACTACTAGCTTGAACAAACTAATGCTAATTGATGTAATTCATCAATCAAAGATAATTTTTAATCCTTGAACTGTTTATATTTAGAGAACTATTTCAGTCTGCTTTAGAAAAATAAGTAAACATTTTAAAAAAATATTCTAATTCTCTAACAATGCTAATATGAAAATTTACTTTGCTGAACATTTACTTAGCTGAAAACAGAAAACATTCAAACACACTTGTTCCGAGTTTCGATTGCTGACAAAGAATTATGGAAAGCCATTATATAAGTGTTATTTTCTGTCCTACCAACCTTTTTTGAAAAAGAAAAAAAAATGCAGAATATCTTTTGCTTCTTACTAGCATTGCCTCGATCTAGGTACACAAAATTTTCTCTAAAGAATTCGAACCCATGACAGAAATCTTTTGGGGAGTGCCTTTTTAGTTTCGAACCCTTTTCTTCCGATGGTTTGTCGATTAAAGCAGAGTTTTGCGCTCAGTCGAGCACTGGTCGGAGCCGCGGTCTCATTAGTGCAGTTAATGAAGCGAATGGAAGCGCGTTTGTGGCGAAGTCGAGCTTGAAACAGCTGCTTTCAAAAAGCAGAAACGGGTTTATCAAAGTAACTAACCCTTGATTAGATTCTATTGAGTTGCACGACTGCTGCTGTCTTCGGCTTTCCCTTTTACTTTTGGAGGCATTAATAAATTTATATTAATTGTTTCGGTGGCAGCAGTGTGAAAGAAGCCAGTGGATTGTTCCAGTCTAAGTGTTCATTAATTTAATATAGGCGAAGTGCACAGTTTTTATCCATCGATAGGTGAATGCACTGCAAGGAATTGCTTTAGTTAGTTTCATATAATTATGTACGGAGTTTTCAGAAATTACGTTAAAAACACTGGCTATCGACAACATTGGTGAATTTTTTTTCAAAAAAATTATTTTTTCTTATAGTTGAGACTTTTCTCTTTCCAAAGCAATTAATCTTTTCTAGGAAAACAACGTCTTAGCCAATCATCCAGGGTCACATATTTTTACAACTAAAATTTACCTTTCATTTAAATTTTCTCAAAACTTTAATATTCATATAAATTATTCATATATATTATATTCTTCACCATGAACACGATATCTCAAAAGTTAATAGAAGTATTTACATGAAAATTTAAGCCTTTGTTTTAAATAATATGGACAATGAAATGAAACAAAATTCCTATTGTTCAGAGCATTCTTTTTTATTTTATTTATAGGTATTTTTAGAAATTTTATTATTTTATTTATAGGTAGTTAATTTATGTAAAAAAAGCGTGTATACGTAATTTTTTACCCCTAACTTCTTTCAGTCTCAAGATTTTTCTTAGATTTTGGTTCATTTCATTCATCACTACATTCTATACCTTGTGTACAAAGAAAAATATTATTGCTGCATTAATTGCAATTTTGTGAGGAATGTTACCCGTTTTGATTAAATTTCATTAAAATTTACTATAAATTTAAACATTTCTCAAAATGTATTATATTTTTAACTAATTTTGTTGTATTTATAGTGTTTTGTATTATAATTAACATAAATCTAAAAACCATGCTTTTCAATAATTCTTAAAAAATCTAATTTTGTGAAAATATTCCTTTGAATGTGATTAGACACCTTAATGTAAGATTAGTTTAAATTAGTTATATTGTCATGAAACTCGTTCTAACTTGGTGCGGACCGAATGGGTCAGTGGTAGAATGATATGAACTAAAAGCGACAGTTCGAAAATTCGTATCTGACTGCAGACAAATTACCTAAAAAATATCATATTTTCTTTTATTTTTCGTTTGACTTGGAATATTTTTTATATTTTTCTAAACATGAAATATTCGAATCCTTTCTTCTTGTGGATAAAAACACATGTAAGGTTTAATGTATTGAATAAGGTCTGAGATTAACGAATGCTATCTTTGACCTGAGTTAACACACGGCTTATCTATGCTAAATTCATCTAAATGATATTTTAGCACTATATATAGAGAGATTTTTTCTCGTATGTGACTCTCAAGTGCCATAAATGAGATAATATTTTTAAGCCCTTGAAGGCCATTTGGGGATATACCTTCTAATTTTTCATCCATAAAATTTCGATGGAACACCGGAGGAAGTCAGCATTAAAACTAGCTGGAAAAGTTTATTAATTTTCTAATTTCACTTTGCACCAACTTGTGGATATTTGTTGATCATCAAAGACTTAAAATGCACTAGATCCTCTAAAATTTCATCAGTAAATACATTTCAACTTAGAATTACTTTTAAAAAGGTGGTTAAGTTTCAATGTTCTCGTCTCGACTTTGTATTTATCCTATTTATTTGAATTACACCAAAAATCTGAAATTGGGATACATTTTCTTAATCGAATTTCATTCAATTAAATAGTTTCGTATTTTATTTATTATGTTTGGAAATACAGGGTAGGCTTCTATAAATTTTCTTCAAAGATGTAACGAAATAAAACGCCATTTAGTCCTTTATTTGCTGAATTATTTTTCATCAATTTTTCAATTTCATTTTCAAACCGTTAGTTAAGTTTTGATACGGAATAAAATCAGAAAAAAAGGAGAAGAAAAAAAAAAGGATTTTTTAATCAATTAAATTAATAATAAAAAGTTTTTAATTTTATTTTTAGTTGACATCAACTGCTTTTTATTGAAAATGCTCTTTTCGTTTTTATTTAAGTACTGATCGAAAAATTAATGATGTGATGATAACCGGATTTAAACGATGTTATAAGGTATTAAACAATATTGCGAATATTGATCCATGTCATACAATACTGTACAATATTTGTAGGCTACTAGGATTACACTCATTTATTTTATGAACTTCGTTTTGGTTGCTAAATATCTACTCCATTACAGGGTATTTCTGTGTCACAACGAATTTCCACCGACTTTGATCAAAAGGGGGGTTTTCACAATTGACGGGAGTCACTGTTGACTTGGGGGAGACTGGGGGGACGAAGCATATCTAAGCCATTTAGGGTCGGAAGAATCCCTCCATTTCCACAGATAGGAATGAACTCCCCCAGCAATACTTACACGCAGAGGGGGAGCAAAACTGTAATCCAATAAAGAATGCTTTTGGCTCAGTCGTAAGTGGTGCGTGAATGTCGATATCTTCATATCTTCAACAAAATCCAATCTGGTGTCTGTGAAGACAGTGATTTACTGTGACAACACATCATCGTGGGACGGGGCAAACAGGGACATATTGTCACTATCTGTCTCAGCGGGTGATGAGCGGTGGGGTCATTATGGGCAGTTATATAGAAGCATTTGGCCTCTCCCGCTCCATATATACCATTATTATGACGTTTATTCGTATTGCCATTGTACTCTGAATGTCTTTCGTGCTTTCGCTCTTGATGTCATTCCTTTAGTAGCATTCTGGGGAATATTGTCTGTAAGAACAAAAAATGTAAGAACAACTATTAGAAGATATACAATCATTTAACAGCAAAACTATGAATTAAGTATCTGCTAAATGTGGATAACTGACACTCAAATTGTACTATCTGTAGGTATTAAATCAAACTGACACTTAAATTATACTATGATGAACAATTTTTATTTCTGTGTATTATTCAGATTCTGAAGTTACCAGATACTTAAAAATAAAAGTGAATTTTCAAAAGGAAATTGCGAAGTAAAAGAATCGTGTACTTTTCGAAAAAAAAATAGCAATAATTGTAATCAGAAAGGATGTCTCGAAATTTAAAAAAAATGTAATTCCTTCAATAGCTTCTCTAGAATATTGTCTATATGGACAAAATTTGTAAGAACAACAATTAGTAGATAATTATTTATTATCACATCAGTAGATAATCATTTAATATCATCTTAGTAGATAATCATCATATAATCATTTTACAGCAAAACTATGAAATAAATATCTGCTAAAGGTGGAAACCTGACACTGAGATTGTAATATCTGTCAGTATCAAACTAAACTGACACTTAAATTATAATGTTTTTCAGTATAAAAAAACTGACACTTAAATTATACTGTTTGTCAGTATCAAATCAAACTGACACTTAAATTATACTATCTGTTAGTATCAAATTAAACTGACACTTGAATTATAATATCTGTCAGAATCAAATTAAACTGACACTTAAATTATAATATCTGTCAGTATCAAAT
>JAPMOQ010044256.1:2826786-2842782 GCA_026543055.1 Argiope trifasciata
ATCAAATTAAACTGACACTTAAATTATAATATCTGTCAGTATCAAATTAAACTGACACTTAAATTATAATATCATGAAAATATTTTATTTCTATATATCATTCGGATTTTATAGTGAAATAAAATAAAAATGCTTTTTAATTGAGATATATTTTAATTACCATGCAATATTAAAAATCAATTCATATAATAAGTGACATTACCAAATTTTTAAAAATAAAAATTAATTTTCAAAAAGAAGTTGAGTAATAAAAGAATCAAGCCCTTTTCGAAACAACAACAACAAAAAGCGGTAACTATAATCATAGTGGATGTCTAGAAGTTTTTAAAAATTGTCATTCCTTCAGTAGTCTTCTGGAGAATGTTGTCTTTATGGACAAAAATTGTAAGAACAACTATTAGTAGATAACATATACAATCATTTTACAACAAAACTATGAATTAAATATCTGCTAAAGGTGGAAATCTGACACTCAAGGTATACTATCTGTCAGTATCAAATTAAACTGGCACTTAAATTATACTATTTGTCAGAATCAAACTAAACTAACACTTAATATACTATCTGTTACTTCAAATTAAATCGACACTTAATTTACATATGATGAACAATTTTCATTTCTGTATTTCATTCTGACTTTTTAATGATAGTAAAATAAAAATAGCATTCGCTTGAGATAGATTTTAATTACGATACAACATAAAAGAATTATTTATATAACAAGTAAATGAGGGAACCTGCAAAATTACACTATCATGAACAATCTTTATTTATGTTTATCACTCTGATTATAAATAGTAAAACAAAAACGCCATTTACTTGAGGTATATTTTATTAACCAATTAATTACCATAGTATTAAGGAATTAAATTGTATAATAAGTAAATTTATCAATTATTTAAAAATCAAAAATAATTTTCATAAGGAAATTGAGAAGTAATGAATCATGTACTTTTTGAAAAAAAATTATCAAAAACTATAATCAGAATGGATGTCAAGAAATTTTGAAAAACTTGGCATTCTGGAGATTTTGTCTGTATGGACAAATATTGCAAGAACAACTATTCGTAGATAGCTTATGCAATCATATTTTACAACAAATCTATGAATTAAATATCTGCTAAAGGTGGATACTGACAGATAGTCAAATTATATTATCTGTCAGTATCAATTTAAACTGACTCTTAAATTATACTATAACGATTTTTATTTTTGTACGTTATTCTAATGTTTCAATTATATTAGAATAAAATTGCCAGTTATTTGAGATATATTTCAATTACCATTCAATACTAAGGAATTAATTTCCATAATAAATAACATTACCAGAATTTTACAATTAAAAGTTAATTTTCAAAAAGAAATTGAAGAGTAAAACAATCATGTACTTTTCAATACAAAAAAAAAATAACAATAACTGTAATCAGAATGGATGTAGAAATTTTAAGGAAATTTTTTTCTCAATGTGTGTGTGTGTGTGTGTGTGTGTTTGTATCTTAAAAAAATTAACACAAATGAGGAAAAAATTATGCTCCTAATTGTTAATAAAAATACCGATTATATTTTGTTTAAGAGTAAATTTAAAAGATTGCACTACACAAATGAATGAAAATCTGATTTTTGCTTTAAAAAAATAATATTATTTGAGTAAATAAAATAAAGTGCAAAAAATGAAAATTAATCCATAATTAATTATTTAAACTTGAATTCAAAGTAATGCATGCATACACACACACACACACACATACATACATATAAATCTATATATATATTATATATATATATATATATATATATATATATATATATATATAATATTAGTTGAGAATAAGTTGTAACACTGAAGATAAGGCGATCAGCATATTAATTGCTCATCAAGGGATTGAATTAATTTAGGAATTATAGTTTTTACTATAATTTCAATAGGAATTACAGTTTTTAAGTGATGGAATATAATTTCATAAATTCCTAAAGAATGCTCAAATGAAAAGAGAACACTTTTGGTTGCGTCAGAAAGACTGGAACTATAGCAGCTTCACCAAATTGGAATATAAAGGATGGTAGGGACAATGCGTTCGTGCGTTCAATAGTGATATCAATTTGTATTAAAGGAAAGTGGTCAAAATTATAGTCGCGTTATGCATGGATGTACCTATATAGGAACAACACGCGGCAATACAGTTTCTGATTCTCAGATTGCCGTAAATAGTTCTTGGTTGATGTTTTTTTTTTTTTTTTTTTTTTTTGCAGCAAAGGAACACAATACTGCACTACTCTGACTAAGCGAAGAAATGCAATAAAAAGTAAGCATTCAGGTATCCTCACACAAAAAATGATCTTTTTCCATGACAATGTCAGTCTACAAGTATCCCAGACGACCTTAAAAACATCCATTGGAAAGTTTGGAGCATTCACTATACTGTTCGAATTGGTCACCCAATGACTTCGACATCTTTGGGTCATTTAAGATGGCATTATAGGGAACACATTTCCATTCAGAGGATGAAGTTGTGCAGGATTTTCTCAAGAATAAATCACCATCCATCTACAGCGATGGCATAGCTACCAGTTACCTAAACGATGGTGCATGTGTTAAAATACCAAAGCCAATTTCCTTTGATTTCCAATAAATAATTTCTTTTCATTCAATTTGTCTACTTGTCATTCAGATAACTTTTATAATGCTTCAGGATTGGGCAGTTTAATCTCGGATCGTATACAGGCGATAAGGATGATATTTGAACAAGTATTCAAATCTGCAAGGGAAAGTCTAATCTGGAGCCAAAAGCTCTTATCATTTGTTAATATGAATAGAATCGGAATTAACAGATTCCTAATTCTTTTTATATATATTAACCTAAATATCACTGCAGATAACATATTACAATTAATTTTACATTCCTCGATACCATGACTTTAAAGTCATTGAATTATATATTTACATTCCTGGATACCATGACTTTAAACCCATTTAATTATCTTTTGCGTTCTTTATCATACATCCTTTAATTTAAAGAAATTAACGAATTTAAAGACATTTAATTATTCGTTGCATTCTGTATCATTTATCATTCTTTATGACATTTAATTGTCGTTTATATTCCCCGATACCATGATTTTAAAAGGATTTACATGTTTTTTGCTAGGATTATTCTTTAAAAATAATTTTATCGATTTTTACAGAAATTCAAATAAATGCATTACAAATATTTTAGCTCTAAAGAATTGAGACATTTTTTCGGTATGCGTTTCAACAGAATCACTAGGAATCTGGAAACATTTTCACATCTTTTCGAAGCTGCATTCAATAATTTTCCCGAGAAAATTTTCTTCCGAATTTCCACGAATAAAATGCAATAAAGAGCTTCTCAAAAATTCGCTTCACCGCCTGGAAACCAAAAGATAATATATAGAGCACTTCACGATATTTAACTTCCTTTTTGCAGACGTCTTTTTCAGAAAACGCTCACGTTTATCGTAATGTGAACGAGGTTTACAGCAGGAGTGATGGACATAACTACGGTTCACATCAGCGTAAAATTGACTGCGTAAAATCCATTTACAAAAAGTGTACTTCGAAAGGAAATCGAATCTAAGGTTTTTTTTTATGATTCCCCTTTCCTTGTTGTTTGTAATTCTCGTTTTTTAAAGAGCGAGACGAGAAAAAATTTGAAATAAGCGGAAACTGAGCACAGTTGAACCATTTCGAACTGTTAAATTCGAATTGGAAGAAAAAAATGTCAGAACAAACTCAGCACTGTCGAATCAGACGAGAATATCAATATATTTGAGTGATGGAAAAAAAAGTTTTTCTTTGATTTATTTGACACTTCTGGAATGAAGTATTGATAGCTTATACCGTGAATTCTCTCTCTCCATTAAACCTGAATTTCAGAAAAGCCGATATTCGAAATCCCTTAACTGAGAAATATTACTTCTTTGAAATCAAAAGTCTTTCCTCTAATTCGTTTAATTATAGAGCATTTTATTTATTTCATTCTTTCCAGACTCAATTTTATAACGGCAAAGCACTTCTTGTAATACAGATTTACAGAAGAGGAAATCTCAATACACACTTTTCTATCATTTTGTTAAAGAACAAAGAAAAAAAATATTTTCATGGACTTTTAAGGAAGAATAAAGATCTATAATTTCTTTTGTCATTAGAATTGACATTTCTTCTTTACATTAGCTATGAATCTTTCCGATTCCCTTTGATTTATGCTATATCACAAGAAGGGAGGATTTCCAATAAGTTTATTAGAATAAAGGTAGATTTTTTCTAAGAGTGGAATGTCTTCACTTCTTGTGCTTCAATTTTATGAGCGAAATATATCCAATAGCAATATACATGACAAAGTTTAATACACCGACGTGCGATTGTATAAGATTATATGTACCAAATATGAGGAAATATGTTTGGCTTAACTGAAATACAATGCAAATATTGAATAAACTTAAAATGTTTATGAGAAAATTTATTTATTTTAGAGCCCCGAAGAATTTAGATTTTTTTTTGCATATTTCTACAAAATTAGCTCTAATTCAAAATATAAATCCTTGACATTGTTCCATATTTAAAAAAAAAAAAAGAAAAAATCTGAAGGGATTAAAAAAATATTGTCATAGACTTAGGCAATATTGTAGTACCTTCAAACTATATCTAATTACATTCTTTTTCTTTGCTTAGGGAGGCAGCGGTGGCTTGGAGATAATGCCTTGGCTTCATTACAGCTGGACTTCTCGTTCAAGACCAGACCCCGTCGAAGAACTTTCTTATAAGTGAGTTTGGTGCAAATCCGTCAGGTCTGAAGAGGTGTGGAAGTTTCAGTAAAAAGTACCAGTTCAGATATTATCCCAGTCATCTCACCACGGTTCAAAATTGAGAAGTCCATTCCATAGTAACCCTAGTGTTACTTTAAAACGGGGCATCAAATAACTAACTAATCATTATTTTTCTTAGATTAGCATCATTAACGAACGATGAAAACACTATACAGTGCAAAAATAAAGAGAAGATTGTTGATTGAATTATTGTTTTCTTCACAAAGGTCTACTTGATAGCGACAAAATGATACAGCATGAACAAAAAATGCAGATATTTAATGAGAATTATGTAGACGATATTCAGACAAAAATAATTATGTATAAAACAGTTAAAGATAAGCAGATAAATAATTACGTATAAAGCAGATTATAATTTTTTATAAATTTTATCAAACTATGTATAATAATAAATAATTTTGTTATGAACTTATAATTTTGCTTCCTGGAGCGATTAGTGCCACCATAAGAAAGAATGATTTACAGTAATTTGTATAGAATGCTGAAGAATGACGTATTAGTGTTCCTTATCACAGATCTTGGCTACCGTTTCCGGGCGAATTTGGCGGCTATGACTCCTAGATGGATAATTCTCAAAACTTTAAAAATTTTGTTGATCCGCCCATTAGGGACCGATATACGTCTAGATACGCTCATTGGCCCAAAATCCACTAGCCCCGCCTATCGAGAACTATAAAAGACTGGTACTCACAAGCTTTAGTGAAGTTCTGGTCGTCTAGAATTGATCGCCGTCGAGTACTAGCAGTCCTGAACTGAAAAGTGGTGTTGAATTGGATGATGGTGAATAATGATCGGAGTCACAGAGGAAATACCGAAGTGACCGCAGAGTACTGAATTACTGTGCCTTATCGTGTCATAGTAATGTTTTGTGATGTAACCATTGTGCCGTGTCGTTGTGAATGGGGAAATCGTTAATTGAAGTAATGAGTCGACAGTTAAAACGATAAGAGACATTGGAAAATGTTTCAGCCACCTGGAAAGATCGTAGAGCAAGGCTCCAAAAATCCCTTCTCTTGCTAAATTATGCCTAACAGCTTTGTGTGCTGTGGTCTTGTTACTACTTGTGGATTGTTGTGGGCTGCTATGTGTTCGTCTCTGCTGTTAATAATTGTCATTTTTGTTCTGTAATTATTTGTCGTCTTTGTGATGTTGTGTCTTCATGTAACTAAATAGTTGCTTTTCTTACTACAGGACTTTTGATTGCGTTTATCTCACATCATGAGCCCTGGGGGGTACCTCGAAATCCGTATGAGAAGACTCCGGCATGGTGGTTGAATCTCACCAACCGGTGGGTACAATAACAGGTGGGGACACTTACCATCCCATCATCGATGGGACGTACTCCCTATAGGGAGGGTTGTACCATGGCCGGTGATGGTCATTATGACTGAACCACAGTTCCCGTCAGTATTGCTGTAGCGATTGTTCGGTCATTCAGTTTTAATGTGGTTAATGCGTCTGCCTTTGTGGCGAGTAGGAGGTCAATTAGATGACTTACCTAAAAACCACACACCCAAAGACAAAGACCACGCACACAAAGCGAAACAAACCCAAAGATCGATTGGAAATCTGTAACACTATGCAGTTTTACTGCATCCAGCAAATATTTTTCTTCTTTTTATCTTACATTCAACATTATCAATCACCTCGATTAGAACACATGTCAAAGTGATAAAATGCATGGTAATTTTCAAATATTGTTTTATTAAAGCAAAATAAAAAAGAGTGAACAAATTATTATAAATTGTTTCTGCATTTTTCAATACTGCTTACTTAATTGCACTCAATATCTAGAAAACATGACGTATAATCATGGAAAATGCATATAGTCATTAATCCTAATAAATCATTTATATAGTATTAGCTAAATTCAGTTGTCTATTAAGATAATACCTAATACACTCATGGAAATTTAAGGATATTAATGCATGCAATTTATATTTAGGGAGGTAATAGGTAATTTATAATCATTTAATAAAATATGCTAATTTAAATTAATTTTATTATAATAAATCAGTTTATATAAGAAAAAAAATTCGAAAATGTAAATGAAAATATTGTATTTTTACACATATATATGTGTTTATAACGCTTGGATATGCAATTTGGTGAACTCTTAACTTTTTAAAAGTATGTATTCTAATTCAAATTAAAATACATTCTCAATATTTTTACAAATGAAATCAAAATTTGATATATTTCTATGGTTCTTTGTGCAATAAATGTACACTACTAATGAATAGAGCAACCCCAATGTAATTTCCAGTTCAGGAAACAAGTTGTAATTCAGTTTATTGTAGCCAGACAATAGATTAACATAAATTACCCTCATCAAGCATATTAAATATAAACTGCTTACATAAATATGGGGATTAACTCCGATGAAATATCTCTGGATTGCCTAATGCATAAATATATCAGGCGAATTGTTGGTTGATCAAATTTGAAACAAGTCACATCTACGTATTTGGCAATTAATCCGTCTACTCTAACTGACGCAATA
The DNA here is from genome assembly GCA_026543055.1 of Argiope trifasciata. NCBI lineage: Eukaryota > Metazoa > Arthropoda > Arachnida > Araneae > Araneidae > Argiope > Argiope trifasciata. Next base: position 2,834,135 of record JAPMOQ010044256.1, read on the forward strand.
ATTTGATTGGCTTGATTGAATTAGGTTAGAGTATCTTTAAATAGAAAGTCAGAGAACTGGATTAGTAAGCAACCACATCATTGCGAGGTCTACTATACATCTTTGCACTATTCTGGCTATCACCCATGTAAGGAAAATTTATATCCTGTCGGAAAAACCAGCAATTTCTGGGAGATAAATTTTTGAATGCATCTTACTAATTTCAACAAATTTCATCGAATCAATGATCATACAATTTCATTAACGTGCTGACTGCCAACTACGCTAAAAGACAGTTCTACAGTTAAAGGATAGCAAAGAAGGAGCCATCTAATTAGATAGATGGTCCTGATATCAGGCGTGGGTAGTGGCAGTGAAAGTGTTAACAAAAATAAAAGCATAATGAAATAAGACATCTATGAAACAATCTTAAATTAAAATAACTTTGGAAAGGAAACGAAAACTTATTATGGAAATGAATCAAAATATTGGAAATAGGTATACTAGAATTTTTTTTTGATTCAAATAAAATTAAAATACTATGGTTATTTATTCTATTTGATTTAATTTTGATTCCATTGCCCCAATGTTTGATTCCGATTTCTTTTTAACATTTCTTTTATTACTAACTTATAACACTCACGCACATACACACATAAGCGCACATGCAGACACACACAAATACATATCTTTACTTTTTCTATAAACAAGAAAAATAAAAATATGTTTTAAACGCACCTCCTACTTAAGCCAACAAAGAAAATTTTTATTTTATTTACGTTGTATTAAATAATTACAATTAATATAAATATGTATTTACAGATGACAGAAATACAATATTATGTGGAAAACGAGATTTTTTTCCGGCGATATACACCCTTCGCCACTGACGTATTTATTCCTAAATTTATATCTTCCTAAATATCTTATATAAGAGAAATGTTTTTCTCCCATATAAAACTAAAATAAATTAATTGATCAAAAACTATTGATTTTTGCAACAATTGAATTCGCATTCTTCACCTTGACGTGAAAAATACTGAAATCCTTGCAATTTACCTATTGAACTACTGACTACCGATTAAAATTTTCATTACAAACTGCTAGAACTCCATATAAATTATTAAAAATTAATTCAATGTAATTAAAGAATAATATTTGAATAAAAAACTGTGTCAATAACAATTGTCATCAATCATAGTTTAAAAAAATTATTTGAATTAAAGTAAATGAATTAAAAGTATTTTACTAACTATTGAAAATTTAAACAAAATTGAGGAAGAGGTTGAACTAATAGTAGGAATTGAAAAAAAAGAGAGCAATTGATACTTGTGCGAATAAAACTATTTCTATTCTGATTTAAGCTGAGTGTTTCTTATAACATGTCATTTGAGGAAACCGTCTTTATCAAAAAGGATTGTATGCAGACTGAATAAATGAGCAAAATTAAATGAAAGAAATGATAACATTGATTTGGAACAAGATCAATGAAAATGGTTAGTTCTTTGCAATTATAACGTATTTGTGTACAGAATGCGTTACTAATACTATTACCATTACTTAGAATCGCAATTTCCTATCTATCATTTAATTTTCATTCGACAAATAACTATTTTTTTTAATTATGCATCCCAAATTGCTATTTAAAGCAAATAAAATTTATAAGAATAGAAAAATAAGAATCATATGAATTGAAGATTGAAGCTGGATGACGCACTACATGATGAAAATTTGCTAAAATTGTTAACTTCTTTTAAACATATGAGTACATTTTTTCTGCTTTTCAACGCTAAGCCAACCTAAGTTGCAAACATAAGACTGATATCTCTTTGAATTAACGAAAAGTCTAAAACTAATATCAGTCATTCACGGATGAGAAACAATCCTTGAAAACTTAAATCTCGCCAAATGCTATAATAGACATTGTCAAAAACTATAGAATAGGCCTCGCCAAATGCTATAATAGACATTGTCAAAAACTATAGAATAGGCCTCGCCAAATGCTATAATGGCAAAGAAAGTTACTGAAAGAGTTTTCAAAATTGGTATTAGTCCAATTATTTTGGAATGTTTTAGTGCTGAATGTTATAATAATCCTCGCCAAATGCTATAATGGCAAAGAAGGCTAGGAAAAGATTTTTCGAAATTGGTATCAGTCCAATTATTTTGGAATTTTTTTAGTGCTGTATACTTTTTGCCCTTGGCCATGGTTCATAATCCACAGATTTTTGTCAGGGATGAAATGTAGCAGAACTTACATAAAGAAATGATGCAGAAATATCATTAGTAGTTCCTTACTATCAGGTGGAGACCTTTCTACATCATTAGCAAGTATTTCGTTTAAAATAGGTTCTTCTACTTCAACGGAAGGAGAATGGAGGAAGGAAACTTTGGAAAATAAACTAGCATATGTTGTAAAGAAAACAATTCCAACAGAGACAAATAATGGAGGTAAAAGAATTCTTCAACAGGTATCTTTGGACGAAGAGGAGGACCAGTCATACCTTATAAAATTTTTGAACCTATTACAAATATAGTCTGGTTTCGATGTTGCAATTCAGAATTGGTTTAGAGCCATTGTTAAGAATTCAGTGTACCACGTGATCTTTCTGGGTGGAGTTAGCCGCCAATCATGTACACATCACGTGGTCTCATTGTTGTTGTTTGTTAATGTATATATATATATATATATATATATATATATATATATATATTTCAGGTGAAGCGACCTTGACCCACGGACGGTAGGGAGTGTGATCTTGGCGCTCTCTTTTAATAAATGAACCATAGTGCAGTTTTCTGGACCCACTACACTATGGAGTATCCGTGTGCTTTTTGTTGTTGATGTTATCTAATAAACCCCAAAAAGGACAACATATATCTTGGAGTTATTTCAGCCTGCCAACAATCTTCACCATCACATTAATTATTATGAAATCAAGAAAAAAAGCAACAATTAATTTAATCTTTTCTTTAGCCATAACTGTAACCTTTCTAAATTTCATATTTAAAAAACCTGCAATTAAGTCAATGAGAATGATGTTTACTGTTCAGAACAGCTCATGAACTCAAATCAGAAATGTAAAATCAAATACATTAATAGTTCTACATAATACATCATGTTATTATAGATGCACAACTAGCTCTGTGTAGTGTAACCTGCTCAATTTTGGCGCAAGCTACAATGTACATATCTAAATAAATCTTTTAATACTGCTTAATTATCAATGAATATTGTCATGAAAAACTCTTGTTATGGTGTTATGGATCTTCGACTAAGAACTAGTTTTTATGCACTCATATCATTTTTTCACAAGTCTAAGTAATCATATATATATAGGTGAGATTGATTATAAGATTATACAGATAAATAAATAAAAAATAGTCAAAATAAATAATAAGCCAAAATAATAAATAGCCAAAAAATAATCGCCCCTCTATATGTTTATAAAGATAGAAAAGAAAATGGTTTCGAACATTTATAGCACTAGCTATTACCCGCGATTCAGTTCACATGGAAAGTTTGATCTATGTGTACGAAAAACTATCAAATATTGACATATAAATAATTAAACCTAACCTATATACGATACATTTAAAAGTATAAACATGTGCGAAAAATATATAGCATAAATGTAATTTAATAACAAAAACACGCAACTGACGTAAAAAGACAATTTATTTACATTGTGTACTCAAAACAAAACAGCAAACCAAGTCCAAACAAATCCATTTTATTTATTGATCGAGATTAAAATAGCTACAACAGTAAAATACATACAAATTTTAAGCTTTTAACTCAGTTGAAAACACAGTTGTAAACGATCACACGCGCACTTTCAGCGTCAGTTGGCGTAACACACATGTCTGACTTTCCTACGCCTGTTGGGGTAACGCAATGCAGAATTAGATTTTTTTTTATTTCGTCGATTATGTTCACTTTAAATTTAAAAGTATTTCAGAATGAATCCGAAAGATCGATTCCTTTACAACATTTGATTTTAAGTGCATTAAATACAAATAATAAAAATAGAATCATTTGAAATAATCGGCCGAAATTATCCTATGCCTAATCTCAACTATGTTCTGAAAAAAGAACTGGAGCCTTCATCATATTTTGCATTATTTGGCCTCAGGTTTTTAGGTGAAAGTTAGTTTTTAATGCAAAAAAAATGAATCACTCAATTAAACCGGAATGAAAAGTAGTCTATGTTCTATTCCTGACATTAATCTACCTTTCTTCTAAATTTCTTCCAATTCTGTTCAGCCTTTCTGGCGTGATTGAGTAAAAAACATCCATCCATCTAAACTTCCTCATATATATATTAGTATGGAGGTATAGATAGAAAAATTGAAACTCGTTGTACTAGACATGCAATTTATATTGCAAAATAAGTATATAGACACACTACGCTACCAAAAAAATACCTTTTTAAAAGTTCACGCTGAAATTTTAATACTGTTTCTTGTCAAAAGAAAATCAATAACGGTTTTATGGCTTTTGAAAGTATAAAAAAAAACTAAGTCTCTTCTTTGGTTATTATAAGCTTCTTTCTTCAAGTTAATCTCTTCTTTGAAAATAACTAACCGATAGTAAAAAAAAAAAATGTTTTCAGCTTCATACGATGTGTTAGAAAAAAAAAAAGAAAGAAAAAAGGTTTTTTAAAATTCAGGGAGTATAGGATATCTTAAGTACAAGATCGTCATAAAACACGTTGGAAAACTTTTATTTCCTCACAAACTCTAATAAAACACACCTAGTAAAAGACGCTACTGGTGACACAAAGACGTCATATAAATGTCATAAAAAACACTAATCCTTTTCACCAGCGTCTCTTGACAGCATATGTTTCTCGATGGATTAATTCAAAACTTTTACAGTCTTAGCATGTCATTTTAGCGCAATATTGCTATTATATAATATATCCTTGGACTGTAATATTGTTGGAAATAAATGGATTGCATTTATAAATAGATCGAGTAGTAATTTAAGTAAGGCAGAAATTGCCAGCTCTGAAAATTATTCCAAACTTTCATTAAAGTGTGAAAATTTATGTGTTTTTAAATGTTAATTTTTTTTTATTAGTGTTAACACATTGAGGTGTTTATAAGTTTGTTTCCTGTTTCTAATATGAAATGAATACATAATATTTTCTGTTTAAGATATTAATTAGTTATATAACAATCCTTTTGATCTATTACCAACTTTCGTCACTCAGAAAGTCTCATGAGGCTTTTTTTTTTTTGTAAAATTGCTGTGCTTTGGACAAGAAATAATCCTCGAGTAAGATTTTATATTTCTGATGGATTTAAAGCATTTACCTCTAAGATAATATTTTAAGGACAGAAATGGGTAATAATAAAATAGAGCAATATCTGGAGAGTAGGCAGGATGCAGCAAAACATAATGAATCTTTAAGAGCTTCTCTCTTGCGACTACTGCAATATGTAATAGAACTAGTGAAAAATCTCACCAAGTTTCAAAAACCATTTTTTGGTATTACAAATGAAACATACTGTAAAAGAGGTCTGCGTGCTACTAAAACCTGCAACATAGCCGACTAATAGATAATCTTGCATGCTTACACAAGCAGAGTCAGATAAGGCCATTCATACGGTGATGAGAAAGACATTTTGGGGACACTAATATTTATAAGGCATAAATTATGCATAAGCAAAATATGTATGGATTTAACTTTCGGGAAAGTTAAAAATACTAAAAGTAAATTGAAATATACTATATATATTTAACATGAAACTAAGCTGTATTTAAATATTATTGTTTCATCTTATGGAAGGAATTGGTAGAAAATCCCACCAAGTGGCAAAAAAAAACATTTTTTGGGTGTAATAATCGAAACGGACCGTAAGAGATCTGCTGCGATTGAAAACAATGACATAACAGGCTAATAGATAAGCTTGCACACTTACCCAAGCAGAGGCAGATAAGGTTATACATACAGCGATGAGAAAGAAATTTTTGGGACACTCTAATACTTATAAGGTATAAATTATGCATAAGCAAAATGTGTATGGATTAAATTTTCGGGAAAGTTGATACCAAAAGTAAATTGAAATATGTTATATACATTTAATTTCAAACTAAGCTGCATTTAAATATTTTATAAATTTATGAAAGTCATCTTTTAATGAAATATCTCTTGTCTCGCTCTGACAAGATGATAAAGAATTCTTCTTCGGTTCGTTAATTCTGGCCGTTATTTTGTTATTGCAGCCTTCGCTTGAACAGTATCCCGCAGAATATATAGTTTCACTTTGTAGAAGGACCTGGTAGAAAATCCCACCAAGTATCAAAAAACCTTTTTTGAGTTTTACAAACGAAATGTACTGTAAAAGAGATCTGCGTGCGACCGAAACCTGTGACATAGCCGGCTAATAGGTAACCTTGCATGCTTACACAAGCAAAGCCAGTAAAGACCATCCATATAGTGATTAGAAAGAAATTTTTGGGACATCCTCGAATTTATAAGGTATTAGCTGATACCCAGAGCGTTGCTGCCGCCAAAAATAATAATATTAAGTACAATCAATCAATCATTTGGCAAGGTTTTATCGAAAAGGATGAACGGTATGACAATATATAAAATACGAACAAACAAATATCCTTTTATATATATTAGATTTGTGTATTCTTTTAGAATTGTAAAACCTGGTGATCTTTCAGAATGGTAATGAAAGAAACTATTTATTGCATCTCGTGATTAGTTTCATATTCTTTCAGAATTCTCAACTTAAATTTTAGAAAATGGGAATAAAATATTTTCTTTCAAAATTCATTAAACATAGAAAATATATTTATACCATTAAATTGTAGATACTGGAAGTTACTGCGAAAAATTCTAACATTTAATTAAAATTTAAAACCCCCAGGATTGGACTCCTCAAAATTTTCTCTCATAATCTGTAATAAAGCTGTTATCTTTGAAAATGACTGGCATGACATTTGTATTTAATAACTATGCAATATTAACCTTAAACTTGGATTTAGCATTTCTGCTGAATTTATTGTCTCCTCGGTAAATAGATCCTTGGTAAATAGATGCGGTCAAGATCCAAATTTTTATTTTTTATTTTAGATAATTGTACTATGCCTATAACCATCCCGTAGATGTAAGCAATAAATTGACAAAGTTTCATCGCAATGGCATGAAACGTTTATGAAGGCGTAAGAGACCTACAGGCAAACATTCATTTTCCTTTATATAAATAAATTATGCATAAGCAAAATGTGTATGGATTAAACTTTCGGAAAATTTAATACTACAAGTAAATTGAAATATACAACACATATTTAATATGAAACCAAGCTGCATTTTATTATTATATAAATTTCTAAAAATCTTCATCATAATTCTGTAAACATTGCTCAAAATATATAAATATCAGAACTATAAATTGGAATTTTTTATAATGCTTGAAAGAATTATCATATCTTCATAATATGGAAAAGGTAATTTAATTTACTATCTGAAAATGCAATAATTTTAAATAAAATATGTGTAACCAAATTTAAGGATTATTTTATTCAAAATCAGATATTATATACTCATGTATACATTCTGTTCGAAAACAACAAAATAAAAATAAGAATTTTACTCAAGGAAAAAATATGACGAGAATAGCAAATAGTTCGCGAGTGAATGATAATAGGCTTGAAAGCTGATAGCATTTTTTAAAAAAATCAGTTTTATGCGACGAAAGATTGAAAGTTATATATTTTCTAAACAACAATGTGCAAGCCTAATATTTATCTCCAAACAAATCTAGATCAGTTTAACAAAATTCAGGCGAAAACTCACGCTGCTACACACGATTCTAATCAGATTATTCAATCTGAGAGGTGTTTGTAGTCGTAAATAATGAAATAAAAGTGCAGTTGGAATCTTTACTAAAAGGATTAGAATTTAGAAAAGTCCACTATTTTAAGCTGAATGTTGCTCTGAAGAGAATTGGTACGAATAGATATCTTTAGACGTATCTTTTCAGTGGAACACAGAATTATATACTTGGGTGAAAAAAACGTGTAATAAGATTTAAAACAAAATAAGATGTCTTATATTTGAATTGGCGTTTTCTCTGTATTCAATTTCCAAAGCGTCGTTGCAGAAATGTAGAGTTTAATTCCGAACAGTTCTATATTCCTGATTAAATTTAATCCTGCTCTTAGAAATCTTGTTAAACAAATACTCTTAAGTTAGCTATTGTTAAGTACAAAATTCCAAAACATTATCTCAAAATTTCTTTTATTTATTGAAATATATTCGAATCATAAGCATGTCAACATGCTGCTTTCTCCTTTTCCATATTTACCGAGCAAAATCGATATATTTATAGCAAAATCTCTTCGTATTCGTAAGAGACTTTGTTATAAATTCACAGGGATTTCCTTGCAAAGCCAAATAAAATGGATTCTTAATACGATTTTGAGAAGATTTAAATTGGCTTCGTGACAATGAGAAATCGCTATTTTATTTTATTTTCTGTGATAAAAATGCGTCCGGAAAACTTTATCTTTTTGTAATACTTTCAAATAAATGCGTAGTTCTAAAATATATATTTCATATATCGTTTATCAAAAATTCATAATTGAAATGAGATTTTAGTTTTCCGTCACTGTACAAGATTTTCGTATATATATATATATATAT
>JAPMOQ010044256.1:2857123-2879017 GCA_026543055.1 Argiope trifasciata
TATATATATATATATATATATATATATATATATATATATATATAACGTTTTCCCATTTATATTTCTCTAGAATTTTATGAACGAATTCATTTCCTATACGAAAATAAATATTATTCCTTCTCTGATTCTAAACTAAACAATACAGTTGCTTTACAATTCTAGTGGTACGACCAAAATTATTTCTTTTTAGGGCAGCAATGTGCCGTGTGCCAGCAAGTATGAACTATAAATATATGATGTGAATTTTTCTATACTTAATTCCCTGTTTAATAATGGATCTATGGCTATATACATTTCTTTAAATGTGTGTTCCCAGTAATATCATTAATTGATTTTTCATTAAGATTCTACCTGTAACACTAAATTCATAATTATATCACTAAGAAGTTTCTGAGTTTTCTTAAGAAAATGTTACTCTATTATTTTTCCATTTGAATAATCTACTAAATACATCTAGAAGTAAGAATAAAAACTTATACAGTGAAAAAGCAAAGAGTTGATAGAGCAAATCATATGTTATAATTTTTTCTTTAAATTTAAAAATATTTGAAAATTATATTTATTGAAATTCGATGACGGTTAAATCTCCTTGTTGGCTTGCTATATTTTTTATTTTATTTTCTGAAAAAAGACTGAACCTTAATTGGAACATTTTCTAGATAAGACTTCAAAAAAATATATAGTATCTTGAAAAGATATGAAAAATTATAGTAATATTTGCCAACTAATTATCCTAATTATCAAATCCAACAATCTTAATAATAATTACTACTATTAAATGTCTAGTAGTTATTATATAACTTTACATTTTGAAACGCGTGGTGATGTTTAAAACTATGAAATTTCTAATTCCTATTCATAGGCTCTATAAATTTTCTAGTACAGGAAATGTTTATTAATAAAGGCACATATCTGAAAATTTATAGTAATATTTGCTAACTAATTAACTTAATTTTCAAATCCAACAATCTTATTAATAATTACTTCTATTAAATGAATAATAATAATTATATAGCATGTCAAAATTTGTGGGTATGTTTAAAGACATGAACTTTCTAATTCCTTTTCGTAAACTCTATAAATATTCTAGACCGGGAAATGTTTATTAATAAAGACCGACAAAGGTAGATTATTGACCAAATTATATGCCCTAAGAAAAAAGTAATGATGTAGACTAAACTTCAAAATTCTGGGATATATATAAATTCTTTTAGCCAGCTCCTGACTTAATTCGTTTATCCATTTACCCTTTCCAAAATGTCAGTGTCACACATGGATTCATTCGATTGTTAGTACATCGTATTATTTTTTCCCTCCCTTTCTTGGGTGCTGGGCATTCTTTTCTTAGTTTTCGGTATCCTGTCAGATTGGCTATTTTCCTGACCACTGAGTTGGAAATATGGACTACTATGTTTCAGTGTGATAAAAAAGATATCCATTAAAGAACACGTTCTTGAAACAAAACGAGTTTCGATGAAGCTGGCTTTCACCGAAGGAATAGGAGCGGGACTGCACCTCAGGGAATGGATTCGATTCCTTTTCAGGTAAATAATTATTGATTGCGCGGAATTACGTGAGATGGCGTTTCGATGGACTTTCTGTGCGGATCCTATTGCAGTGATAGTTAGCTTGTAACAAATCAGTAAATGTAGAAAATACCAATGAGCTCTATGTAATAGAGAATTCGGTCTATCTGAAAAATATGAATTTAAGGTATCGGATTACGTTAAAAACACTGGTTATCGACCACATTGGTGAATTTTTATCAAGTTGTTATTTCTTGTAGGATTCGGTTCCTTTTCAGGGAAATAATTATTGATTGCGAAGAATTACTTGAGATGGCTTTTAGATGCACTTTCTATACGGATCCTATTGTAGTAATAGTTAGTTTGTAACAAATCAGTAAATGTAGGTTTACCAGAGAGCTCTAGGTTATATAGATTTCGGTCTATCTGAAAAATATGAATGAAAGGTATCCGACTACGTTAAAAACACTGATTATCGAATACATTGAAATAATTTTTATCAGGCTCTTATTTCTTTTAGTTCAAACTTTCCTCTTTCCAAATCAGTTTATCTTTTCTAGGAAAAGGAAAGCCTGATTTATCATAAAATGAATATTATCAAATTTTCAGCTATTTGACTTCATTAATTCTTCAACCTCAAAAATTTTCTTAAAACTTTAATTTTTATAAAAATTCCTTTCAGTTAACGTGATATGTCATACATAAAAATTCCAGCGTGTGTTTTAAATAATGTGGGCAATGAAGTGAACGAAAAAGTTTTATTGTAGTTGAAATACTTTTTTTAAAATTTTTAGTAGTTTTTTTTTTAAATAAGTTGTGAATTTATGAAATAAATGTATTTATACACATACCTTTTTTGCATCTCAATATTTTTTTAGACGTTGGTTCATTTCATTCATTATTATGTTCTATAACTTATGTACGAAGAAAAAAAGGATTGCTGCATTATCATTTCGTGTAGAGAGTTAATCGTTTTGGTTAAAATTAAACCGCATTTTTTTAATTTTCAAATATTTTTTATTTATAATATTTTTTACTATGACTGACACTACATAAAAAAAAACTATACATTTAAATAGATTTAAAAAAATACAATCATTCAAAATTGTTTCCTCCGAACCTACTGGGATACAAAAATTTATCCGTAATTAAATATATAAATAGCATAGATATATTATGCGGTCCTATTTCTTTATTCTTTTATGTTTCATAATATGTTATATACCGTCTGTCTAGCATAATATAGTACTAACAACACTTGGAAATCAAAATGCATGAACCATGAATTAATAACTGATTTCAGTAATCTTATCTATTAGAAAAAGTGACTCCGCTGTATAATATTCATGAAAATAGTATAAGAAAAAGGATTCGAAAAAAAAATTATGAGTTAAACAAAATTTTTTAATTAGCAAGCGCATTTATAGACATGAATAATTTTGTTTAAATTTACATATTATGATAAATATGATGCTGTATGTAATGATTTTCAAATCTAATAAACAATCGAATTTATAGTAAATATGAAAGCAAACTTAGCTATAGAAACTTTACACACGCACACACACATATTTGTGGTTTTCACTGCATATTCTCTTTTTTCCCACTAGTTGTAGGAAATTAGAATATTGAAGCATATTTGCCTTGCTTAATTTAAGAGCATATTTTAATAATGCAATGTCTTCCACAACGGAAAGGATGATTGAATAATGGTTTTCATATATAAAATTTCAATAAAAAATAGAAATTACGAGCCGCATTCAATAATGGTGATTAATACATTCAATAATGATGATTAAGTATATGCCTCAAATAAGGGAAGAGAAAATCTTTAAAAGAAACTAAAAATAAATTAAATAGATCTACAGATCTTTAAAAGAATTTAAGAATAACGTATTTTTCCTTTTTCCATCAAAACGTCTTCCAACGTTTTCGTCTTTTGAAATTTCGCACAACTGAAATAACATTTGATAAACTTACTTGATAAAGTTGATTGCTTGAGCAAATCTTCGTAAAATGGTAAAGCAACTTAAAACTTGATAAAGCAAATCTGCGTATTATTATTCCTTTCATTAAATGTTTATGGAAAAATTACAGGTACAGGAATAGAATTCAATTTTGTGACATTGAAATTCCAATATATTAAACTACTTCCACAGAAAACAAGTCCAAATCAAAATAGATTCTCAAATTTTAATCTAAGATTTATTGGAATTACAATAAATTCCTATAAATATTGCTATTATTTGGAAAAATAAAGATGCATAGTCATTTCTATATTACCAGCAAATCGAAGCTCGTGATACTATAGAAGGCACGAATTCGCCAGCCATGATTAGCAGGAACAATGTATCAATCCAGTGTTCATCCGTGTGCCCTGGGGTGCCTTCGCATAACATTGAATTTCAATCATTCAGCTTTTAACGAAGAGTCGAGAGATTGAAGTGCTTTGGACCCTCAGTCAATTATCATGCTCGGGCTGTTGGCGATCAGGGCCGAAATGGATCGATGCCTGCATTTATCGAGCACGCCCGCAACTGCCTGAGTTTGATTTCGAGGAATCAGGGCCCTCAAACCGGAAAGCTTAATTTAAATATCTGGCACAAGCAGTTGTGCGGTCGGCGTTTGATAGGAGTCCTTGTCAATCTAGGATTCGAGATTTCTAACTATCAAGCTATAGTTAATTAATTTGTGAGGTAGATTTAATATCGCTCAGAAGACAAGGGTTTATATGATTTATAATAAATAACGTGAAATCGAATTGATTGGTTTTAATAAGGAAATTTAAATAAAATATTGACAAAAATATAAACAATAAATTTAATTTTCTTCAAATATAGCGATATAAACATTAGATACTAGAATTATCATATAAACTTCATTTAAAATTTTAATCAAAAGTTCTTGTTAAGTAATTTATTTTTTATTTATGCTATTAAAATAATTAATTTATTTATTATAAGTAATTTATTAATGCTTTAGTTATTTTTAAAAACATTAAATAAAAAGTAATTAAATTAATATTTATCAAAAATATTAAAGTTATAGTTAACTTTTCACCTTAATACTTCAAATTATTAAAGTAATTAACTTTTTTATTTGCAATAAGTTTCTTTATATACCAACAAACATTCCATAAAGAAATTGGTTATAAGTATAAAATTTAATTTTTTCAATTACGCTGATTGGACTCTTTTAATTTCTCTATCTAAAATACTAGTAAAAATTTAAGTTGATATTATGTCTTCAGCCCCAAAATTTGACATAATATAAACACACGTAATACATAAAGAATGTTCTTTCTACTCTTAGAAACAAACTTTTTTGCAAACATTCAAATGAATAAATACTCACGAAATATTTTATTGAAGTAATTCCTATCACAACATCATCACTCATGCACCTTGCAAATACTTTCAACAAATACTTTTGAAAAATGTAAAAAAGTTAAATTTGTATTTGTTATTAAGCTAAAACAAACAAATTTTGGTGAAAACATTTTTAACTCATGCATAAAAATAATTATTAATGTCTTTAATATAGTGTTGCATGAATATTTATCAATTTTGTTTGTTTTAAATGCCTAAAAGCCTGATGCTTATTCAGCTTACTGTAGTATTTTTTTCATATATTGTTCTTTTTATTTATAAATTAATAATCCGAAATATCTAATATGTTAAAAGAAAAAATTCCATCTAAAAGTATTTCCTGACCAATTTTAATTTTCTAGAAAATCACATCACCTCCACTGATTAACAAATTTAGATTAATGATTGAAAGCATTTTATTCGGCTAATGAAATGGTGTCTAAAACAATGATTAATTTTTAAAGAATTTAAACAATCAAATATCCTTTATTTTCAACAATATACAGAACAAAAATTTCAATGCAACAGATGCCACTGTATTTTATAGAAACATGAGTAACGGAGCTGCAAATGCCATTCATATGTGCAACAAAGAGTAATACTATAGAATATATAGTACATTGCTCAACATAACACACTGCGCATGCTCTTACAACCAAAGAATTTATGCTCTTCTTTCATCGATTCTTTATCTATACACTGCTCTAAATTGAATAAACCAGAAATATAGAATGCTAAGGAATTCGAAAAAATATGCTTTCGGAACCTTCATTATGGTCTACTTTAAAGCAGATAAAAATAATCTCATTTATTTAGATACATATTTACTAACTTTACGAAAAGTAATAAATTTAATATATAATTTCAAATATATATATATAAAATAATTTAAAAATATTATCGGAATATACTTATACAGATATAAAACTAATAGAACTAAAAACTATAATATGATAATTGGATCTGCATTATCTTTACATCATATATATATATAAAAAATTAAAGATAAGTTCATTACAAGAGTCTTATTGCTACTGAAATTGTGAAATTGAAGCTTCTGAATTATTCTGTACTGATGATACGGGAATCTGAACCATTATCCTCAATTCTTCATCATTAATTTGCTTTCGTCACGCACATCTAAACTCGCCTTTGGCACTAACGTCTCTCTTGGGACATTCAAAGTGTTATTTGCATTGACATTTAACGATAAAGTTTAATTTAAATAGAAGTTTAAATATTTAACCAACTTTCCATATAGCTAAAATTTATAATTCTTAACACAGCGTATAAAGATATTTCACAAGGTATAATTTGTTAAACGAAAAAATAAATAAATAAAATAAAGTTAATAAAAACAGTTAAAAAATATTAATTCCATTTCTTGGTCGGTCTAATGCCACTTGGTCATCCTATAATTTGTTAAACGAAAAAAAAAATAAAGTTAATAAAAACAGTTAAAAAATATTAATTCCATTTCTTGGCCGGTCTAATGCCACTTGGTCATCCTAAGCCGAATGAGCGGAGCCCTTTTGAAGGAAAGCAGAAGGCAGTGCGCTTTTTGTTCTTCCCGAGCACCGTTAAGGTGAAAGTACAACTTTGCTTGAACAAACAGGACACAACCTTTTTTAGGGGACGGTCGAACTCGTTCATCCATCCACAAGTCAAAACTTACATCTCAATCAGAGACCGACTCATTCCTGATTCTGTACCCCAAGAGGTATGGAAACTTTGAGGACTTTGCAGTCACGACCTATTTAACGTGCCCCAATGGCCATCAGCCCATACGACGGTCTTTGGCCCTGACGAGGACAGAACTCGCTACCTTTCGGTTACAGACTGTCGCTTTACCAACCAGGTATTGAGGACTCCTTTACAATTTCTAAAATGTTTAAATATGTATGATAAAAAATATGTTTATCTTTCCAGCCTTTCAGTCTTTATAATATTTCATCACTATAAATACAATATTTTTACATATACATCACTATAAATATAAATTTTTTTATTTATAATTATAATTTTCTCCTAGGTATGGAATCAAAAATTAATGATATTAAAAACAACAAGGAAAATACTATTAAAGTGTTTTTGAGCAAAAAGACAAAAGCTCAGCAAATTTTGAAATGCAAGTTATTAGATGAAAAGAAAATGATATATATATGTATATATATATATATAATTTTCTTTTATAAACATGAAAAGAGTTACGCTAAAAAATATGTGTGAAATAAAAAGAAACATTAGCGGATGAAGAGATTGAAATATGAAAACATGTTGATTATATGATTGAAATATGATTGATATATAAAATTAATTCCAAATTATAAAGATCATAAAACTTTCTGCAATACATGAATCCAATCCAATAAATTTTTAATAAGCTGCTACCCTGCATTATTTTACGATCAGTTAGATAACTGCGAAGAATTTATTGATTTAGGAAATTGTATGTCCATTTAAAGGATGTAAAATAGTTATCTAATATATTCGTGAGTATTTGACGTAATTATTTATTAAACAAGAAAAATAATTTAAAATATTTGAATACAAATACCGAAACAGTTTTGTTACTATGTTTAAAATAGTCACTTTGTCTTAAAGGAGCAATTTATTGAATCTTGTGATTTAAAAATAAAAGTTATAAATAAGTTGGAATGACTCTAATAAATTTCTTTGTAAAGGGACCACTTTATTATACAGTCAATAAAATTATATTTTCTTTTGGTTCATGATAACATAAAAAAATTATTTCAAATGCAAATTTAAAATAAATTTTTACTTCAGGAAAATTTAGCTTTATATACAGAATATATAGATACTTTTAAGTACAATTATATTGTATTTATTTATAATGTTATTCATACATGACTAATGACAGAATCTATGCCTATTTGAATACATTCCAAATATATTATTAACTTTAACATTTTAAGCAATCTATGGTATTTCTAAATTGATTTAGCTACTTTGATTTAATTATTACATAAGGAAATTTAGAGTCTTTTGAATAGCTATTAAAATATGCAATTTACAATATGTTTTTATTAGCAGATAATTTAATAAATGCTTAATTAGTCCCATAAAATATTATTGAAATGTTTCCACCGATTTGAGCTGTATGTTACATATTAATCTAAATTTTTGGATAGTATTTTAATTAAAAATTTCCTAAGAAAATACTAGAAAAAAGGTATATAGGAGCCTAATTTTTTAATTAATTCATATCCTTCACATATATTTATTCATATAAATTATATTATTTGTATATATTAATTGATATAAATTTATGAATAGCATTTTAATTAAAAATTTCCAAAGAAGATACTAGAAAAAAGTGTATAGCAGCGTAATTTTATAACTAATTCATATCCTTCAACATATTTTAAAAATTATGTTTTACATGTAAAAAATAGATAGATACAATGCAAATAAAGATAGATATTCAATAATAGTTTATAATATTTAAATTTGCAGTAATTAATGAAATTAAAATATTGTTTAGAACAATGTGCTATAAATTCTGAGTTTATCACGCATCTTTAAAAAATAATAAAATTTATTTTGAAAAGATGTGTGAATTATTATAAAAATGTATTTACATCTGTATTACTAGCATGAAGTACAAAAACTAACAAAAGTTTTATCAATCATTATTCTAATTGTTTGCATCACAAACAAAAATTATCTTTTGCCTTTTTGTACATTAATGTAATAGAATGATTTATTAATAAATTCTCCGAAAACAGAATAAATTCCTTATTCGAATCCAACACTTGTGAAATAATAATATAATACATTGTTATTATTATACCACTGTGCCTCAGTTTCATTCAATTATCTTGGAGCACCTGAAGAAATATATTTTTCGACTAGATTGAATATAGTTAAAATATTTATATATTTCTTAATGTATAATTGATTTTTGATTCATTCGGTTGCACAGTAATAGAAAATTTAAGATTAGATAGTTGCTGGTATTTTCTCTAGTTTTTCAACTTAACATTTTCATAAGTGAATGATACATCAATATATCTA
Organism: Argiope trifasciata; assembly: GCA_026543055.1. Taxonomy (NCBI): domain Eukaryota; kingdom Metazoa; phylum Arthropoda; class Arachnida; order Araneae; family Araneidae; genus Argiope; species Argiope trifasciata. Next base: position 2,866,056 of record JAPMOQ010044256.1, read on the forward strand.
GAATGTAGATTTCGTAATTTTAATAGGCAAGATTGAAATGTTCTATAATAAAATCATAGCTGTCGGCATAGCGTTCCGATTTCCAACAATTACTAAAGCATAATTAATTCAATCTATTATTATTTAAATTAATCAATCTATTATTTCCTTCACACATGCATTTAATAGAATAAAAATTATGTATCTCAATAGCATAGACACATGTTTATAATAATGGAGTAATAAAATATTGTCTTCGAAATTTTCTTCATCTAAATTAAAGTGAAATTGCTTTAAATCAGCGTTATAGCATTTTGAAACAACAAATTAGAAATCACGAAAATTATGCAACTTTTTTAAATTCCAAAAATTATTTTAAATGAGTAAAATTGTGGTATTATATTGACGCAGGCCGATGAGATATTATAATAAACGGATTGGTCTTATTGCATATACAGTAAAATACTGAAATGCCTACTCAACGTGGGTGAAATTATTATTTCTTGTAGTTCAGACTTTCTTCTTTTCAAAACAGTTTAATCTTTTCTAAGAAAAGGAAGGCCTGACCTACAACCCAGGGTCCTCGTTTTTTGAGCTAAAATTTGTCTTTGTCTTCAATTTTCTCAAACCTTCAATTTTCATAAAAAGTCTGCTCCGTTAAAATAATATCTCAATAATGGTGTTATTTGCATGAAGATATCAGCGTGTATTTTAAATAATAAGGCAATGAAATGAAGCAAAAGTTTTACTGTTGGTGAAATACTTTTTCTTTTATAGGTATTTTTTGGGAAAAATAAGTTGTGAATATATTGAAAAAAGGCATATACACTGATGGAAAAAAAATCCCAACACCAAGAAAAAATTATTGTTCAGTAATGAAATTTTAGGAATACATTTGTCTAGGTAACATATTTAATTGGTTAAAATTTCAAAATCACAGGTAGAGCCATTGGCGAGAAGAGCCATTTCAAATGTGAAATGTCGGTACATTAGTAACCACTAGAATTTTGAATGCCAGCATGCAAACGTGCATGCATTGTGTCGTACAGGTGTCAGATATCAGTTTGTGGGATGGAGTTCCATGCCTGTTGCACTTGGGCGGTCAATGCAGGGACGGTTAATGCTGTTTGTGGATGACGCTGGAGTTGTCGTCCAATGATATCCCATACGTGCTCGATTGGAGAAAGATCTGGTGATTTAGCAGGCCAAGGCAACATGTCGACACTCTGTAGAGCATATTAGGCTACAACAGTGGTATGAGGGCGGGCGGTGTCCTGTTGGAAAACACCCCCTTGAATGCTGTTCATGAATGGCAGCACAACAGGTTGTATCACTAGACTGACGTACAAATTTGCAGTCAGGGTGCGTGGGATAACCACGAGAGTGCTCCTGCTGTCATACGAAATTGCTCCCCAAACCATAACTCCGGGAGTAGCCCCTGTGTGTCTAGGTCGCAGACAGATCACTAGCAGGCGTTCTGATGTATTCTGATGATGATTAGGTGTGTGCCCAAAGTGGCGTTACACCGGTGAAAAGCTTACAATTACAATTAAAAAAATCTAATTTAAATAGCGATCAAAAGACTCGCTATTCAAACATAACTTTTTCATCTTGTACACGAAAAAAAAAGAAAAAAAAGGCTGAACCAAAAAAAAAAAAAAAAAAAAAAAAAAAACAAAGAGAAAGAAAAAAAACTTAGAGGGAAAGACAAAAAATAATAAGAAAAATAAAAAATGAAAAATAATAATAAATAAATAAATAAAAACATATAAATAAAAATAAAAATATAAATAAAGAATAGTCCATTATCCGGAACAAAAAGCTTCAGATACAGAGCTCTTCCTGCAATTTTACAAACAGAATATTCTTCACTTTTAGCAGGGCTTGAATTTCTTTCTTGAATTCTTTCAAACTTTGACGAAAGGCAAAAAATAAAGTCCATTTAAAGTCTAAAACTGGTAAAAAACATTTACACTAAAAATGATTTGTCCCAAGGTATAACCGAGAAAGAGTTCTTTTCCTTTTGCCAAAAAGAAAAAAAATGGAGTGCAAGGCGATTCAGATAGGCGATAATAGGATAAATTATTATTCCGTTTGGAAAATTTTGCTTTCGTTGTGAAACAGGAAATCCAAAATATTTTGGGCTTCAAAAGACAGTTTATTATTTGACAAAATTTGAGAGATAAGCTGATGTGGTTTAATAAAATTTCTAAGGTGTTGAAGAATAGGGCAATGGAAAATGTAGTGGGGAATATCGTCATAATCATTACCACATCTACAACTACAGTTCCTCAGATTGAATCTTTTAAGGTGATGCGGGGAAAGTCCATGGTTAGTGTTTAACTGGGCTAAATATTTATTGTCAATGCATGTATTTCTTTTTACTTGAGTAAATATATTGAAAGTAAAGCGGCCTGTTTCATTATTTTCCCATCTTGATTGCCATTCATCAATGAGGATTTTACGAAGACGATTTTTGATTGATATGTCGGATTCTCCAAGGTCATAGTCTATTTTAGGTTTAATCGTAGCAGCTTTGGCAGCCAGATCAGCTAGTTCATTGCCTTTGATACCAATGTGGGCTTTAACCCAATGTAGTGAAATATTATCATCTATCAGACTTTTAACATCTTCTATTAAATTATTTTTTGGATTAAATTTTTGTAGAGCCTTTAATACACTCAGGCTGTCAGTGAAAATATGGTAATGCAAATTCGGTTTGTTATGGTTTTTCCAATTTAAAGCTTGATATATTGCAAAAAGTTCTGCTTGAAAAACTGAGCAGTGATTTTCAAGTCTAAAATGAAACTCTTCAATTTTATCTTCTCCCTCAAAAACACAAAAAGCCGCCCCAACTTGTTCATTCCTTTTAGAACCATCCGTATAGATGGAATATGGAGCTGTCACTCTAGAAACATCCCACTGCACCTTTACGATCTTACTTGGATGAATCCATCTGTTTTCATAAGTAATCATATTAGAACAGTCAATTGATTTGTCAAAAATATGGATATCTTTATAGTGATTTTTTATAGAATACCATGCGGTTTCTATATCACAAATCAGATCGACTGGTTCAAGGCCACTAATTGTTTGTAGAGCAGCTGTGGATGTTGTACGAAAAGCTCCCGTTATTGCTAGCAGTGCTTTGCGTTGCACGCTATTGATCTTTTGTCTTTGTCTATTTGTGCCCTTCCACCAGGCTGCAGCTGCATACACTAAAATTCTTTCTAGGGCTCTTTTGTATAAAATTTTGACAACTTTTCCTGAAATTCCTCTGTTGTACTTGGCTATTGTAAGTCTATTTAAAATTTTAGTCATCTTGCTTCCCACGTGATTTATATGGGCCAAACCATTTAACCTGTCATCAATAATGATTCCAAGAATCCTCATATTTCTTGTGAGCTTGATTGATTTACCAGCATACGAGCAATACGGAGGGTGCTTTTAACGCCCTTTCTTCCCAAAAGGAATAAGCTGCGTTTTTTCATGCTCAAAAGTAATCTTAGAATCCTTACTCCAACAATCTAATTTTTTCAATGCGCTTTTAACCATATCTTGAATTTTATGCTTACTGGTTGCTGCCACAAACAGATAAAAATCATCCGCATATGCAATTATTTTAATATCTTCTCCAAAATTAATTCGGAGTGCTTCATTAGCTACTAGAAGCCAGTACAACGGTCCAGAATTAGAACCCTGAGGGCATCCGATTGAATATTCTCTATTAAAAATTTGATCACCGTAAGACAAAAAGACTTTTCTGTCGTTGAGAAAACTTGAAACCACACTAAAAAGGTTTTGGGGGCAATTCATATTTTTCAAGTTATGTAATACTAATGGCCACCAAACTCGACTAAAAGCACTTTTCACGTCTAAAGAAATTATTACACTGTGTTTTGAGTTATTTCTTGCTTCAGAAATCCAATTCATAAGGTGAATAATTGCATCAGTAGTAATTTTACCAGGAATGAAACCATATTGATTTTGATGTAGGTAATTATTTTTAAATAAGTGATAGAATAACCTCTGAGTAATCATTTTATCAAATATTTTCCCAATGTTATCAAGAAGACAAATAGGCCGAAAAGCAGCTGGATCTGTGTCTTTTTTATTCGATTTGTTAAATAACACAAATTGTGCTACTTTCCATTTTGAAGGGAAATATCCATGTTGCAGGCATTTGTTATACAGATCAACAAAAATTTTGCCATTACAGTGAAATGCTTCTTTAATAACTCCTGCTGAAATACCATCGGGTCCTGGAGCTTTTTTGTTATTTAAGCTGTTGATAGTATGTTCCACTTCGAAAACTGAAAAAGGAGGATCATTTGGAGTATTTGGAGGAATTCGGCTATTGTAACGAATATTTTTATGAAGAGGTGTCGAATCGCCATCATCCGACGGGAAGTGAAAATCAAATAAAGCATCTGTAGCTTCCTTGGGAGATTCAGCTAAAGATCCATCTGCTTTTTCAATTGCGCTGAGTTGGAAATTTAGCCACGTCAAAATGAATACCAAATGGTTCACTTGATGTTACATTTTCGCATAAATTGAACCAATCATTTCTTTTTGCCCAGTTTAAACTTATTCTATACTTTGCCTCTGCTTCTTTAACTTGCATTCGAAGATACTTCCTATCACTTATATCTTTGGCCTTAAATAATTTTCTCTTTGCTCTTCTAACATCACTTCTGAGAACCTCTAGTTTTATAGACCACCAATTATGCTTTTTCTTCAGGTGTTTATTTGACTTATTCAATTTACTGTTTCTACAGGCAGATACAATAATTTTTGTTATACTCTCAACATATAAATAGAGGTTTTCATTTTCTATATTTTCCATCTTTTGGAAATCTTTAGCAAGCAGAAGTCGAAATTTTTGTAAATTTAAATTTTCTACATATAATCTATTACTTTTAAATCTTTTTGGTCACTCAGTATAAAGTGAAAAACTTATACTATTATGGTCACTGCAAGTTGGTTCTGAATCAATTTTCCATTTAAAAATGTTTTCTGATAATATAGGATCACTGATGGTAATATCTATCCATGATCTTCCTTGGGAACCATCAAACGTTGGAGGAGAATTTTCATCATTTAAAATAACAAGTCCTTTCGAGAGGAGAAATTCAAGTAATAAACGGCCCCTATGGTCTTCAAAATCACCACCCCATACAGAACTCTTTGCATTAAAATCTCCTGTGATCAAAACTCTATCATGAGAGTGCTGTAAACAATTTTCCAATTCAGTTAAAGTAGTTTCAATATCTTCAGAGGGAGGACAATAAACAGAGAGGATCATTAAAGTAGACTTACGAAAAGGAATGGTAATTGCAATGATATTGTTGGAAGAGAAAACCTTCATTGCTTGAAGGTGTTTATTGTAGACTATGATACCTGATTTCAGATTATCTCTGTCAGAGAAAAAAGTTTTAACATTTGAGGAGAAACCAATTGGTCTATTGTTCTTTTGATAAATTTCTTGAATGCATGCAATACTAATTTTTTGATCTTCAGCTCTTTTATTAAGGTTTTTAGTTGCAGCAATTGCATGATGTAAGTTCAGTTGCACAATTTTAAGTTCAGAAAAAAGCGAGTCACACATATTGGATTCTTGTAGCTAAATACTCAATTTCTTTCTCTAAAGATGGGCATTTATTATCACTTGCATTGTGTCTTACATCTCTATTATAATCAAATTTATTATTTGCTTCAACACAGTTGATACAATTAGGTGATTTTGGGCACTGATCATGCTTATGCCCCTCTTGTCCACATTTTGTACAGGTCTCCATATTGCAACAATTGATACTAATATGTCCAAATCTATTACATTTGTAACATTTTGTTGGTCTTAAAAATTCTCTAAGAGAAAGTCGAGACCATTCTAGATAATTTTTTTTCTTTTTCATCAAAAACCTGAATGTTAAAGGCTCTGCTTGAATAACCCAATGACATTTGTTATTGTTTTTGCTATTTAATTTGAAGAGCACCAAAATGTCTTCTTTTTTTACTTCATTTTGCTTGCATAACTTTTCTAAGAACTGTTCTTTAGAAATTTCATTATCTACATCATAAATAATGCATCGAGGTTTTTTCATATTGGGTTTCTTAATAACAATTTTTTCTTTAAGTTGAGTATTTGTCTGAATTTCTTGAACAATTTTTTCTAAACTATTGGCTGAATCGCATTCGACTGCTACACCTCCATTGCTTATTTTTTTAATGTTTTTAACTCCCACATTAATTTTGCTTGGGGCAATATTTTTGAACAAAGATGCTTTTGTTTCTTCTGAAGATATATCTTTTTCTTTAGGATAAATCAATGAGACGAATTTCGGAGGAAGCTTTCTAAGTGTTACTTTAGGCTTGGCTGCTATTTTGGCATATGTAGGAATCTCATCCGCTTGAGAGGTAACAATATTTTTGGCGTTATTACTATTGTAGTCTTGTAAGATTTCAATTTTTCCCTTTAACATTGAAATTTGCTCCATTTGAGAGAAAATTATTGCTACTAAATTATCAAGCTGACATTTGATAACATCTTGTTCAACCTTTTTAATTTTTGATTTAGTCTGTGAAATGATGGATACAACCGTATCAAAGCAAGTTAACGCTATTTTATCATCATTTGTAATATTTTCTTTCTTGGCCGTTTCGTTAGCATTCATAGCTCTATCCGTCTCTTCTAAATCTAAGGGATCAGAAGATCGCAACATACTTAACTTAATATTTGCAGCAAAGTGTTCTAAAGAGCGATAAATACTAAGATATTTTTAAGAAAACAAGGAGAAATAAAGCGATTTACCAGTTCACCAGTTGAACGCTTCTTAATAACCTTTTGCGCATGCGCCGGTAGCCAAAAGATTCAATATGGCGGCCTTGTCGAGACAGCGTAGCCCATAGTCAATTGCAAGATAGCTTCTAATTTCACAAAAACGTCAATATGAATATCAAAATTCGCTCACGAAAGGAGAATTTGAGACGACCGCTTGTAGCGCAACACAAAACAAATCGATAAACCTCTCAATTTACCTACTAGTTAGCAATAATTTGAAGAGTAAAAATGTAAACACACTAAGTACTCGCATCCGAGAATCAGTTCTCTAGCAGGCGTTCACCTGGCCTCCTTCTAACCAACAAACGGTTATCACTGCGACCAAGGCAGAACCGCCTTGCATCAGAAAACACAACAGATCTCCACTCCGTCCTCCAATGAGCTCTAGCTTGACACCACTCACGTCACAAACGGCAGTGGTTTGGAGTCAGTGGAATGCACTGTACAGGGCATCTGGCTCGGAGCTGTCCTTGAAGTAACCGATTTGTAACAGTTCGTTCTGTCACTGTTGTGCCAACTGCAGCTCGAATTTCAGCTGCAGACGCAGTACGATTAGCCACAACTATACGCCGAATACGACGGTCTTCCCTCTCAGTAGTACCACGTGGCCGCCCGGAACATGGTCTTCTTGAGGCAGTACCTTCCATTGACCACTGCCGCCAATACTCATGCACAGTGGATACATTCCTGCCAAGTCTTTCAGCAATATCGCGGAAAGAAAACCCACCTTCTCGTAGCCCTACAACACGACCTCGTTCGAACTCAGTGAGCTGTTGATAATGGCTCCTTCGTCTTCTCAGAGACATCCTTGACTAACATTATCCCACTACGTCAAATCTCAACTGTAAATAACGATCACGAACCTTACAGCGCTCATTTGCATGTTCATAGTGTCGCTACTAGTGCCACACTTACGCGCGTAGCTCGAAATTTGAATCGACGTCATCTTTCAGATGTATAAACAGGCCTTCCAATTTTCGTTTATCCAGCACAGCTCCTTCCTAGGTTGGGATTTTTTTCCATCAGTGTATGTATAATTTTACCTATCACTTCTGTGCATCTCAAAACCTTTCTTAGATATTGGTTAATTTCCTTCATCATTAAACTCTTTAACATGTGTGCGAAGAAAATCAGAACTGCTGTATTACTATTTTGTCTAGAGTGTTAACAGTTTTGGTTAAATTTCAATAAAATTTATTTCAAATTTTCCTATTACTCAAAATATATAACATTTTCAAATAATTTTATTGTATTTATAGTATTTTTAATTATAAGTGACAATACTTCTGAACCTCACAGTTTTAGTTATTTTAAATAATCCATTTTTTTCTTTCTAACGTTGTCGGATACCTTATAATTTCTCTTTATAAACATTATATCTCTATTGTAACTGCTTACTCAGAGTAAACATTCCATGCAATAAAAAGGCACTGATTCCGAGACAGAATTATAATAGTTTATGCATTGAATATTTTGAAGAATTAAAACTTAATTTAATGTGATGGTTTAGTTTAGTTACATTCCCATCCCATTTTAAAGCAACACTAGGGTTATTTTAGGATGGACATCGAATTTTTGAACCTCAGTCAGATGACTAGGACGACTCCTGAACTGGCAACCCCCTTCCTCCCTACACCACACCACACGAACGGGAGGATGTTTGGGCTGACAGATTTAATGTGCAAGAGACTCCCTCACACGAAGGTTCTTCGGTGGAATCGAATCTCGTACCTGAAATCAAGTCTCGATTCCGAAACTGAGACCTTACCACCAGGCCACCGCGGCCCCATTTAATCTGATTAAAAATATAAAACAATTTAACAGAGACATATCAATTTTTATGCACTTTCATTTAACTTTTCTTTAACTTGAAGGGATTATGTTTCGTAATCGATATTTCACTTCATCAGCAATAGTTTTTTGAAGTTTAGTGATAGGCATAAATAAACATTATTTTATTATTTCCATGTTTTCTTTTATTAAAGTATCCAACTACATTAAAAACACTTATTATCGATCACATTGGTGAATTTTAATTTTATTGTTATATTTTCTAGCTCAGACTTTCTTCTTTCTGAAACAATTTTACCTTTTCCAGGATAAGGATGGCCTGACCTATTATACAGCAAAACATATTTTTCAGCTAAGATCGTCTTTAACTTAAATTTTAATTTTCATAAAAATTCTCCACCGTTAACATGATACCTCAAAAACTAATAGAGGTATTTACATAAAAATTTCAGCGTTTGTTATAAATAATAGTGTCAATGAAATGAACAAAAAAATTCTATTGACGGTGAAATATTTTTCATTTATAGGTGTTTTCAGAGAAATAAAATTGGGAATTTATGAAAACAGTGCATATATTCTCATATTTTATTCTATAACTTCTTCGCATCTCAAAATGTTTCTTAGATTTTGGTTCATTTCATTCATCATTGTATTTTATAAATTGTGTCCGAAGAAAATGGGATGGCTGCATTACAATTTTGTGTACAGTGTTAGCCGTTTTGTTTTAATTTCATTAAAATCTACAAGAACTTTTTTTTCTCAAAGTATAGTATATTCTTCACTTTTTTTATTTATAGTGTTTATAACTGACAACACATAAAAAATCATAAATAGTTTTTAAAAAAATCCTCCTTCGAACGTAGCTCCTTCGAACTTAATCAATTCATTAAGTCAAATAATGATGTATTATTTACATTAAGCATAAACTTTACTTTTCATATGAATCCTTTTATAAGGCTTTTTCTAAAATTGTATGCATCTCTTGTTTGCTATTGGTCAAAAATTGTATGCGTCTAGTATTATAACAAGGTATTTTGCTTCAAGCGTACCAGATACCATATCTCTCTCTCTGTCTCTTTTGCTTTGGAGGAAAAACATTTTGACATCTTGACAAAATTTCTTAGAAATAGAAGGAATGAAAATAGAAAGTTCAAACATTATATAATCCTTTCCTCAAATACATATTTTGTAAACAGTAGAGCTTTGAGCTTTGAAATTCTTAATTCATAAGAAAGAAGTATTGAACAATCAGAAGAAATATAAAATACAAATATAGAACTATATCATGTACTACTAAATTTAGATTTATTTTCTGAATGAAGTTAAAAGAATAAGAAAAAAGTATTTGAAGCATTTTGTTTGTTTTTCAAGTCATTCTTGCTTTGTTTACTTTATATTACTTGTTTTACCGATATTAATTATATTATTTTTCTGCTAGTATTTGTTTACAATTTTATTTGCAATAAATCCAGTTTATTTTTCCTTCTAGGTAAATACTTTAGAAAGTTAAAATGATACAGAGCATTTTCATTTTCTTGGTAACGTACCTAAATTGGATGCACGGAAGCAGATATACAAATTAATCCCATCTTCAAATAGATATTGATGTAAAGCGCATATTATAATGATGTAAAAAAATACTATTTTCGGCATTTATTTTAGTTTTGTATTTTCCATTCCTTTCCTCATCATTCAGCTAAAGTATTTAAGAGTTCTTAATGCATGTTTTATATATTGTTGAGTTTGTTTGTTTAAAATTTCTATTAATATGTTTAGAAATTATCTTTTATATTATTATTTGCGACTTCGTCAATAGAAGAAAACCAACATTGTTTTTAGCATACATCTATGCTGGATGTATGAAGTTTACTTTTAGCTACAACATTGTTTTCTTTTAATCCAAATACATTCACTAATGATTAATATAACAATAAAACAGAAAAATGGAACACAGTATATGTTGTATCCTGAAGTTTTATCGCTTTTTCCATAAGATTTATTAGAAATATCTTAAGATTGGTCTTACAGAAAAAAAATGAATATAAAAAAATATGCACAGTATTTTTAAAGAGTCAATTGAGATTTAGGCTGTATAATAATTCAATTTTGAATAGAAAATATTTTTTTGAAGAAAGATATATTGCGTAGTTTTTAAATATTTCAATCCAAAAGAAAATTATATTGATATCATTGTTTTTAGAAAGTTATTATTTAGTTTTTCTTAAAGTAAAATTATTGCAAGTGCGAATTTCTACAATATGTATTTCAACGCTGTCATGTGCTAATATATTCCAATAATTGCTATTAAAATTCTTATACCATACAATACAATGCAAATACAATAATTAGTTAGCTATTACAAGCATAAAATTATGTATATTTTTTCATTTACCAAATATTCACTTGTTTTTTGAACTGACTGTTTTATTTATATTAGCATTTTGGATTATTATTCACACTTTTAATTTTAATGTTAAAATGAAACTGATGCTTAATTTTATTAAATATGTTCATAGTAATATTAAGAAACAAATTATTATAAATTGATAATTTATGATGTGTTATATGACTTCTAATTTTCTTTTGTTGATGTAGATCAATTTTGAAATGTTGCATCCGTCTATATTTTTACTGCTTTAAAAATGTTTTACAGATTTTTTAACCAATATTTTAAATATTCTAAATTAAAAAATCTCAGCTCTCTGAAACAGATTTCCAAAATTTGATAGCTAAAAGATTTAAGTAATATCCGAATCTATTTGAATTTTGATAAATTAGATATCGGTACTTAACATAATTTGTAAGGATCAGATCATTTTGGAAATTCTTAAGCAATGCATTTCTATTCAAAATATTATACACAGGGAAAATTTAATTCAAATTGTTTTCTCCCTAACGAATTTAGAAATGAAAAAAAAACAATGTCTGATTACCCTTTCATTAAAAAGGTTCTTTAAAAAATTTGGTCAGCAAATATTGAAAATTTAATGAGATGAAGCATTATTATTTTTATTTTAAATTTTAAACTTTTACAATGAAAAAAATGCTTTTCAAGTATAAATTTCTGAATAGTTAGTTTGAACATTGTAAAATAGAGCATTTTTTGTAGAAAAAAGAATATGGATCCCTAATTTCTTTCAAGTACAATTTAGAGTCACATGAAACTACCTGGTAATACATTTTGATTACGAGAACAAATCTCCTGTCATAAGGAGAATTTGGTCAGCAAAAATTTAAAATTTAATAAGATGAAGCATTAATTTTTTTATTTTAAATTTTAAACTTTTACAAAGAAAAAAAGGTTTTCAAATATAAATTTTATTATAGTTAGTTTCAACATTGTAAAATAGAAAAGGGTTATTCGAAATTGTCGAAGAATGAATGTGGATGCCTGAATTCCTTCAAGTATAATTGTATGTCATAAGAAACTACTTGGTAATACACATTGATTCCGAGAACAAATCATAAATGAATGTCGCTTCTCCTATTATAAGGAGAATGCTTAATATCATAATTAAACATTTAGTAACCAGAACAGGTTGCATTCTAAATGCTTAAAACAGGAGATTTAATACACTAATTGGACGGAATCCGAATTCCCATCATGCTGACAGCGTACTTCCTGCAGAGCTATTAGCTGTGCAATATTCGATTACCTTGTTCAACGGAGTTCTACCTTTTGAAGAGCCGACCAGACATTCGAAGGGTAAAGACCATCCATACAATTCTGAAGTGGTATCACAATAGCCGTCAGTGGTGTTTCTGGGAATCAAAACAGGTAGGCTTAAAACGGAAATCTAAGGTACTTATGTTATTGGAAAATCTTTGTATAAGGAGTTTTTTTAGAATTAATAACTGTTGCTAATTATTATATGTTGTTAACTTCTGTTAATGTTAAAATATTTATTCAATAATGAACGATATTCAATAATAATTTAGATGAATGTGCTCCTTAATTTTTAATTTATGTTGGCTTGTATATGTAATTTTTTCCTAACATTAAAGATTCTTTCGAAAATATGAAGCATTAGAATTCATATACGAAATATGATTTAATTTCGTTATGATTATTTATCAAACAATACGAGCATACAATATTTATCGAAAGTAGTATATAAAAACTCAAGCAAATTCATCTCCCATTTTTCTTTCTACTTCTATTCATGACAATATACGTGGGAATTTACTATCAAACTTTTATTTGCTAGTATTCTAACAAGGTTCGTAGTTTGAGCCATTTTCCACCAGTTCTAATATAGTTCGTAACCTGAGCCATTTTCCACCAGTTTTAATACAATTCGTAACTTGGGCCATTTTCCACCGTTTCTAAAATAGTTCGTAATTTGAGCCA
>JAPMOQ010044256.1:2879027-2902956 GCA_026543055.1 Argiope trifasciata
ATAAAATTAAAGGCCTGCAAATGCAGTATCTCTTATTAAATACTATTTTAATAAATAAAAAATAAATTTATTTATATCAGAATTTGTATAACTATTTAAACAAATATTTAAGAATTTAATGAAAAACAACTATTAACAAAATGAATAAAATTTACTAATGGCAAAGATAAAAAAAATAATTTTAAGTGTAAAATTAATTCAGATCATTGTTATCAACAATATTTATATTTTAAGTGAATATTATGCATGACAGTTTTAATTTTACATCAATGGTGAAAACGCTTATTTTAAGGATTTCGTTTCCTTCATTACTAAGGTAAAAGCATGTATTACTAAAGAATATCACAAAAAATAACGTTGCATAAAGTTATATTTTAGCTTTGAATTTAACATCTTTTCTACATGTTTGACATCAACATTTCATGAACCCTAGAGCAATTTACGGTATTAAAGCCCTACTAATTGATTATACCATATAAATCTGAAAGAATTCTTAATTTGTCGAACATAAAATAATATCTGTAACTCCATTTAATTCTGAAATGTATCGATCTAGAAAAAGTTTCATAGTTCTAGTTACGTTACAAAATAACAGATATAATTAAAAAGACTTTTTCATAATTTTAAAGTGATGTAAAAATCCTTTTTGTGACGTATTATTTCTGGAAGTTATGGCGTAACATACCAAAATTAACTAAAAAAATTAGTTGAAATTTTAATTAAAAAATCGAGAACTTACTTCAAGTTATACATTTTCCATCCTCCAAAGTATAAATATGTGCAAAGTTTGGTGGAACTAGATAAGCTGTTTACCTTGTAGAGACAAGACATACACTTTCATCTTTATTACAAGTAGAAATTTACCTTATGGTTATAATATAGGATTGTTTAATGTGATGAAAATGCCCATGAAATCAATGAATTGCATTAAATAAAGAAAAAAAAAATGATATGGTTCAGCAATGAAATAAAACAGTATTAAATCTTTTTATTCACTTTTGATTTTTAAATGTAAGTTGAATCTAAAAATGGAAATCTCTCATGATAAACGCCTGATAGGAAAAAGGTTCCAAGAATAGGAAATTTTTAAATTAGTTTTCGCTCGAAAAAATGAGAACCTCGCAAAAATGTAAATGCGCTCGACGTTTCGGCATTCAAGAATAATATAAGGAATAAAATGACTCCAACTTGGTATATTTTCGCTTTTGGAATGATTAATAACCATGAAAACTCGAGTAGGTAAGCTTAAACTGAAATTAAACGATTGTAGCAGAGGAAGACCTTTGGGAAATAAACTGTGCTGAAAATAATGTCTTAAATAAATAGCTTTTTCATCCTAGATGTAATGGGGATTCCACGATATTTTTTCAGAAAGAATTTTCATGGAGAAGAATACATATTTCTTTGTCTAAAATATGAATTTACTTTTTAACAGCAGATAGCCTTGATATTTTATCCTGTTGAATTCTTTTATAATTCGGGTTATTTTCAGTATCAAAAAATTGTTTTGCATGAAAGAAGTATTTAATAATACGAATGTATTTCTTATAATATGAAAAATGATTATGAATAGCTATGTTAAAAAGAATAGTTTTTTTTAATAAAAATATTTAATTAAATGTGCCTCAGATGGTTCTTTGATTCAAGAAATAAAAACAATTCATGCTTCTTTTTTACAATTTCTATGAACATTTCCACGTTTATTTAAGGGGGAAAATAGTTATTTTTTTTTTTATTTTTTTTATTTTTTATAAAACTAATACTGTGCATGATCTAATAATTCTCATTGAAGTTTAATACATAAGTGGGATGGATAGATAATTAATAGATATTTTCTTTTATAAATGTTTCCATTAAGAAAATTATAAGTCTGTTTGAGATATATTATTAAAATTTATCATTATTAATATTTTAATTTCATAGGAAATGTACATTTAAATTTAGTAAAATTATTTAAAATATTTTGAGTTGAAGGGAAATAACTTTAAATAGTTATCTAAGTATTAAGGAAATTTTCAGAGAAATTATTTAGCACTGATATAATTGACTATGATTACTGATATAATATAGATATAACCACAAAGATGGAGAACGATTACTACACGACTGCTTGATTGATTTCCATTTGATCTGTGTACTTATTAAGGATAAGAATTTTCACTCATGACAAATGATTATATTTTACTCTTATACCAATAAATAAGCTATGAATTTTAAATCTCTTACAATGTAAAATTTTCTAGTCACATAAAGAAAATACTTAACAGTTAAAAAAAACTGTTTCAATAACTCTAAAGATCTATTCAATCTCAAAATTTGAATGAATATCCATCCCAAAGGGTGCTTTATATTATGTCACTTTCTTAGGATAATTAATTAATTTATTTCTAAAAGATGACTAAAATCTTGTTCCTGCTTTAATATTTGTGAGAAAATTCTTAAGTACTTAGGGTATAACGAATTGCCAAAGGTAAATAATATTAATTCAACCATCTCCATCTTGATGATGTGACAGCATTTTCTGAGATAGAGAATAATTATTAACTCTAAGAACATAACAGAAGATAAATACATAAATTAAGACAAACGCGTTCATAAACGCGCACATTTTAAATAACATAATTTTATGTATAAAAATAAATTTACTTGAAATATCTAATAGTCACGATGATATTTTATTCTTATTATCCGATATTTTATTCTTAATTTAAAAAGATATTTATTTCACCACAGAATTTTAGTATCGTAATATTAAAATATGGCAAAATGTAAGAATTTTGTAATAGTACACAATGTTTTTTTTCATTATATTGTGTAATGATACATTATAAAATTAGGAATAAAGCTAAACAGTATTGAATAATATTAGGGAATACCGAAACTCTAAATTTTAATATCTATAATATTGTTTCGTAGAAAGAACTCAAGAAGGCACAGGAAGTAGAGTCAAATAAATTTGTAAGCTTTGTAAGAACACTGTGATTGAGAGATTCATAGCTTTTATGCAAGTCGGGAAAGTTCCCGAATACCTTTTTGGAGACAGTAAGAAATGTCCAGAGCACTTATCTGGTAAATGAAAGAAAGGTCCAGAATCTTCTGGAACACGAAACATAGGAAAAACAAATTTTAAGTCTACTGGGGTTTAAACTCATGATCTCCTGACTATGAGTCCAGAGTCATGACTATCCAGCTATGCAGACTAGGCAATGTTTCATTTCAATGCGACAATATGGAACTTTTTTTTTGTATTTATGCAACCGATCTTATTAATTAAACACACTAATGTTTTTTCACACATTTTGTAACTTACAGAGCGTTTCTTATGTTAAAGATTGATTAAAAAATGACGGATAAATTCTTACGGAACTGGTATTACAGCCTTTCTTTTCTCTCACAGTAATTGTGAGGAAAATGTGAAGGAGTTAAATTTCACTATATCGGATTATTGTATGCAAAAAATCCCTGTCATTTCAAGGTATTTTTGCATAGATAATAAGATACTGCAACTGTATTATTTAAAGGCAAGAGCCTTTCTGACTCTTTTATATTCTCTTTATATATATTTTTATTTATTTATTTTTCGCTAGCTTCATGCATATTTTTAAAGCTTCACATTTCTACTTTGCATAAATATCTCATATTTATGCTATTTTAACTTGCAATATTGTTTGGTTACTCAATACTGCCCATATAGAAAGGAAAAGATTGTAATAAATAAAAAATATCGGATTAATTCTTATGGAACTGGTATTACAGCCATTCTTTTATCTCACAGCAACTGTAAGAAAAATATAAAGAAATTACTTTTAATATATTGAATTTTTATATGTGAAAACCCTCTATCATTTCAAGGTTTTGTTTACATAGATAATAAGATACTGCAACTGTATTATTTAAAGATAAGAACCTTTAATAGTCTTTTATACTCGCTTTATATACATTTTTTTTATTTATTTATTTTCCACTAGCTTCATGCATACTTTTAAAGCTTCACATTTCTACGTTACATAAACATCGTATATTTACAATTAATATTATATCAAGATATGTTTGGAATAAAACAAATAATTTAATCAACTATTGAATAATAAAACAGTTTAATGAAATTAATGAACAAAACTTTAATTAACGATCTTATTGATCTTGTTTTTTATATCAAGGGAATCATACATATAACACAATCTTAAATATATGACATTAGTCATATTTTAACTTCGTCATTTTAAATTCTTAAAAAATTACTTTGTTGTCTTAAGACATATTACTATTAAATTTTAATTCCTTAATGAAGTTACTTTTACTTTATTTCGAATGCTTAGTTTTAATTATTTTTACTTATTTAATTAATTAATTTAAAAATATTTTGCCATTTGCAGAGGGTATTTATAATTAAAATACAATCACCATAGATATTCAACTATCAACTATTAGATTACCGGAAATCAACTAAGACAATTCTTAAAAGTCCTTTTACTACCAAATTCGCTTCCCTACATGCTTAAATGCTTAAAGATTATTTTGCATTAAAGTTTACTTTTAAATTTTAGTTGCTTAGTGAAGTTACTTTTGCTTTATTGTAAATATTTAGTTTTAATTAGTTTATTAAAAAATATGTTGCCATTTGCTGAGGACATTTATAATTGAAATACAATCACAATAGATATTCAACTATCAACTAACAGATTACCAAAAATTAACTAAGGCAGATCTTAAAAGTCATTTTAATACCATATTCCCTTCCCTACATGCATTATCAATGTATAATATAGATACTGATGCAAAATAGTATATATTTTAACATTCATAGGACCATTTGAAATAACATATGCTTTCATCTCTGTCAACATATTGAAATGGAAAGGATCACCGACTTGTTACGACACCCACATAGAGCTTTATATCAAATATATATCTGAAGACTACTTTATCTCCATTAGACTTCATCCAATACTCCCCCCAACTATGTCAAATCTTCGAAGAATCTTCCACCGATAACAACTCATTACGAAATTCTACTAAGAAGTAATTTGCAGCATACAGCATGATTATCATCATCTTACAGAACGAACTATTTCTTGATGTCCACATTACTATCTTCCCGGACACTCGCTGCTGAGTCCGGCTTTCGATACTGCCTTCTGAAAGGCAATGCATTTAATTAAAAGGACACGCGGGCAGAGTGGGTGAGAGTGCTGGAGCTTTAATTTCGCCGCCTGAAACCGTTTGTTAACGAAGGGTGGGAGGAAAGTTCTTTGATCTATCCCCAATAGTTCCGTCAGAGACAGAGGAGTATTTGAAATTTCCATGCGCCACGGACAGGATAAGTCACCAAGCTGCTTTCACAATTTATAGATGAAGTTCATGCTTATAAATATACATAAGCTAACCTTATAGTTTGATGGAAGGAGGTTAGATATTAATGAAATACATTCCCTCTTTGCTCTTATAAATGCATAGCGAATGCTGAAATGCGTAGAAGACATTTTCCTAGGTTTAAGGAATTGATAAATGGCATATAATAGTGTTGCTTTGGATGGTGTGCTAATTTGTTAAAATGCTGAATGATGATTTTATTTTCTGAGTGGTAATTTTAAAATTTTGATTTTTAATTAAATAATTTAATAATTTTTTATTAAGTAATTCAGTATTTTTAAAATTAAATTTTGAATTTTTGAATTTAGTTTGGTGGTGGGAGGTTATATATTAAGGAAATATCTTTTCTCTTTGCTCTTATAAATGCATAATGAATGCTGAAATGCGTAGGAGACATTTTCCAAGGTTTAAGGAATTGATAAATGACAAATCATATTGTTGTTTCAGATGGTGTGCACATTTGATAAAACGCCGATTGAATTTTAATTAAGAAATGCTCTAAAAAATTCAATTTTGTCAAAAAAATATAAATAAGCAATGTTAGAAGAATTGCTAGTAGCATATAAGCAGCTTAAAAATCTAAAAAAAGATTGAAAAAATAATAAAGTAAAGGCTATGTTTCGTTATAAATGCTTATTTTATTTATATAAAAAAAATAGTTCAATTAATTTTTAAAAGAAAAATAGCTGAAAGTTTTTTGAGATTAATGTAAATTATAAAATATATTGAAATAACATTCGTTATGTATATACTTATAGAAAATACGGTAGCTGAATTTTACTTTACAAATTTTATTTAATAAATGTAAAATGACAATGCATGGAATAAAATCCATGCATTGCATTATTTAATTCCAGTGAACATTTTCGAAACAAAGAGTAAGAAATTGATATTTTATACCTGCTTGTCATTTCTTATATGAATGCTTCACTTGCCAAATCAATTAACTCTATTTTGGAAATTTTATTAAATTTTAATATAAAAGAACTTCATTGGCACCTTACTGCACATATTCAAAAAAATTCCTCTAATAATAAGTATTAACACCACAAATGACAAAATCGTTTAGCCATTGAATAATAAATAATTTATGTAAGAAACCAATCTGATTAACTCCATACTATAATGTATTTATATCACAATAAAAGTTTATTTAACAAGCTGCACTATTTTTCCACTCCGACGGAATTTTTCCCCAGTTACTTGCCTAATGATTCACAATTTACTATCATCGAATCTCAAGTAAAAAAAAAGTTCAGAATATATTTTAGCCAGATCATTGGTATAATATAATAAAAACATGTGAAAAGAAAGCACTGTTTCATATGGTTCAAACGACGCATCAGGACTTTTTCTTTACAAGTATTTTAGAAAATTCTATCAATAATAGTAAGGTAACAGGTTCAGGGAAACCAGTAAATTGGCTCAAAATGCAGTGGATAAAATTAGAAAAGTCGAAACCCCGTCTGATACAATTTAAGTATCACTTTAACGAAGAATTTAGTGTCCTAAATATACGAAAAAGTGTGGCAGGTAGACCACTATATCTGAAAAATGTGATCCAGCCTTTGTTGCATCCTACAGGTAGAAGAGTGACAAGAGAAAAGAGGAAATATATGATGGACTTGTTGAAATGTATTCCTCCTGTTAAACTCTAGTATTATAAAACTCTAAGGACAAAATGGACTGGATGAGAGATCAAATATAGCTAACGAAGATGACATCATTTATAATGATGATAACTCAATTTAAACTAAGTAATAATACTCGTAATATTATGTAAGAGTAATAGAATAGTGTTTATTCATTTGTGCTAAACTATTTAATAAAACATATGTTTATATAATGACATTTTTCAGTAATAAAAGAATAATTCAAAGATTGAATTTGAATCAATAATTTACTTTCACTTGCCAAATCGATTAACTCCCCCAATGACTAAAAAATTGTAGCAATAATTACAATTACTCTAAGTATTAGGTTGTTCGGAAAGTAATTTCGTTTTTTCCTGACAAAGGATTTAATTGCATTTTTCGCACCCAATTTCATACTTAAACCGCAAAATCATTTTATGTTTTAAGAGCTGATATAGCAAGGCTTGAGTGTGAAAAAGTGCAGCTGATTCTTCGCAGTAGTTTTTGGATGGTGCCCTTTTAAATATGGAGAGCAATAAACAGCATTTTCGTCATTTTTTTCTTTTTTGCTATAAAAGGAAAAATGCTGTTCAAGCCAGAAATAAATTAGCCAATATGTGTGGAGAAGATGTGCTAACAGTACATCAGTACCAGAACTGATTTGCAAAATTTTTCCTTCAAATGAGGAGGCCAAAAACCACCTCGATCAGTTTTTTTTTACAGCAAAGACCAAAACTTTTATGAGCATGTAATCATGTTACTACCAAAAATATGGCAAAAGGTATTAGACCAGAATGGCAATTTTATAATTTAATAAATAATTTATTCATTAAACGAAAATTTCTTTTCATTTTGACACAAAAATACGAAATGACTTTCCGAACGACCCAATATATTCCATTTTATACTTTCTATATGTCGTCAAATCAAATAGGTGTTTGCAATAATACAGTCTACATCGTATTTTCAAATTTTTAATTTTAAAAGAATTTTAAAAAACAACATATAATATTTTATCATTTTTTTCAACTTCTTGTTTTATGGAGTTAATCGATTTGGCAATTGAAGTATCCATATATCTGTTCGTGTCTTCAGTTTGTTTGTTTTATTTTACTCAACAATTTTAAATACAATAAAATATCCATCGAAGAAGTTGAAGTGCCGATATTTGATTTTATTTAAAATTGGAGTAATGATTTGATTGCCGAGAATTATGGAGTTTTTGGAACTGCTTTTGTCCAAACTTTGTCTGAGAGGATGTAAAAATATAAATCATTAAGCAATTGCATTCCTCTTATGAAATGAGCAATTCAATATTTCAAAACGAATGATTTTTTTTTTTAAAATTCTTGATGGTTAAGAATTTTGAATGAATTAAGAAATTAATATCACATATGAATATAAAAGGTAACTCTTCTTTCAAGATTTAAAGGCAATTGCAAAATAAAATACTTCCAAAATAATTTATTCACAAAGAAAATTTAATTTTACAACAATGAATAATACCATCCATTAATAAATATCTGAACTTTCAAGTAGTTATTAAAATTTGATAGGCATTTTTTATAAAACTATCAATAACACCATTAACTATCACAATGAGTTTTTCAGATTTTAAAATGTTTTTTATTTTTATTTTAAAGTGTCATAGTGTTCGTCTACAGTAATATGAGTATTGAAGATACAATGATTTAATGTTAACCGGACTAATAGATTTTAATGTAAAAAAAAAAATGCTTACAATAAAATATAGTATACAACATCGTATTGTATTTTTAAATTTTAGTTGAAATCAGGTGTATTGAATGAGCTCGGTATGAATTAATAAAAGAAAAAAAAGTATAAAATTATAAATATTTTATTTCAGTTTTCATTCAATAGAGTTAAACATTTCTTGCTGTCCTAAGCGATATATTACTTTAGGTTATATGAAAATTTATTATTCTTCAGATTATTTTATTTCTTTATGTAATGCCAAGACTTTGTACATTTGATTTAAATATAAACACATATAATTTTTGACGTTTGAATGGTTTAAGCCCGTTAATTAATGTTTTAAGTACATTAATTCAGTAATTTTTGCTGTTTAAATTATTAATCAGTTATAAAGATTTAAGTTTTGTGCACAATTATTTCCTTTAAACTTAGAGAATTAAAAAGCAATTGTGTTCAAAAAAATATATTTGACTGCTTCAAAATATAAGAAGCACATTGCTTAAGAAAATGATTTTTATACAGATAATGAATTAAACTATAAATAGGCCATTGAAACCTATATAAACACATTTGAACAAGCTGGGAAAAAGTTTCAGTTATTTTATATTTAGATCATTTATATATTTATTATTTTTAAACCTTTATTCAATCCACTTCTAATAACCTGTCTCATTATTCTAAACCTTCAAATTCCCTCATTTATTTAAATAGAATTGACACAGTTATTAAAATTTTGATAACGCATAAAGTAGCAAAGCTTACAATTGTTTGAAAGCTTCAAGAGTGACAATAATAGCATCATCACGAAACATTTCATTTTGACATTTCGCATGAATTCACCAAAAGGTCGGGATGTTAAATTTTGAGATATTAGGAATAAACGGTGCCAAATGAATGCAGTTTCATTAGAGGTAAGCATTTTCATTCATTTAAATATAAATGGATTATTTTATCCATTTTATTCCTCGCTTTTTCTAGGAATTTCGTGTTTTTAAAATAGTATTCAATTCAACAGTTTGCATTTTTCTAAATGTATTTGTTTAAATTCCATTTCTACTTTTTTAATTGATGTTAAGAGGGGAAATTAGTAATTGATGTTTAGATATCGAGTTTAGAATATCATTTTAAGGAGATTCTTATGCAAATTATCCCTTTTATAATGTTTAGAATCATTTAAATTCATAATTGCAACTTTAAGAAATATGTAATTTGTTTCTTTGAGATGATACATATAGTTTTATAACGGTACAGTTGTGTGTGTGTTTTTCTTTTTTCAGTAGATAGTACTTTGTGAAAAAAAAACATGCACACAACTGTATCATTATAAAACTAAAAAAACACAGCGTACCTATTGCATTCATCTTTCTTTTCCTTCATTCAATTGTTCTTGGAAAACCGCAATTTTTCAAAAGTTTCTATAATTTTTGTGTGGATTTTTAAAACTTATAAATGTAATTTTATCTGTAGCAGTAAATATAAAATTAAATACATAATAAAATACAAATTGTAATGCATAAGCAAAAAAGTGAAAAATTATTGAAAGAATATCAAAACATATCTCTCGCCAATTCTTAAAAGATCAAAATATTTAAAAAAGCATTTGAAAAGTAAAGTTTAATCAGTTCCATTTGTACTAAACGCTAAAGTCGAATATTATGCATTGATTTTTCTTTATATTAGTTGTAATTTCCAAAAGAAAACGAGGAAAGAATTCCTTAAAATGAATTCTTTTTAATGTGTCTACTATGTAAAAAAATATTTTTCATACATTAAAACAATTTTCTTCTTACTAAATCCATAGATAGTAATCAACATACTTCTTTTTCTAGCATACAGCCGACCACCTCGCCACCACTGAACGTAGCAGTATCGACAGCATTTGTTGTGGTCGACGGCTGAATAAGTATTGTCCAGCATTACATTGACAGATCAGTCAAACGAACATTCTTTTCGGGATAGTTAATAGTTGTCTTTCTCCCCACCTGTACACTCTCAAACAGTTGGAAGGAAATTATCCATCTTTGACATCATATCCTTCAGGGTTTTGAGATGACCTGGCACCATCAGTACTGTGCTTAAATCGTAATTGACAATCTTCAGGTGGTAATCAACATACTCAAAGCAGAA
This sequence comes from Argiope trifasciata, assembly GCA_026543055.1. Taxonomy (NCBI): domain Eukaryota; kingdom Metazoa; phylum Arthropoda; class Arachnida; order Araneae; family Araneidae; genus Argiope; species Argiope trifasciata. The sequence goes on from JAPMOQ010044256.1 coordinate 2,889,878, forward strand.
TGGCAGAGAAATGGAAAAATAGACCCTAAAAGCACAGCTCTCATAATTTATATCGTCATCTGAGCATGGTTCAAAATTACGAGGTCCGTCCCAAAATAGAACTCGTATTGCTTTCAAATGGGACGTTAATATAACAAAACTGAACTAAACAAACTCATAATTTATGTAGCTTTAGATCGATTTTAATTGAAAATTAAAATCGATCTAAAGCTAGATAAACTCTGAGTTAGCTATATAAATTAATTAAACTTTTATTCTTGCATACGTATACTTTACTCATGTGAAACAAGAAAATGAAAATTTTAAAATCAATTAATTTTCCCAAATTTTATTTCCTTTAATTCAATGCACGAATTCTCAACCTCAAATATTCAAAAACTCTATATTCTTGACAGAAATTTTTACTTCACCTCAAGAACAACTTCCTTTTCCCAAGTCCCCGTATCGTCTTTCGAATTCGCCCTGAGGGGGACAGCTCAAGTCCCCCTTCGAAACAAGGGATGAAAAAAATGAGTTCCTTCCTCTGGGAAGGAAATACCTGCTGTTGAAGAGTCATTTCCTCAATTAGCGGAGCAGCAGAATTCGCTGCAGGGTCTCGGCAGCGTCTGGACCACTGAACAACCAGATGATCTACGCGCCACTGCCTTCCATTTCCCCCTGCGCCACCCCCTTGCCAGATTCAATTCCGAAGTTCCGTCTCTTGAAAAGCCTCGTCCGCTCGAGATTTTCTGCTCAGAGGGTTCCGTAATATGGTTATGACCGCCTCCTGAGAAGTTTACATGGACGACGCGGTAGGATAGGGGTGACAGGGATCTGCCATCTGGGGCCTGGTCTCCCCAGTTGGTACAGACTGCTGCACTAAATTGTACAATATTCTGCAATATTATATGATATTAAATAATATTGAGAACATAGTTTAATATTGTGGAATTGCGTACAATATTTGTGAGCTGCTATTGCACAATATTATTATAAGATATTAAACAATATTCCACGACATTGAGAATATTGCTTCATATTGTGGAATAATGTACAATATTTGTGTGCTATTAATGTATAATATTTGTGTACAATATTGTGCGATATTGTATATTAAACAATATTAAAAGTATTGAGAATATTGTTGAATATTGCGGAATAGTGTACAATATTTGTATGCTATTGTACAATATTTGTGTACAATATGGTGCGATATTATATGATATTAAGCAATATCCCACAATATTAAACAATATTGAGAATATTGTGAAATAGTGTACAATATTTGTGCGCTACTATTGTATAATATCTGTGTACAATATTGTGTGATTTTATATGATATTACAAAATGTTAAACAATATTGAGAATATTGTTTAATATTGTGGAATAGTGTACAATATTTGTGTGCTACTATTTTACAATATTTGTGTACAATATTCTGATATATTACATAATATTAAACAATATTGAGAATATTGTTTAATATTGGGGAATAGTCTACGATATTTGAGTACAATATTGTGTGATATTATATGATATTAAAAAATATTGAGAATGGTTGTTTAATATTGTGGAATAGTGTACAATATTTGTGTACAATAATGTGAGATATTATATGCCCTTAAACAATATTCCACAATATTGGAAATATTGCTTGTGGAGTATTGTTCTATTTATGTTGTGTTATTTGTGTTTTGCTATGGTTGCATGTGGGATATGTATGGGCACTGCAAAATAATAACTGCCTTGAGATTAAATTAATCATTCTGGTAATATTAAATTACGGGGTATAAGAGTGTAGGCAAACACGGCACAAATTATTTTTTTATAAAGTTTATAAAATTTTGTTACGGTAATTAAAAGATTGTTTTTATATGATATTAAATAATGTAACACAGTACTAAATGATATTGAGATTATAGTTTAATGTCATACTATAGTGTTCAATATTTGTGTGCTACTAAGATCGCACGTGTAATACGCAAGGGAACTGCAAAATAATAACTGTCTTGAGAATAACATATATTCTGGTAATATTAAACAACGAGTTAAAAGAGTTTATTCGAACACGGCACACTTTTTATTGTACTTTATAGAGTTAAAAAAAATTCTGTCATTGAAAGATGGTGTTATATGATACTAAACAATATTGAGTCGTACAATATTGAGTCGTTTAATGTCGTACAATATGGTGCAATATTTCTGTGACAATAGGGTCGCATGTGTGATACACATGGGAATTGCAAAATAATAGTTGCCTTGAGATTAAATTATACATTCTGGTAATATTAAATAACGGGGTATAAGAGTTTAGGCCAACACGACACACAAAAAAACTATATTGTTATAGAGATTATAAGATTTGTTTAGATGATTAAGAGATGGTGCATTGGAATTTCAAACCAATTCAAGAATAAATGTTTTCAGATTAAATTGTAGCTTATAATAATATTAAATATCAATTATAAAAGTTCAAGTGAACTCAATATAGAAATTTCGGTGTTATAGATTTATTCAGTGTTCGAAAGATGAAAATTGCGATTAATCCTTAACCAGGGAAGAAGTTTTAACCCTAGTTAAGGATTAAACTTCTCTCTCCTCTGCCCAAGTGGTGTGCAGCAAGTCTCCCTTAGAAAGGATATTCTACCTGAGCTGTGATGCTTTTGTTGATCTTCGTGCTTATCGCCTCCATCCGAGTGAGATCCCTGTAAGAGAATAACGAAGAGGCCCATTCGGAGACTCCATCGCCATTGCCTTCATATTCTAGATGACTTGGATATCTGTCGCCATCATTTTCGAGTGAAAGGTGATTGCAACATTTTTCTTAAGCCTTCACTGGGGATGTGTGGTCTGTGAGGCAGCTGGCGATGGACTTTCGCTCACCCCTAATCTGACGTCACCATTTTCTTAACCCTTAACTGGAGACGTTTGGTTTTCGAGACCCCTAGCGATGGATTTTCTTTCATCCCTAATCTATTTTTAGCTCAATTGAATGGATTGATAATGTAGCTTCCTGTTTCGTGATCTTCAATACACCTGCACTTATTCAACCAATTTCAGCAGATTGGTTTTTTAAATAATTCAATTATTTCTTTGTGTGTGATCGCTAAGACTGCTACTCTCCGATAGTATCCCAATGATAAACAAGGCTTGGCAGAAGGCGTGAAAACGTACGGCCAGAAATAACATCCAGTTTACTGATATTATTAGCAGAGCTCAGGACACATTTAAATGAAGCAGAAAGTGATTTTAATGATAAGATAATTGTACAGGGGATTTTTTCAATAAAAATTTGTATTCAACTGATTCAGCACAAGCGTCTGATACCTACTACCCCCCCTGATGCAACAGGAAATAATAATCTTTCCTTTCAATTATTTACCCGGTTCAGAATCATTTTGCAGACTCTGCCTGGGAAGTAATCGTAGTGTAATTTCATTGACCTGAGCTTTTAAAATCGCAGTGTAGTAGTTTAGTTCCATCATCACTTCACTTGTAATTCCCCTCTTCACTGCAGTTGGTGTAGGCCAAAATTAGTGAGACATTTCCAGATATGAAATCATTTTATCCTCAATCTATATCAAAGCTCTGTTAATAATTAAGCCATTGTGAGTGCCCAACCTATACACAGTATAGTCTGATAAAGCGTCCTTGCATTTATTCCACAGCTGGGGGGGGGGGGGGGGATAATACACAAATGCTCGCTGAAACTGCAAACAGACCTTCTAGCTACTTTCATAGTCAGAGCTTTATTATTCCTCTTTGAAAGATTAGATTTGAGTTTTCAGGTCATTTAAAAAAAACTATCAAATGATGGCATTTCAAAATATTAAAACTAACCTAAAAATGACACATTTAAAAGTATAAGTATATACGGAAAATATTTAACTAACATAGATAAAATTTAATAAAAGAAACAAACTACTATCGTAAAAAAAATTTATTAACATTGTATACGTGAAATGAAACAAAGCAACAAATCATGTCCGTGTTTTTTTAAAATCGAATCAAGTCTATTTCATTTATCGATCGAGATTGAGATAGCTACAACAGTGTAACACACATGGTTTTTAAACTCTAAATTTAAATGGAAACACAGTTGCGAACAATCACGCATGAGCTTTCAATGCCAGTTGGCGTAGCACAAATGATGGATTTTCTTCCGTCAGTCGGAGTAATGCGATGCAGATTAGAAATGCTTTTTTTATTTTCTTTATTCTGTTTTATTTTAATTTAAAAGTACTTCAGAATGAATTCGAAAGATCGATTCACTAAAAACATTTGATTTTTAATACATCAAATTCTAAAAAAACAAACAGAATCGTTTGAAATAATCGTTCAAAAGCATGCTAAGCCTATCTTCATTAGCATGATGAAAAGAAGGAAGCCTTACACTTCTTTGGTGAGATTTGGCTTCAGTTTTTTGGCTCTTAAGTTAGTTTTAATTAATAAAAAAATGAACCATTTAATTATCAATAAATAATAGCCTCTGTTCTATTACGGACTACAATCAATCTTTGTGATAAATTTCATCCAATTCCGTTAAGCTGTTTTGTGTGATTGATGGACAAACATCCATCCACCCAAACTTTATTAATATTTAAAAATATTTACAGTTACAATATTTAAAAATATTTCATTATTATTATTTAAAAAATATTTACAGTAGTTGTAGGGATAAATATTTGTTTACAATATTTTTTAGTTTATTAATACCCAAGAATGCAAAAAAAATTGATTAAAAAAAAGGGTTATATATATTATATATATATATATATATATATACACACCTTTCGTACCGTGTATATCTATATAATGATTTTTAAAAAATCAATTGTGTCAAAATTAATAATGGAATAATGAATTCTAAACTTGAAGTTTTAATTTATTTGTCAAAAACTGAACATGATACATTTTAATAACGATTCTATATTATTTTTTCCTGTATAATCTTTTTTGTTCCCAAAGTTTCATTTAAATTCTAATTTTCGATTTACTATTCTTTTCTTTCAAAACTATATGCAGAGGTTCAAGATAATATTGTTACGCTCATAGGCGTAATGAAAAGACCACGAGTAGAATGATATCAGTTTATTCAAAGCAAACCAAAATCTCGGTAACAATAAAGCAAACGCTTATATACAGCCATCGAATATTCTAGAAAACTCCTAGAACGAACTAAAGAGGAACTGACGTACATAGATTAAGAGGAACTGGTAATAATTAAATATTCCAGAAACTTCTAGAAAAGCTAAACGAAAAGAAATAAATAACACTTTTTTTTTATCTGATGAGGATTGAACCTGCAAACTTCTTGGCCACAATCACATGTATTATCAATGAGCCGCGGGAACTTGCGTGTTTTTGGATTCGAGGCAATGCCGTTGAAATCCAAAGCTCGTCTGCTTATTTTCTTAATCCTTTTCAATGAATTATATCCAATCATAAATATACAGGGTGCGCCAGAGAAACTTGCGTATTTGAAAATATTCCCGAGCTGTGAGTTGGGTGGATAGAGAGGTAATAGTAGTGCAACCGGAGAGGAGAGTCCCCAAGTTTGTTTCTGTTTCTTGTCAGTTGCCATCATATTCTAATCTAGAGAACAGCGGGCTTCGCCATCGAGAGCTTCTTTTCTAACGGTCGCTTATTTGTTGCTATGCAATATGCCTTCCACGCTCGCTTTGAAATTCCTCCTTACAGATCCGTTCCTGGCAGTCATTCGATTCTGTCGTGTGTTAACTCATTTCGGGAGTGTCGCTAAACCCAGAAATGGACATCAAAGAACCTCTAGAACTCCTGGAAATGTGAGGCAGTCAATTCTGCCTTCGGCACGCAAACACGCAGCTGCTCGAGAAATTCTGACTTCACTCTACCAATTCTTCCTCAAGACCTTTCATTTCATCCCTATGAATTAGCTGCTCTGCAAGAATTAACGCAATTTTGTTGCCCGTCAAAATGCATGCAAAATGCTGCTTGACGAGCTGCCTGACGACGCTGTCGTTTTTTTCAGGGGGGAGGTTCACTTTGAAATCCCTAGTTTATGTCGATCGACCACGGATAATAACTCACCTCAATAACAACAACCCCGACGCCATTGCGAACATACCAATTGATACGCTACAAAGAGCTGACACTAACATTGAAAATCGACTTAATAAGTGTATGAGCAATGGGGGTCGCCATTTAACCGATGTCATTACCAAAACTGCAAGAAAGAAAATTGGAAAATTGTACTCTCAAAAAAAATTAAAACAATAACTGAAGTACTTTTGTTTTTATTGACTTTCAGATTAATAAATATATCTGACCTGTCATTCATTAAATTTAAAACTTCCTTTGACAAAATATCTGTTCGCTGAGAATAATGGTTATGAAATGTCTCAGTTTAATGATTTCTATAATTTGGTTTTATTACTTTCAAACAAAATTAATTTATTTTTGAAATTTGACCGATATATAAATCACATAACCATTAAATACTTTTAACAAAAATTATTTAAATTTATCTGAAGAATAATTTTTAATATATTTCCTGTCTAAATTTATGATTACAAGAACTAAGTAAAAAGGATTTTTTATACATATTTATGAACTAGATTTTCAAACATATAATTTTTAGTCATACCTCATATTTTACAGACAATAAATTCTTTGAAGTACCTTTTACGTCTGTTTATAGCAGACATAAGCATATAAAATATGAAATTCAATGTAAACCTATTCAAAGAATATTAATAGTTTTATCCTAAGAAATGAAATCTGTAGTGTACCAAATACAATTATAATTGTTCGTTCAAATCTGAACATTGCTTCTTCTTCAGAAATTTCTTCCCCTAACAGTTGTCTGTGGCTCGTTATTAATTCAATACTTTTAGGTAATGCAAAATTCATACAGTCAAAAAGAATATTAACGTAATATGCGTGCTCGCTCAAACAGAGCGTACAAATATCAGATATTTCACAATTACCTCCATTGATACAAAATATTTGCTCACACATCGCTATTTTAAGTTGGCACATAAAATGAAATACATTTCAAACTGAATTGAAGTTTGGAGTAGTTTTAATTAAGCGTTCCGAAAAAATGCAATAAAACAGAAACATAATTTTCCTAACCAAAAAGTGCGTAAATTTAACACACGCTTCAAATATTCCCTTCATGAATGCATTTCGGTTGAAAATTTATTGCTTCACGAGAGGTACCTTTGAGATCCGGTCTTGACAAAGAACACCAAAAAATCTTTTTGGATGATTATAACACCCACGAACGCTGTGGAACAAAGAAATTAGTTTCCTTTGAAACTTCCTCTGTTACAATCTTTCGATGAAAAGAGTAGAATTTAAACTCGAATAAATTTTATTAAAAAAATCGCGGAATTTGAATAAGAATGGGAACTCAATTGATATTTAAAATATGGAAGCGGAGCAGCTGACGTTGGAGCCGACAGAAGAAAAAATAAGTTTCGGGCAGGAAGGGAATAGAAGCGTTCAAATGTTTAAAGTTTTGGGGAAAGTTGAATTTGTAGGGAAACTGAAAGAAGAAAAATCGCACGAAGGAGAAGTTGAGTTTGAATGATCATCAAAGATATGCAGCTTAAACTTGGAAGAAAATGTCCGATACCATGGAAAAATTCCTTGCAGGTATATTTTGGGAAGTCCTCTTTATCTGGCACTTTTTTAGCCATTATTTTCGAGCTGGAGTTCTTCCTAAAGAAATTAATAAAAATAAGCTGTTTTGGCTTAAGGGTTAATTTTTAATTTATTACTTACTTTTTCATTTCAAAAACCAATGATTTTTAAAGCTAGTTATAAAGATCCCTAATCAATATCAACTTTTAATAACTATCATTCAAATTTATTTGAAGAATAATTTTGAATAAATTTCTTTATAATTCATATCAAAATTTATGATTAAGAGAAGTTAAGTATAATAATGAACTTTTGCAGGGATTTAGGAATATTTTGGAACCAAAATTGTTTTCCCATTATTTTGAAAATGGAGACTTTATTTTATTATACTCAAATGCTGTTTAAGAAAGATATATATACATTTTTCAATAGTATAGAAATATTCCTTGATTGTATATTTTGGTAAGTCCACTTTATTAGGCACTTTTTTGTAATTATTTTTTAGTTGGAGTTACTTCTAAGAAAACAAAGCAAAAAATAAGTTATCTTGGCTTGGGGGCTAATTTTTAACTTATTACTTGTTTTTTCATTGAAAAAAAGATGATTAAAAAAGATATTGATAAAGATTCTTAATCCTTATCAACTTTTAATATAATTATTTAAATTTATCTGAAGAATGTTTAAAAATATTACTTTAAATTTCTTATAAAAATTTATAATTACGGGATGTCAGTATAGTAATAAACTAATTCTTAGATTTTGGAATATTTTGAGGAAAAAAAATGCTTTCCTTTTGAAAATATGAATTATTTTATTACACACTAATGTAATTTGAAAAATGTATTTTTTTTATGTATTCTATTTTAAAAATTTGGATGTGCTTTTAACAATCAGTAGAGTAAAAATTCCATATAATTCAGTGTAAATAGATTAAACTAAAAAATAACATACAGTTTGGTAGTATGAATAATGATTTTACAATTATATATCATATTAGAATTATCGCTCCTGCCCCGAAAGATTCATAGATTCATTTGAGTGACAGTCATCGCTAAAACACATAATCATAAGATAAAGATGGATCCTAACTACCATCAGTAGCAATGGCACAGATGGAAACCATGTTATTAGAGTGGCGGAAAGTCGACCCTGTGCCGTATCATAGTCATGACAAAGGCTTGAACCAACATCTATACAGGTAACCTCTTACGTCCGTATGTGTGATGTATCTAATTTTGAGTTAAATAGGATAAAGATTATAAAGCTGTAAACTCTTGACAACATTTGAATCGGCTTAATTGTTTCGGTATGTTGCATAGTTCATGCGTTATCAGTTTTCTGCATTAAAGCATCCATTTCCGGAATAAAACATCTAATGTTTTTGGAATAAAGCATCTATTTCTGGAATAAAACATCTAATGTTTCTGGAATAAAACATCTAATGTTTCTGGAATAAAACATCTAATGTTTCTGGAATAAAGCATCTGTATACGGAAATAAAAAATACCGGATTAAGGGCGTTTTGATTGGTACTTTTAGCACATTATTTTTTTGTATTATCCTTGTTAGATATTTTTTTAAGTTCTTACTCTACTTTAAAATTTGTTTTTTAAAGTGTTTTCTTTTCTTTTATAATCAAAGTTAAGACACAGTTCACTATTAGATAGTTGGTTTATAACAGAAAAAAGATAAATATAATTTATAATTTTGAAAAAAAAAACTGGTAATAAGTGACTAACTTAAAAAAACGAATAAATATAGATTATTAATAAATAGAAAATTTAAAATTATGAATAAAGGCAAATAATTAATCAATTTTAAATTATAAGTACAGAAAAAAATATTAATTAATTTAAAATTATGAATAAAGAAAAACCAGTAAATGCTAAAAATTCGCATCGTATTTAACAACTTCATAGATTAATTTTACATATACTTAAAAAAAATTAATATTTATGAACAATTAAGACTTTCAAACGCATAATTTTTCAACCATGATTACACATTTTATAAACCAGCGGGTGACCGAGCTCCGCTCGGAGAAAACAGGTATCGAAGCTAACTCGAAGATTTAAATTTTCAATTGTGATTTATCAAAACAATACATGCCATAAGAAAATTTGTGAAACCATTGGTGAAAAGATAACTGATTAAAGTGCACCATTGTAAACTATTCTAAACAAAGTTAGAGTTTGGAGAGGGAACTATTCTATACAAAGGTAAAGTAAAGGTAAAGATTGAAGTGTGTTGAAGTTAAATATTTTTCACAAATTTATTTAGAAAAACCAAACATATATACATACATAAGAAACATATTATAAACCTATAACAGCATAAACATAAAACTTTATTAGTTCGCCATATTGGCTATAGATGGCAGCACGTTACCGCTTGAAAATTTAAGTAGCCATTATGGCGGACTAATAAAGTTTGAAAATATCCTATCTGTAACTCCGAACTGCTCGACTGTAGCGCTTCAAAACCGGCGCCAATCGATTCCTCGTGGCCAAAAACCCCAGACCCCCAAGTTTACCGGAGTTTATTAATTCTGGGGCGATTTTCGACTTGACAACCATTCCTCGTATTATAGTATTAGATAATGAATTCTTTGAAATGCCTTTTATGTCTGGATCTAACAGACATAAACATATAAAATATAAAATTCAATATATTCCTATTCATACAATATTTATAATTTCATTCTAAGAAATGAGTTCTATAGTGTACCAAACATATTTATCTTTATTCGTTCGAGTCTGAACATTGTTTCTTCTTCTGAACATATTTCGCTAACAATTGTTTGTGCCTCGTTATTAATTAAATAACTTTTTTGGTAATGTTTAATTCATGCAGCGAGTGAGAATATTAACGTAATATGCGAGATCGCTCAAACGGAGCCTACAGACATCACAAATTTCATAATTACCTCCATTGATACAAAATGTTTGCTCACACATCGCTATTTTAAGTTGATACATAAAATGAAATAACTTTCAAACTGATTCACGCTCCGAGTAATTTTAATTAAGCGTTCCGAAAAAATGCAATAAAACAGAAACATAATTTTCCTAACCAAAAGGTGCGTGAATTTAATCCACACACACGCATCAAATATTCCCTTCATGAATGCATTTCGGTTGAAAATTTATTGCTTCACGAGCGGTACCTTTGAGACTCGGTCTAGACAAAGAACACCAAAAAATCCTTTTGAATGATTATAACACCCACGAATGCTGTGGAACAAAGAAATTAGTTTCCTTTAAACTTCCTCTGTTACAATCTTTCGATGAAAAGAGTGGAATTTAAACTCGAATAAATTTTATGAAAAAAAAATGAGAACTTAATTGATATTTAAAATATGTAACCGGAGCAGCTGACATTGGAGCCTAAGGAATGAAAAAAAATTCTGGCAGGAAGGGAATAGAAGCTTGCAAGTTTTGGGGAAAGTTGAATTTGTAAGGAATCTGGAAGAAGAAAAATCGCACTAAGGAAAAGTTGAGCTTCAATGATCATCAAAGATATGCTGGCTAAACTTGGAAGAAAATGCCCGATAGTATAGAAATATTCCTTGCAGGTATATTTTGGGAAGTCATCATTATCTCTCACCTCTTATCCTTTTAAAAAAATCAAGGAAAAATAATGTATTTTGGCTTGAGGGTTCACTTTTAACTGGTTAATTTTTTTTTATTTCAAAAATATAATTTCAAAAGCTATGTATAAAGATCCTTATTCGTTATCAACTTTTAAGAACAATTAATCAAATTTATTTGAAGAATAATTTTTAATATATTAATATATATTTAATATCAAAATTTATGATTACGAGAAGTAAGTATAGTATTGTATATAGTATAGTATTGAACTTTTCCATAGATTTGGGAATATTTTGAAAAAAAAAATTTCTTTTCCATCATTTTGAAAAATGAGACTTTATTTTATTATACACAAAAGCTATATTTTTAAGAAAAATATTTGTAGAAATTCCGATATAAAAGAATTATTACTTGCTGTTATATCATGGGAAATCCTCTTTGTCTGGCTCTTTTTATTAATTATTTTCTAGCTGGAGTTCTTTCTAAGAAAACCAAGCAAAAACAAGTTATTATGGCTTGAGGGTTAATTTTTAACTTATTGCTTACTAGCCGCCTTTGGCGACAGCTGGTTTGCCACGAGTAATGCTTTCTAAAATTTTCAATTAAATCACATATTCATTAGCCTTCAAGTAATTAAGTGCATTGATTGGACTGAAATTAATATTTTTTTTAAGATGATAGGCAGAAAATTCTTAAAGATTAAATTTAATTCAAATTCTAATTTAAAAATTCGAAAAAAGGGCTCAGATGTGCACATTCCCGACCCCCAAAGTATGCATGTAACAAATTTGGTAGCTGTAGATCTCACGGTCTGGCCTGTAGAGCGCCAATACAAACACATTGAGCTTTATTATAAGTATAGATAAAAAATATATATATATGTTAGTTTTTCTTTAAAATCAGTACAAAATTAAAAAAAACAGTTACAGTTAAAAGATTTAGTGATTAGTAGTTTAAGAGTCGGTAACTTTATTCGGAAAAACTTTTTGAAATTAATGCTCTAATAATTTATTGGTTATGCTTCCAAAATATTAAAAATGTTTTTTTTGGTGATGTTGCCAAAATATTAAATATGTATTTTTAAAGAAAGCGAAAAATGAAAAAAATAATTTAATAAAGGATTTAGATGTTGCAAACGATTACAGAATCCTTGGTTTTGCATTTATTTTTTTAAAAAATAACATTTTATAATGGAAACAAAATATTGACTTACTGATACAGATATTGCAAAGGATTATAGAAATATGCCATTAAGTCGGGATTTCAATGCATATCCTGACTAAATTCAATCAGGTTTACCATAAATAAAGAATAGTTGAATTAATTATTTAGATATTGCAAACGATTTTAAAAACCTTTGCTTTACATTTATTTTTTAGAAAATATCACAATTTATGTTTCTTTTATTTTATCCAGTTACGTGCTAAAAGTTGCATTTCTTTAGATTTGATTTACGATGATAGTTTTTTTTTATTTGAACTTCCGTCATTGTTTTCTTTTATTTTATGCAGTCACGTGCTAAAAAAAACATGGTTAAAATTTTTCTTTAAAAATTCGTAAAAAATGGAAGCTTAAGTTATACATTAAAACACTGAAACCATAAGAAAGCAAATTTTTAATCTTTAAATCGATGTAAAAATCATATTTGTGCAATAATATTTCCGGCAGTTATAGCGGAAAAACTTCGAAACTTCGTTTAAATTTTAATTAATTTAAATTCTAATTAAAAATTCGAAAAAAGGGCTCCGAAGTGCACATTCCCGACCTCCAAGGTATACATGTACCAAATTTGGTAGCTGTGGTTCCAACGGTCTGGCCAGTAAAACGCCAACACACACACACACACACACACACACACACACACACACACACACACA
>JAPMOQ010044256.1:2902966-2943004 GCA_026543055.1 Argiope trifasciata
CACACACACACACACACACACACACACACACACACACACACACACACACACACACACACACACACACAAACATTGAGCTTTATTATAAACTAGCCGCCTTTGGCGACCAGCTGGTTCGCCATGAGTAATGCGTTCTAAAATTTCCAATTAAATCATATAATTTTTAGACAAAATTTAAGAAATAGTTTAAGTTAAAAGATTCAATTATTAATTGTTAAAGAGTCGGTAACTTTATTCGGGAAAACTTTTTGAGTTCAATGCTCTAATAATTTATCGATTATGCCTTCAAAATATTAAAAATGTTTTTTTCGGTGATATTGCCAAAATGTTAAATATGTTTTTTAAAGAAAGCGAAAAAAGGAAAAAATTATTGAATTAATGATACAGATATTGCAAACGATTATAGAAATATGCTATTACGTCGGGATTTCAATGTCTAAATTCAATCAGGTTTACCGTAAATAAAGATAATTTATGGAATTAATGATATAAATATTGCAAACGATTTCTTAGAATCCTTTGCCTTGCATTTATTTTTTTAGAAGATATCACATTTTATATTTATGTTATTTTATCCAGTCACGTGCTGAAAGTTGTATTTCTTTAGATTTGATTTGCGATGATAGTTGTTTTTTTTATTTGAATTTCCGGCATTGTTTTATTTTATCCAGTCACGTGCTAAAAACATGATTAAAAAATTTCTTTAAAAATTTGTTAAAAATAGAAGCTTGAGTTAATACATTAAAACACTGATACCATTAGAAAGCTAATTTTTTTATCTTTAAATTGATGTTAAATTCATGTTTGTCCGATAATAATTTCGGAAGTTATAGCGGAAAAACGTCGAAATTTTGCTTAAATTTTAATTAATTCAAATTCTAATTAAAAATTCAAAAAAAGGGCTCCGAAGTGCACATTAGCGACCTACAAGGTATACATGTACCAAATTTGGTAGCTGTAGGTCCAACGGTCTGGCCTGTAGAGCGCCAACACACACACACACACACACATTGAGCTTTATTATAAGTATAGATGTAGATTTTTTCATTAAAAAATGATGATTAAAAATGCATGTATACATACTTTTTTATCTATCTTTAACAAAAATTATTGAAATATATTTAAAAAATGCTTTAATATAAATCTTTATATTTACTATCAAAATTTATGATTGCGATAAATTAGCAAACAGGAAATTATTTTTACTTTTAACAACAATCAAGACTTTAAAAACATAAGTTTTGTACCATGTCTACATATATAAAGGTTAATAAATTATTTGAAACATCTTTTACTTTTGGGTCTAACGGACATAAGCATATAAAATATGAAGTTCAATTTTATCCCTATTCATGTAAAATTTATAATTTTATAATAACGAATGAATTCTACAATGCACCAAACATAATTATATTTATTCCTTCAAGTCTGAACATTGTTTCTTCTTCTGAACATATTTCGCTAATAATTGTTTGTGCCTCTTTATTAATTAAAAAGCTTTTAGATAATGTATAATTCATACAGCGAATCAGGGTTATTAATGTTATATCCGTGCTCGCTCGAACGAAGCAAACAAATATCACATATTTCACAATTACCTCCAACGATAAGAAATATTTGCTCACATTTCGCTATTTTAAGTTGATACATAAAATGAAATAACTTTCAAACTGAATGCACGCTTCGAGTAATTTTAATTAAGCGTTCCAAAAAAAAAAAAAAATGCAGTTAAAAAAGGAACATAATTTTCCTAACCAAAAAGTGCTTGAATCTAACACACGCTTCAAATATTCCCTTCATGAATGCATTTCGGTTGAAATTTATTGCTTCACGAGAGGTACCTTTGAGACTCGGTCTAGACAAAGAACACCAAAAAATCCTTTTGGATGATTATAACACCAACGAACGCTGTGGAACAAAGAAATTAGTTTCCTTTGAAGCTTCCTGTGTTACAATCTTTCGATGAAAAGAGTAAAATTCAAACGAATAAATTTTATTAAAAAAATTTCTGAATTTGAATAAGAATGGGAACTCAATTGATATTTAAAATATGGAAGCGGAGCAGCTAACATCGGAGCCGAAGGAAGAAAAAAAAAGTTTCTCTCAGGAAGGGAATAGAAGCGTGCAAATGTTTAAAGTTTTGGGGAAAGCTGAATTTGTAGGGAAACTGAAAGGAGAAAATCGCACAAAAGAGAAGTTGAGTTTGAATGATCATCAAAGATATGCGGCCTAAACTTGGAAGAAAATTTCAGAAGCATTGAGAAATATTCCTTGATGGTATGTTTTGGGAAGTCCTCTTTATCTGGAACTTTTTCAGTAATTGTTTTCTAGCTGGAGCTCTTTCTAAGAAAATCAAGCAAAAATAATTTTGGTATGGGGGTTAATTTTTAACTTATTACGTACATTTTCATTAAAAAAAGGATGATTAAAAAAGCTAGGGATAAAGAATCTTATTCATTATCAACTTTTTTTAAAAAATATTTAAATTTATCTGAAGAATAAATTTTAATATATTACTATATATTTAATATCAAAATTTATAAATACGAGAAAGAAGTGCAGTAATGAATTTTTTAAACGATTAAAAATTACTTCCACATCATTTTGCAAAAGTGATTATTTTTTTATACACAAATGTCATATTTTTAAATATATTTATTCGTTTTTTTTATTTTTAGATGTGCTTTTCATAGTCAGTAGAATAAAAATTCGACATAATTTATTGGTAAATAAATTAAACTTAAAAAATAACCTACATTTGGGTAATATAAATAATGATCTTACAATTATGTATCACATTAGAACTATTTCTACTCCCCGAAAGATTCATTGATTAATTGAGTGACAGTCATTGTTGAAACACATAATCATACGATAAAGATTTGTAATAATTACCATCAGCAGCCATTGCACAGATGGAAAACATGTTATTAGAGAGACGGAACTCGACCTTATGCCATATCATAGTCATGACAAAGGCGAGAACCAACCGCTATACAAGTAACATCTGATTTCATATATGTGATGTATCTAAATAGGATAAAGATTATAAAGCCGTACACTCTTGCCTATATAAGAAGCGGCTTTATTATTTTGGTGCGTTGCATCGTTCATATATTATCTGTTTCAGCATTAAAGCATCCATTTATGGAATAAAGCATCTAATATTTCTAGAATAAAGCATCTGTCTACGAAAATCCAACAGACCGAATTAAAGGCCTGTTGATTGGTACTTTTGGCGCATTTTTTTGTATTATCTTTGTTGTATTTTTTAAAATTTCTAACGCTCCTATACAGTTTGTTATTGAAGGTGTATTCTTTTCTATTATAATGAAACTAGAGGCATGATTAACTAGTAGACATTTGACTCATGATAGAAAAAAGATAACTATAATTTATAAATTTCAACAAAAAAACTGTAATAAGTGACTAAAATAAAATTACGAATAAATATAGTTTATTAATGAATAGAAAATTTAAAACCATTAATAAAGACTAATTATTAATTAATTTAAAATTATGAATAATGAAAAACGAGTAAATACTGAAAATTCGCATAATATTTAACAAATTAATTGATTAATTTTGCATATGCTTAAAAATATTATTTTTATATGTATGAACAATCAACACTTTCAAGCATATAATTTTTGAATCATGTCTATTTTACAGATCATAAATTCTTTGAAATACCTTTCAAGTCTGAGTCTAACAGACATAAGCATGTAAAAGAAGAAATTCAATACATTTATATTCATTCAATACTTATAATTTCATCCTAAGAAATGAATTCTATAGTGTACCAAACATAATTATATTTATTCGTTCGAGTCTGAACATTGTTTCTCCTTTTGACCAGATTTCGCTAACAGTTGTTTGTGCCTCGTTATTAATTAAATAGCGTTTTGGTAATGTATAATTCATACAGCGAATGAGAATATTAACGTAATATGCGAGCTCGCTCAGAAAGAGCCTACAGACATCACATATGTCACAATTACCTCAACCGATACAAAATATATGCTCACATTTCGCTATTTTAAGTTGATACATAAAAAGAAATAACTTTCAAACTGAATTCACGCTTCGAGTAATTTTAATTAAGCGTTCCAAAAAAAAGCAGTAAAACAGCAACACAATTTTCCTAACCAAAAGGTGCGTGAATTTAATCCTCACACTCGCATCAAATATTCCCTTCATGAATGCATTTCGGTTGAAAATTTATTGCTTCACAACAGGTAACTTTGAGACTCGGTCTAGACAAAGAGCACCAAAAAATCCTTTTGGATGATTATAACACCCACGAACGCTGTGGAACAAAGAAATTAGTTTCCTTTGAAACTTCCTCTGTTACAATCTTTCCATGAAAAGAGTGGAATTTAAACTCGAATAAATTTTATTAAAAAAATCGTGGAATTTAAATAAGAATGGGAACTCAATTGATATTTAAAATATGGAAGCGGATCAGCTGACATTGGAACCGAAGGAAGGGAAAAAAAATCTGGCAGGAAGGGTATAGAAGCGTGCAAATGTTTAAAGTTTTGAGGAAAGTTGAATTTGTAGGGAAACTGAAAGAAGAAAAATCGCACAAAGGAAAAGTTGAGTTTGAATGATCATCAAAGATATGCGGCCTAAACTTGGAAGAAAATTTACTACGTATGTAGAAATATTTCTTGCAGGTATATTTTGGGAAGTCCTCTTTATTTAGCACTTTTTTAATAATTATTTTCCATCTGGAGCTGTTTCTTAGAGAATCAAGCAAAAATAATTTATTTTTGCTTAAGGGTGAATTTTTTACTTATTGCTTATTTTTTCATTAAAAAAATATGATTACAAAAGCTAGGTATGAAGATTCTTAAACATTATCTCTTTTTAAGAAATATTATTTAAATTTATTTGAAGAATGAGTTTTATTATATTACTTTATATTTCACATCAAAAATTCTGTTTACGAGAAATCAGTATTGTAACAAAGTTTTTCTTAGATTTGACAATATTGATGAAAAAATGCTTTTATTTTGAAAATATTACTTTATTTTATTATCTTTCCAGCTTGCGCGGCCGTCATGCCGACATGAAAGGTCGCGTGTATTATCTACATAAGCTATAGCAAAATGTAAATTTTTAAAAGCTGAACTGCTAAAATTATATTCTAAATAGCTTAGGATTAATAACTACAATCACTTTAAACATTTTTTATTTAAAAAGTACCAAGAACAAGGTAAATATAGATTGCAACAAAAATATAAAATGATCACAGATTAACTGAATTGTTTAAAAAATAATATAAATGAAATTACCGATATTTTGACAGAACAATTTGCATATAAACTATAGAAATGCAAAAAAATAATACAGAATTTATATATAAAAAGGAAAACGTAATTGAAAGTTAGATATGAAAAGACAGATAATATTTCATTGCAGCTTTACAATTTTAGCAAATATGTTTAGTGTGCCGTAAATATATAAATTTCGGTCAAATCTCACAACTGAATTTCGTGATTCTAGTCCGCATTTCTTTTTGGTAGGGTTTTTTCCCTGACGTCGCATCTTCCAATTCAATGCCTAGTTCGACTTTTCTCTTTAGTACCTATAATTTTAGTTCACTTTTTTGAGAAATCTCAGCTTTTTTTTTTTATCAACATTTTCTTTCGTAAGTGCATTTGGCAACTGTCGCCAGTCTAAGACAACACAGATTTATTTGTAATTATCATACAAAATCAGATGTAACAAAAACTTACATGAACGGTCGTGTGTATCTCTAAAATACAAATATCTGACCATCAGAGACCTATTAACACCACAAACGTACGACGACAACTCAAAGTAGATCAAAGGGTGGGGGACAAATAGCCAAGGACAGTCGTTCCAATCGGAACCAGATCTAAAAGTATAAAACGAAATTCATCTCTAGTGTATCTCTCACATGCGTGCTCCCTCTGGAAGGTTATAAACAAATGCCATTTAAAAAATACATATATTTATTTATTTTATTTAAAAAAATTGTATTTGCTTTTAACAATCAGTAGAATAAAAATTCCGCATAGTTTACTGTTAAATAAATTAAACTAAATAATAAAAAATATCCTGCAGTTTGGTAATATGAATAATGATCTTGCAGTTATATATCACATTAGAATTATTGCTAATGCCCGAAAGATTGATAGATTAATTTGAGTGATAGTCATCGTTAAAACACATAATCATAACATAAAGATCGGTCCTAACTACCATCAGTAGCCATGGCAAAAATGGAAACCATGTTATTAGAGTGATGGAAAGTCGACCCTATGCCGTATCATAGTCATGACAAAGGCAAGAACCAACTGTTGTACAGGTAATCTCTTACGTCCGTATGAGCTATATATCTAATTTTGAGTCAGTAAGATAAAGGTGATAAAGATGTACATTCTTGCCGATATTTGAATCGGATTTATTATTTTAGTACGTTGCTTCGTTCATGTGTTACCTGTTTAAGCATTAAAGTATCCATTTCTGGAATAAAGAATCTAATATTTATGGAATAATGTATTTTATGTTTCTAGAATAAAGCATCTGTATACGAAAATCCATCAGACCGAATTAAAAGAATGTTGATTCGTACTTTTTCACATTTTTTTTTGCATTATCCTTGCTATATTTTTTGAGAAATTTTTTACGCTCCTTTACAGTTAGTAATTGAAAGTGTTTTCTTTTCTTTTATAATCAAAGTAGAGGCATAGCTAATTAGTAGATAATTGGCTCATAACAGAAAAAAATAATAATAATTTATAATTTTGAACAAAAATAACTGGTAGTAAGTGACTAATATAAGATTACGGATAAATATTGTTTATAAATAAATATAAAATTTAAAATTATGAATAAAGACAAATTATTAATTAATTTAAAATTATGAGTAAAGAAAGACCAGTAATTGCAAAAAATTCGCTTAGTATTTGGGAAATACACCAATTAATTTTATATATACTTAAAAAAAATAGTTTTTATATTAATGAACAGTCAAGTCTTTCACACTCATAATTTTTCAACCATGATTACATAATTTACAGATAATAAATATTTTGAAGAGGCTTTGGCGTCTGGGTCCAACAGACATAAGCATATGAAATATGAAATTCAATATATTCATATTCATACAATATTTATAATTTTATTCTAAGAAATAAATTCTATAGGGTACCGAACATAACTATATTTGCTCGTTCGAATCTGAACATTGGTTCGTCTTCTGAACTTATGTCGCTAACATTTGTTTGTGCCTCTTTATTAATTAAATTGCTTTTAGGAAATGTTTAATTCATACAGTGAATGAGAATATTAACGTAATATGCGTGCTTGCTCATACGGAGCTTACAAATAGCACATATTTCCCAAATACCTCTACCGACACAAAATATTTGCTCACACACTAGATTGCTCATATCATAATATTGCTCACTCACACACTCGGTCTAGACAAAGAACACGAAGAAATCCTTTTAGATGATTATAACACCCACGAACGCTGTGGAACAAAGAAATTAGTCTCCTTTGAAAAATTCCTCTGTTCCAATCTTTGGATGAAAAGAGTGGAAATTAAATTCGAATAATTAAAAAAAAAAATCACGGAATTTGAATAAGAATGGGAACTCAATTGATATTTAAAATATGGATGCGGAGCAGCTGACATTGGAGCCTAAGGAATGAAAAAATAAGTTTCTGGTAGGAAGGGAATAGAAGCGTGCAAATGTTTAAAGTTTTGGGGAAAGTTGAATTTTTAGGGAAACTGATAGAAGAAAAATCACACAAAGGAAAAGTTGAGTTTGAATGATCATCAAAGATATGCGACCTAAACTTGGACGGAAATTTCCGATACTATAGAAATATTCCTTGCAGATATGTTTTGGGAAGTCCTCTTTATTTGGCCCTTTTTAAGTAATTATTTTCTGACTGGAGGTCTATCTGAGAAAATCAAGCAAAAATAATTTATTATGGTCTGAGGGTTAGTTTTTAATTTATTACTTACTTTTCCTTTAAAAAAATATGATAACAAAATTTTAAGATAAAGATTAAGATAAAGATAGGATAAAGATTCTTCATCATTATCAACTTTTATAACAGTTATTCAAATTTTTTTGAAGAATAATTTTTAGCAAATTAATTTATATTTCATATGAAAATTTATGATTTCGAAAAATAAATATAGTAATGAGCTTTTTCATAGATTTAGCAATATTTTGAAAGAAAAAATGCTTTAAAATAATTTTGAAATTTGGGATTTTATTTCATTATGAAAAAATGCTATTTTTTTAAAGGAAAGTATTTGTAGAATTTCCGATACTATAGAAGTAATTCTTGCTGATATATTTTGGGAAGTCTTCTTTATTTGGCACTTTTTAGTAATTATTTTCTAGCTGGAGAGTTTTCTAAGAAAATCAAGCAAAAATAAGTTTTTTTTTGTCTTGGGGGTTAATTTTTACTTATTACTTACATTTCATAAAAAAATATTTCGAAAGCTAGGTATAAAGATCCTTAATCATTGTAAACTTTTAATTACAATTTTTCAAATTTAGTTGAAGAATAGTAATTAATATATTACTTCATATTTCATATCAAAATTTATAATTCCTAGAAGTAAGCAAAAAAGATTTTTTTAAATATATTTTTCAACACTTTCAATGAAGAAGAATGAAAACTTTCAAACACAATTTTTTAATCATATGTAAATATTTTACAAATAATAAATTCTTTGAAATACCTTTCACGTCTAGGTCAAACAGACATAAGCATATAAAATATGAAATTCAATGTATTAATATCCATACAATATTTATAATTTCATCTTAAGAAATGATTTCTATAGTGTACCAAACATAATTATTGGGTTGTTCGGAAAGTCATTTCGTTTTTTTAGTGAAAATGAAAGACGATTTTCGTATAAGGAATAAGCATTTTATTAAATTATGTATTGGCCATTCTGATCCAACACCCTTTGCCATCTTTCTGGTAGTAGCATGATTCCACGCTCATAAAATTTTTGGTCTTTGCTGGCAAAAAACTGATCCAGGTGATTTTTGGCATCTTCATTTGAGGTAAAGGTTTTCCCGTCCAAAAAATTTTGCAGGGACCGGAACAAACAATAATCCGAAGCCGCCAGATCTGGAGAATATGGTGGATGTGGCAGTGTATCCCATTCAAGCAGTAAAAGCGTTTGGCGAGTGACCAAACTTGTAAGAGATCTCGCATTATCTTGGTGGAACACTACACCTTTTCTGTTGATTTACTCTGGCCTTTTCTGTTGAAGTGCATCGTTTAGTTTGTCCAGCTGATGACAGTAGACTTCGAATTAATTGTTGTGTTATCCTGTAAAAGCTGTAAAAAAACTGATTCCTTTAAAATCCCACCAAACAGACAGCATCACTTTTTTTGATGATATTGGCTTTCGAAATGCTTTGAGCCGGTTCATCTTTTCAACTCCATCATCATTTGCGTTTGACATTGTTATATACAACGCATCTTTCGTCCCTAGTAATGATGCGCTTTGAAAATGAATCATTTTTGTGACGTTTGAGGAGCGAATCACAGACATCAACGCGACGACACAAATTTCTCTCCGTGAGAACATGGGGAACCCATATATCGAGCTTCGAGGTTAATCCCAGGCCTTTCAGGTGGTCATAAACAGTTGAATTCGATAACTTTAAGATCTCACCGATCTCACATGTTGTTATTCGCCGGTTTGCATCAACTAATGCCTTTATCTTGTCTTTATCAGCTTCAACCGACCTTCCAGAACGTGGTGCATCTTCGACATCAAAATTGCCGGATACAAATTTTGCAAACCAGTTCTGACACTGGTGTATTGTCAACACATCTTCTCCATACACTTCGGTTAATTTCTTTCTGGCTTGAACTGCATTTTTACCTTTTCTGAAGTAAAAAAGTAAAATATGACGAAAATGCTGCTTATTGCTCTCCATATTTAAAAGGACACCAACCAAAAACTACTGCGTAGAATTAATAGAACTTTTTCACACACAGCTCTCAAGACATATTATGGTTATGCGGCTTAAGTGTGAAATTGGTTTCGAAAAAACGTAATTAAGTCCTCTGACGGGAAAAAACGAAATTACTTTCCGAACAACCCAATATATTTGATCGTTCGTGTCTAAAAATTGTTTCTTGTGCCGAACATATTTCGTTTACAATTGTTTGTGCCTCGTTATTAATTAAATATATTTCACATCGCATGCTTAATTCATACTGCGAATGTGAATTTAAACTTAATACGCGTACAAATATACGGAGCGTCCAAATATCATATGTTTCATAATTACATCCACCGATACAAAATATTTCCTCACACATCTTTATTTTAAGTTGATATATAAAATTAAATAACTTTCAAACTGAATTCAGGCTACGAGTAATTTTAATTAAGCTTTCCGAAAAAATGCAATAAAACAGAAACATAATTTTCCTAACCAAAAGGTGCGTGAATTTGATCCTCACACATGCATCAAATATTCCCTTCATGAATGCATTTCTGTTGAAAATTTATTGCTTCATGAGAGGCACCTTTGAGAAACCGTCTAGACAGAAAACACCAAAAATCCTTTTGGGTGATTATAACATCCACGAACGCTGTGGAACAAAGAAATTAGTTTCCTTTGAAAACTTCCTCTGTTACAATCTTTCGATGAAAAGAGTAGAATTTAAACTCGAATAAATTTTATATTAAAAAAATATCGCTGAATTTGAATAAGAATGGGAACTCAATTGATATTTAAAATATGGAAGCGGAGTATCTGATATTGGAGCCGAATGAAGAAAAAAAAAGTTTCTGTCAGGAAGAGAGTAGAAGCGTGCAAATGTTTAAAGTTTTGGGGAAAGTTGAATTTTTTGGGAAACTGAAAGAAGAAAAATCGCACAAAGGAAAAGTTGGGTTTGAATGATCATCAAAGATATGCAGTCTAAACTTGGAAGAAAATTCCCGATACCATAGAACTTTATCTTTCAGTTATATTTTGGGGAGTCCACTTTATCTGGCTCATTTTTAGTAATTATTTTAAACCCTAATTTTTTTTTTTTTTTGTAAAAAGCAAGCAAAAATATTTTATTATGGAATTTTTAATTTACTACTTACTTTTTCATTACAAAAAAATAATGATTTCAAAAGCTAGGTATAAAGATCCTTAAACATTATCTACAATGAATAAAAATTATTAAAATATATTTGAAGAATGTTTTAAAATATTACTTTGTATTTCAGATCAAAATTCATGATTACGAGAAGAAAGTATAATCATGAACTTTTACATAGATTTGGGGATGTTTTGAAAAAAAAAATATTTTCCATCATTTTGGAAACTGCGATTTTATTTTATTATACGCAAAGGCTTTTTTGAAGAAAAATATATAGAGAATATCCGACATTATAGAAATATTCGTTACTGGTATATTTTGGGATGTCTTCCTTATTTGGCTCTATTTTAGTAATTATTTACTATCTAGAGTTCTTTCTAAGAAATTCAAGCAAAAACTATTTATTTTCAATTGAGGTTTATTTTTTTACTTATTACTTACTTTTTAAATTTTATAAATAATGATTAAAAAATCTAGGTACAAAGATCTTTAATAATTATCTTCTTTTAACAAAATTATTTCAATTTACTTGAAGAATAATTACTAATATTTTACTTTATATTTCATATAAAAATTTATGATTATTAGATGTAATTTTTTACTTATTAGATGTAATTTTTTACTTACTTCTAGAAAGGAAATTTTTTATATATTTATGAACAATCAAACCTTCAAAAATGTAATCTTTGTGCCATGCCTATATATTTTACAGATAATAAATTTTATGAAATACCTTTCAGGTCTTGGTCTATCAGATGTAAGCATATAAAAAATGAAATTCATTGTATTCCTATTCATATATTATTTGCAATTTTATCCTAAGAAATGAATTCTATAGTGTTCCAAACATAATTATAATTGTTCGTTCGAATCTGAACATTGTTTCTTCTTTTGAACATATTTCGCAACAAATTGTATGTGCCTCATTATTAATTAAATAGCTTTTAATTAATTTATAATTCATCCAGGGAATGAGAATATTAACGTAATATGCGTGCTCGCTCAAACGCAGCTTACATATATCACATAGTTCACAATTACCTCCATTGATACGAAATATTTGCTCACACATCGCTATTTTAAGTTGATGCATGAAATGAAATAACTTTCAACTGAATTGAAGTTTGGAGTAGTTTTAATTAAGCGTTCCGAAAAAATGCAGTAAAACAGAAACATAATTCTCCCAACCAAAAAGTGCGTAAATTTAACACACGCTTCAAATATTCCCTTCATGAATGCATTTCGGTTGAAAATTTATTGCTTCATGAGAGGCACCTTTGAGACCCGGTCTAGACCAAAAACACCAAAAAATCCTTTTGGATGATTATAACACCCATGAGCGCTGTGGAACAAAGAAATTAGTTTCCTTTGAAAACTTCCTCTGTTACAATCTTTCGATGAAAAGAGTAGAATTTAAGCTCGAATAAATTTTATATAAAAAATATCGCTGAATTTGAATAAGAATGGGAACTCAATTGATATTTAAAATATGGAAACGGAGCAACTGACATTGGAGCCCAAGGAAGAAAAATTAAGTTTCTGGCAGGAAGGGAATAGAAGCGTGCAAATGTTTAAAGTTTTGGGGAAAGTTGATTTTTTAGGGAAACTGAAAGAAGAAAAATCGCACAAAGGAGAAATTAAGATTGAATAATCATCAATGATTTGCTGCCTAAACTTGGAAGAAAATTTCCGATACTATAGAAATATTCCTTTCAGTTGTATTTTTGGGAAGTCTGCTTTATCTGGAGCTTTTTCAGTAATTGTTTTCTAGCTGGAGCTCTTTTTCAGAAAATCAAGCAAAAATAAGTTGTTTTGGTTTGAGGCTTAATTTTTAACCAATTACTTACTTTTTTATTAAAAAAATATTATTCAAAATCTGGGTATAATGATTCTTAATCATTATCTACTTTTAATAAAAATTATTTAAATTTATTTGTAGAATAATTTCATGTATATTACTTTATATTTCACATCAAAATTTTTGATTACGAGAAGTTAGTATAGTAATGAACTTTCCCATAGATTTTGGAATATTTTCATTTAAAAAAATAGGATTTCTCATCATTTTGAAAATTGCAGCAATCTCTTTAAACCAGTATGTATTCCTCTAATTTTTAGTTATTTTATCTCTTATGTTTGAAATTATCACCTTCTGGTACTTCGGTAATAGGGATACGAATCTTCGGACATGGTGGTTGTTTCTCGCCTTCTCCGAGATCACATATATGATGTGGATTTAATTGTTCAATATCGATAACGGGAACCTTATGCTGGAAGGGTCGTATATGGTAGGGCCTTTGATGGAGTTTGAGATTCAATAATAGTTTCCGCCAATGCTGTTGCACTGTTTCACTAATTCAGATCTAAGAAAGTTTCAAACATTTGCTTTCTCCTTTTTTTATGTTTAAACTACAGTTATTAACTTAATTAACATTTATTTTACTATCATTTTATTCATTAATATTTAATTTATCAAAATGCATTTGAATGGGACAGTGAAGTTTCGTGGCTATTTTTTCGATTATATCAAAGAAAAAAGTAGCGGTGTTTTAATACTGGGTTGGGGAATTAGTTCGTAGCGTTTTGATCACAGACCTTTATTTAAAGAAATTCATTAATAATAACAATGAATTAATAGATTGTTTGTTCGCCGTTGCTGTTTACTATCCTTACCCACCTCTCGACTAATTTGTCGATGCTGTTCCGTCAAAAATTGTCAGATCTGGTTTTCAAGATCCTCTTTACTGTCGGAGGTAACGCCACTCATATGGTTTGACAGGTAGCGGGAAGATGGTAACCCGTCGGTGCAAGGTCCGGAGAATACGGCGGCTGCTAAAGGACCTCCCATCCGAGCTATTGGAGTGGGGATATGATGACTTGTGAAACATGGCACTGGCGTTGTCGGGAAGGAGTATAGTTTGGATTTGTCGATGAGGTCTTTTCAGTCGCACAGCCTCTTTCACGCGGTGTAGCTGGGCTATGTAGAGCTCTTTGGTGACCGTGATATTCCTTTCCAGAGTTTCCCTGTACACCATGTCCTCCCAGTCACAACAATTGCAGATCATGATCTTATTTGGATGGAGGTCAACCATGAACATTTTCTTGCTCTAGACTTGGCTATGACACCTTCTGCGTATTCGTTACAAATATCCTGGACTGCTTCAGCAACTTTTTGCATCGATGAAAAGCGAAAAAGTGCAGGTGTTAGAAATTTTGATTTTTACCTCCTGGATATTCCATTTCTAAGCCTAAAAAGTTATTAAAAATAAAATTACTCAAAAAGACAATGAGCATAATATTGTAGAGCAGAATGTGATCTTTCGAATGAATACTATATACTTCTTTAAATAGCGGAAAAATAGTAGTAAAACAAAGAAAATATAAAAACGCTATGACCTTATTCCCCAACTCAATAGATATTAAATAGTATTCTTTAATTGATTAAAATATAACAAAAGAGGAAATTTAGACCCTCTAAAGCAATTGCGAAACATTTCACTTCTGCATTTCAATTAGTCTGACATATAGAAAGCTAACATCAGACATATTGAAGAGGTGCAATATTTATTCATGTGCGATAATCTTTTGAACCTTACGGAGAAAAAAAGTCGAAATTCTGCTCAATTTTTATCTAATTAAAATTTTAAATCAAAAATTTATAAATCACTCCGGAGTGCACATTCTCGACGTCCAAGATGTGCATGTGATAAATTTTGTGTCTCTAAGCCTATTTTCTGGCCTGTAGAGTGCTTACACACTCATCTGCATTCAACTTAATTATTAGTTTAATAATTTAAAAAAATAACTCCCTGGTGTAAATTCCCACCCCAACCTCTAAGTTGTACATGTGCTAAATTTGGTAGCTGTTGGTCAAATGGTCTGGTCTGTGGAGAACCAATGCGTGTACACGCACGCACACACGCAATCCCTTACATTCACACATTCAACTTTATTATAAATATATATAGAGCGATTAATTATGTTTTTTAATAATCAGTCAGTAATCAGACATATATGTATAGACATATAGACCCAATCAGACATATAGACCCAATATGTATCAACCAGATACAAAATTATTCGATTTAATATAATTCGTAGTGACACAACTATACCTAAGATTTTTTGACAGTTTACAATTGATCAAAAGAAGTGTATTAAGTTTGTTTATAAGAAATGGTTTTCATTGAGGAAATAGTTAGTTAGTTAGTTATATTTATTAGTTTAATAGTTAGATAGTCATATTTGAATGTTAAAATTGTCCCTTTATTCCTTAGAGAAGGATCCGAAAAAATTCTGATCAAATTGAATATTTTCAGAAAGGCAATGAATGTCAACCAACATTCATGACTTTCATTCTAAAGTAAAAAATAAATTTCATTTGAATATATCTTAATTATGATTGACATGAGTACAAAACTATTTAAAGAAACTCAATGTAATTATACGAAATGTGCAATAGAATGTAAACTAAATACCCACTTTAACATTTTTTTCTGCATAAGTACATTTCAGAATAATAAATTCACTCAGGTTTTTTTTCTTCTCAATCCTTTCCTCAAAAAATTCATTGCTATCTTCAAAGCAATCCAACTGTTCCTTTCTCCTTCGTTAATCTAAACTTGTGCTGAGAGTGACTCTCTTCGATATGCGTGTTAAAAAAAGAGTGATTAATAAAAATTCTATTATTTATTTTTTTCTATCTCATTTTAAACGTTTCTGTCCATCTCAATTTTTTTGCTGCTCTAAGGAGAAAAAAAAATTAAACTCTGAAGAAAATTGACGGCTTCATTAATTACTCCACTAACGCACGGGTTTCTGTCTTTTTTCAAAGGTTTGTTTTCATTAAGGGATGACGGATTGTGGAAAAAACAGACTTCTGTCAGCCAGATGAGGTAAATGTAAATGAGAGAAAAGGTTTTAATCGAATTCACGGGAAGGTGATCTGATTAATTCGTAAATTACTCGGGTTACTCCAGCGAAACGAACTCTCCCAGTTCTTAAAGCGTGGAATTCTTTTTCTTATTAGTCTTAATGACAAACATTTAGAAGTTTTAAGACCATCAAATTTGATTCAATTATTTTTCTCCCATTATAGCTTTTAAAACTATTTAACCCTTTTATAACGATTTGGAAATAAATTGTACATAAATTCAATTTATTAAAAACTGTACTATCGACAGTAGTCTTAATAGGAGTTTCAAAAATATAATTAGAATTATTGCTATTGTATCTCATTCTTGAGAATTCTTCACTCAGTACAGTGTTTCAATAGAAAAAAATTATCTTGTATTGGCAACATTGTAATCTAATAATTCTTCGAGTTGGAATACAGTACTAGATTCTTGTATCAAGCAATTTAGAGAATAATGTTAGCCTAAAAATACATATGTTCATATCAATGAATTCATTTTTTAAAAAGTAATCTTTAGCTTATTTCTTTTTTTGTGCGTGTATAGAAGTATTGATATTCAGCTTATTTAGCAATACAAATATTGAAATCATGTCCCAATAGGATTTTAAAATTTAATATTTTCTTTTTATAATCACAATTTCTTTAGCATTTCTTTTTACTTGCAAAACCGCTGAAGTAGGGAAAAAAAGGGACATTCCAATGTGTAGACCAAATATTGTAACGCTATATTGCCTCATGTTTGATTATAGTACATGATGGATTTTAGAATAATGGTTTATTAATAGAACAATTTAGAGAAAGAATATTAACCTTAAAATATTTTGTCATAAATTACAAATAAGGCTAAAAAGACACCTACAATCATGTAATTTGATTTATTTTTAAATTTTGCTTTCTGATACATTGTTATCGAAATAATTAATTATTATTTTATTTTCACTCAATTGCATGAAAGTTATTAAAATATTTATCTCCTTTACGCTGAGTGCTGGTATTGTATTGCAAACAGTTAAAAAGAGGAAATAACTGTTTCACAATTTTGCTTAAAATTACTTTTTAATTTATTTTTCAAATTAAGAAATATTGCAAAAGATAAATCACTATACGTGGAAAATTAATGCTTTGAACTTTGAAGCAAATCAATTTTGAGTGGCAAAACGTTTCGAAATTATGCAGGAAAATCTTTTAAGGCTTTGATTTATCGTTTATTTTATTAAAAATCTGATTATTTTAAAATATGTGCGTTTTTTTAGTAATCATTTACCACCCATTAAGCAATTGTCCATCAAATTATGTAACTCTGAGTCCTTTTGTCAATATCGTGCAGCATTTTGAACAATTTTTAAGCAATGCTCGACGCATAATTTGCAGATATTCTTCGCCAAAACTAGAATTATTTTAAAATAAAAAAAATCCTAACTAAAGTCATTTTTGTGTATAAACGTACAAATGGGAAAATATGGGTTACTTAAAAAGGTAGAAAATATGATCTGTTTTTTAGCTAGAATATCTCATAAAATATTATTTAATGATTTCATTATTTAATAATCTGAAAGGGAAATTATGAAATTATTACATTGACTCAAAAATGCTTTGATAGTGTAGTAATATATCATTGCATACGCCAAATTACTTGCAATTGTATAGTAGTCAAGCAACTACTATATCTACAACAGTGTAGTTACTTGTTATACAATATTTATATTTAGTTGGTTATAACATAATATATAGTTAGTTATTATTTACAGTTATAACATTTTCCCTTTTTTCCCCACTATTCTTGCTTTTACAGCAATTCAGCCATTTCTACTTTAGTAATAAAAGTAACAAAGAAAACCGATTTCAACTGGAAGGACAGTCGTTTATAAATCAATCTATACAGCCCTGCTTAGAATATTATTACATTACCTAAATATATTATTGCAATTAAAGCCTTATTGCTTTTTTATATTATATCACTTTTTAAAGTGTTTAGTATTATATCGTCATACAATATTTTTATTTGGCTGTATAGTACGGTTTACTAATTAGTAAGAACTAGTTTTTAGTTAGAATTTTCAGTATTATCAATTTTTCTTGTTTGCACGACAATTCATTTTACTTCTACTTTATCAATAAAATCAATTAAGAAAAACGAGCTTAACTGCTTATATGTATATACAACATTCGAGGATAGTCGTTTATAAATCAATTTACACAGTCTTGCTTAGCAAATTATTACATTAGCTAAAAATAATGTTGCAGTTATTGTATTATAGTGTTGTGTATATTATATTACTTGTTAAAGTGTTTAGTATTATATTGTTATACAATATTTTTATTTAGCTATTATAAAAATAGTAAAAATTAGTTTCTAGTTCCAGTTATAGCATTGCCCATTCTTCTTGCCTTCACTTCAATTCACTTTTTTGCTACATTAGCAATAAAACCAATGAATAAAAAATTGGTTTACTGCTTATATTTATAAGTAGCGTTCGAGGTAGTCGTTTATAAATCAATTTATGCAGTTCTGCTTAGTAAATTATGACAATACCTGAAAATGTTATTGCAGTTATAGTATTATAGCGTTGTTTACATTATATTACTTTTTAAAATGTTTTGTATTATACTGGTATACAATATTTTTATTTAGCTGTATAGTAAGGTTATAAAAATAACAAGAACTAGTTTATAGTTACAGTTATAGTCTTATATATTTTTCTTGTTTTCACGGCAATTCATTTTACTTCTACTTTAGCTATAAAACCAATAAACAAAAACTAGCTTAACTTCTTATATTTATATGTAGCATTTGAGGATAGTCGTTTATAAATCAATTTATACATTTTTTCTTAGTAAATCAATACCTAAAATTATCATTGCAGTTATAGTATCATTGCGTTGTTTATATTATATTAATTGTTATAGTTGTATACTGTTATACAATATTTTTATCTAGCTACATAGTATGGTTATAAAAATAGCAAGAACTAGTTTTTAGTTACAGTTATAGTATTATCCATTTTTCTTGTTTTCGCGACAATTCATTTTACTTCTTCTTTAACAATAAAACCAATAAAGATAAACTAACTTAACTTCTTATATTTATTTGTAGCATTCGAGGATAATGGTTTATAAATCAATTTATATAGTCCAGCTTAGAATTGAGTGGTTTTTGTTTCTTCTGAGCGGGGAGTGAAAATCGAGGAAAAGGTGGGCAACAGGCCAACAGCAAACTTACTTACGGGTTGAGAAACGGCCTGGAAGTACTATTTTTGCTTGTTTGCTTGTTTGAAAGGAAACAGCAGTATCAAGAGAAGAGTATTACTTCGAGTACAGCTACATAAGAGGAAACACAATCTACTGAATGCTTTCACTATATCAAGTGCAAACCGCAGCACTACGCAGCCGAGCATTAGACAAAAGTAGGTGCTAAAACCGGAGAATAACAATGGAAAAGAATCATGAAAAGTAACATGAGACTGCGGCAGCCAATTTCCTTCTTTGCTAAAAGAAATTTCCTTTTAGAGAAAACAATAGCACGAATTCCAGGATTGTTCGGGAAAGTGATGCTGTTATACGATATATGTCGCTTTAAAGAGGGTTTTTTATTTCGTCGTACCCGAAATACGGAAAATAAAAAGTCATTTCAAAAAAGTCACGCAATCTCTGTTAAGAGGGGAGAAATTTAGAAAAATACGAAAAGTTGTAAAAATTCAGTGGCCTCGGAACGGGTAGGAAGGCAAATATTTCGCTGAGGAAATTTCTTTCAAAATGAAATAGTATTTAATTGAATTTGTTTCGAGTAATCATTTCTGTTGGGCTTATGAATTGAAGGAGAAAATTAAACTCTTTGAAGGAAATACGAGAGGTTTTGAAGTACCTACTTGAAAGAAGACTACATCATGAGACTAAAAAAAATTAATTATGTGTTTAATAACAAAGGAAATAAAGAAAACATTTTTTCTGGAATTCCTTGGGCAGATCAGTGATGTTTTAGAATTAAACACTTTAAGCATTAGATTAATAATTAGTGAATTTTGAATTTCCAGTTTCCATAAATTTACCTGTCCTATACAACAAAATCATAATTTTTAATCATAATCGAGTTGAAATTAGTGAAAAGTAATAAAAATATTGATTTAAGTTCGGAATAAGTTCGTAGCGTTTTATCAAAGATTTTTATTTAAAGAAAATCATTGATAATAACAACCAATTAATCAATTATGTATTCGTCGTTGCTGTTTACGTTCTCCTCCGTACCTCTCGACCGATTTGTCGATTCTGTTGAGCTAATAATCGCCCAGTCTGATTTTTAAGGCCCTCTATATTTTTGAGGGTATTTCCTTATATGATTCGACAGGGAGCGGTAATAGATGGTAAACCGACTGTGCAAGGTCCGGAAAATACGTTGGATGCTAAAGGACCTTCCATTCGAGCACTTGGAGTGAGGCTTTGCCGACTTGTGCAACGTGGGCCTGGAGTTTTCGTGAAGGAGTTTCGCCTTGTCGTTGGGGTCTTTTCAGTCGCATAGTTTCTTTCTTGCGTTGTAGCTGGGCTATGTAGTGCCCCTTGGTGACCATGACATTAATTTCGAGCATTTCCCAGTACAACATGCCCTCTCAGTCAAGCCAAATGCAGATCATTGTCTTGTTGGAATGGTGATCAGGCTTGACCATTTCCGTGCTATAAACTCACCTATGACACGACGTTCTCCGCATTCGTCGCAAATATCCCATGCTGCTTAAGCATC
This sequence comes from Argiope trifasciata, assembly GCA_026543055.1. NCBI lineage: Eukaryota > Metazoa > Arthropoda > Arachnida > Araneae > Araneidae > Argiope > Argiope trifasciata. The sequence continues at coordinate 2,923,744 of JAPMOQ010044256.1, forward strand.
TTTTTGCCCTCGATGAAAAACGAAGAAGATCAGGTGTCGAAATTGTGGTTTTTACTTCCTGGATATTCCATTTCTACGCTTTAAAAGTAATTTAAAATTAAATTATTCAAAAAGACGTTGAGTACAGTTTTGTAGAGCAGAAAGACCTCTATCGAATGAATACTATACACTTTGTCAAACAAAACAAAATCGTCATAAAACAAAGAGAATATAAAAGCGCTACGAACTTATTCCCTAACCTAATAATATTTGAGAGAATATTTTTTAGATAATTAAAGGAATAACACTTTTTGAAGAAATATAAACAAAAATAGGCAATTCATAAATTTATGTGTTCGGAAGTGAATGCAATTATTTTAATTATTTTATTTATTTATTTATTTTTCCTCTAAAAGAATTAAATGTTTAACCAAGCTGTTTATCAGCATGTTAATATTTTGGAACTGCAATTTTCGTATAATTCCTTACTCGTGAATTTTATTATTAGATAAAGAGATTGCGAAAAAAAGAAAAAAAAAATGATATGAGAAGACTGTTTATTTCTTCATTTGAAACGTCTCAAATATTCTATTGAAAAATATAAATATGCAATATTATTTAGTGATTTTGTAAACTATTTCTTATACAGTTTTTAACTTTAGGAGAATCGTTTTTTTAAATCACCATAATATCCATAATTTAATCTCAATTATATATTAAATAATTTTATATATAACTCCATGAAACTTTTTTCCGTTATTTTACATGGTGTAATCACAGGTTGCAGGGTAAGTATTGCTCACACGCACGTCAGTATCTGTTCTGTTGACCATCCTGCGTGATACCGGCCTCTGTATCTCAGATAAGTAGAACAATGTATCCAGTTTCTGTCAAAGTTACATGAGGACAATTTGGAAACTGAAAAGCATAAATACTTGCAGTTCGATCCTCATGTTTTAGGCGTTAGCCCTCGAGAAACGCTACCTCAGATTACTGATAGTTAATGATAGTCTGAGGAAGAACGCTGGAAAATAAATGTATTTGTGGAGAAATGGGTATGGTTTACCACTATTTAATGGAATGTATTGAGATCTCAGAGTTAAGGAAGGACCTGAAGATTGTAAATAATGATTTAAGTAAAGTGCCGATGGTACCAGTTATTCTCAAAACCCTGAAGGATGTGATGTCAAAGATGGACAGTTTCATTCGAACTGTTTGAGAGTGTGCAGGATTGGAGAAAGACAGCTATTTACTACCCCGAAAGGAATGTTAGTTTGACTGTTCGGTCAATGAAAGGTTGGACAATACTTATTTAGCAGTCAACGAATCCTGTCGATACTGCTACGTTCAGTGGTGGTGGGGTGATCGGAAGAAAATAAGAAGTTAATGATGGCTTACATTTTCTGACAATGTGCCAAGTCGTGATATCTGCTCAGGTGTTTTCTGATCTGTAAAATGTGACGATACAGTATTAAGAAATTCCAACAGCCCTTTAATTCGGCCAGTTGGATTTTTGTAGATAGATGTTTTATTCCAGAAACAAATAGCATATGAAAGATGAAACGTGCCAAAACAATGACGACAGTTCAAAACATCGACAAGAGTTTACAGCTTTATCTCCTTTGCCTTATTTAACTCAACATTAGATATATCACGGATACAGAAGAAAGAGGTTGCATGTATGTTGATTGAACCTTTTTCATGTCTTTGATAATGGCGAAGGGTCGAATTCCCGTTTCTCTAATAACATGGTTACCATCTGTGCAACAGCTGCTGATGATAGTTAGAATCCATCTTCATCTTATTATTCAGTGTTGTTGTAATGACTATCACTCAAATTAATCTATCATGTTTTCGGGCTGCTGGAATAAATCTAATGTGATACATAATTGTAACATCATTATTCATATTACCAAACAGCAGGGTATTTTTTTTATTTAGTTTAATTAATTTATACCTAAATTATGTAGAATTTTTATTCTACTGATTGTTAAAAGAAGATACAAATTTTTGATAAAATTAAATAAATAAATATATTTTTAAAAATGAATTTTCTGCACAATAAAATAAAGTCACATTTTCAAAATGACGAAAAAGCATTTTTTTTTTTTTGAGACCATGAAAAGTTTCTTACTACCCTAATATTTCTTGTAATGATAAATTTTGATACGAAATATAAATTAATATAATAAAAATTATTCTTCAAATAAATTTGTATAATTTTTATTCAAACTTGATAATGATTAAGAATCTTTATCCTTCGATTTTGTAATCTTATCCCTAATATTTTTTTAATGAAAAAGAAAGTAATAAGTTGAAATTAAACCCCGAGCCAAAATAATTTATTTTTGCTTGATTTTTTTAGAAAGAACTCGAACTAGAAAATAATTACTAAAAAAGTGCCAGGCGAAGAGAACTTCACAAAATGTACCAGCAGGGAGTATTTCTAGAGAATCGGAAATTCTACAAATATTTTTCCTACAGAAATATCATTTCTGTATGATAAAATAAAGACTCAATTTTTTTTAATTATGGGAAAGCATTTTTTGTTTCAAAATATTTTCAAATCTATTGAAAAGTACATTGATATACTTGCTTCTCGTAATCATAAATTTTGATATGAAATATAAATTAATTTGTTAAAAATTAGCCTTAAAAATTTGAATAATTATTATTAAACTTGATAATTATTAAGAATCTTTATCCCTAGCTTTTGAAACCATCTTTCTTTTTTTTAATGAAAAAGTAAGTTACAAGTTAAAAACTAACATTGAAGCCAAAATAATTTATTTTTGCTTGCTTTTCTTAGAAAGAACTTCAGCTAGAAAATAAATTTTTAAAAATTTCCAAATAAAGTGGATTTCTCAAAATATACCTGCAAGGAATATTTCTATGGTATCAGAAATTTCCTTCCAAGTTTAGACCGCATATCTTTGATGATCATTCAAACTTAACTTCTCCTTTGTGCAATTTTTCTTCTTTCAGTTCCCTACAAATTCATCTTTCCCCAAAACTTTAAACGTTTGCGCGCTTCTACTCCCTTCCTGCCACAAACTTTTTTTTTCCTTCCTTCGACTCCACTGTCAGCTGCTCCGCTTCTATATTTTAAATATCAATTGAGTTCCCATTCTTATTCAAATTCAGTGATATTTTTTAATACAAAATTTATTCGAGTTTAAATTCTACTCTTTTCATCGAAAGATTGTAACAGAGGAAATTTTCAAAGGAAACTAATTTCTTTGTTCCACAGCGTTCGTGGGTGTTATAATCATGCAAAATTAATTTTTGGTGTTCTTAGTCTATACAGGGTCTTAAAGGTGCCGCTCATGAAGCAATAAATTTTCAACCGAAATGCATTCATGAAAGGAATATTTGATGCGTGTGTGAGGATTAAATTCACGCACCTTTTGGTTAGGAAAATTATGTTTCTGTTTTATTGCATTTTTTCGGAACACTTAATTAAAATTACTCGGAGCGTGAATCAGTTTGAAAGTTATTTCATTTTATGTATCAACTTAAAATAGCGAAGTGTGAGCAAATATTTTGTATCAATGGAGGTAATTGCGAAATTTGTGATATTTGTATGCTCCGTTTGAGCGAGCACGCATATTACGTGAATATTCTCACTCGCTGTATGAATTAAACATTACCAAAAAAGCTATTAAATTAATAAGGAGGCACAAACAACTGTTTGCGAAATATGTTCAGAAGAAGAAACAATGTTCAGACGCGAACGAACAAATATAATTATGTTTGGCACACTATAGAATTCATTTCTTAGAATAAAATTATAAATATTGTATGAATAGGAATATATTGAATTTCATATTTTATTTGCTTATGTCTGTTAAAAGGTGACATAAAAGGCATTTCAAAGAATTTTTTATTTTTAAAATATGTAGGCACGGTACAATGATTATGCTTTTGAAAGTCTTGATTGTATTTAAATATAAAATAAGTTTCTATTTAAGATTTATGTAAAATAAATCGACGAATTTGTTAAATACTAAACGAATTTCCATAATTTACTGGTTTTTCTTTGTACATAATTTGAAACTAATTAATAATTTGCCTTTATTCGTATCTTAAATTTGTCATTTATTAACAAATAATGTTTATTCGTAATTTTTAATTAGGTACTTGTTACTAGTTTTTGTGCTCGAAATTGTAATTTAAATTAATCTTTTCATTTTATGAAAGCTGAAAGTTTTTTCTTCATAAGAATTTCTATCATATCTGTGAAATATCGGAGTTTCTAAAGTGTTTTCCCAAACCATGCTCTCCGATATTTGCGAAATATAAAGTATAATCATACATGGAATATTTATTATTTATTGGCTAATTTCTTTTTATTATTGCTCTTTGTAGGTAATATTGTGATCATACATTTCTATTTCATTGTTATTCTGTTGTTGTTTATACTTTATTGAACATTACGTATGATGAATTTTAGCATTATCTATACATACTTAGGTGTCATTTAAAAGTTGAATGTCAATTACGATGTCACAATATATTTCTCTATGATTTCCCCTGCATAACTTCAAATGTTAACACATTGAAATAGGATGTAATTTTTCTTGGAAGACATAACTTGACATAAGAAACCATACCACCACACCATTACTTTGACATAAGAAGCCACACCATTACTTTGACACAAGAAACCATACCACCACACCATTACTTTGACATAAGAAACCACACCATTACTTTGACATAAGAAGCCATACCACCACATCATTACTTTGACATAAGAAGCCATTCCACCACACCATTACTTTGACATAAGAAGCCACACCATTACTTTGACATAAGAAACCATACCCCCAAACCATTACTTTGACATAAGAAACCACACCATGATAAAAGAAACCACATCTCAACTTGATTATTGAAATTTCTAGTTGGATGGTCAAGATTCCTTTTAATAAGAACAGAACATAAAATTTCATAGATTACAGACATTTTCACTTAAAAACAAAATGAGCAATCAAGTATTGTTTTTATCCTAGATGAATATCTTCATAAAGTATTTCTCTCTTAGTTTATGTCGCTCTTTAACATGAAGAAACATTTATGATCTAAATTTATAATTTAAACATTATTGGAAAATGAATGACTAAACAATGAATTACGTTTGCTATATTTAGCACATTCATGAATAATTATAGATTTTAACCCTCCGAGCGCCCAATTATTCTGAGTAGAGCTTCTGAAAAATTTATCTTTATCCGTCACTTGGTTACTTCAAAAAAGTATCAGCTTCACACGAGACAGTGTCCGAAAAAGAAACGAGTATTTTTCATTTCCCCTCCTTCCCAGCCGTGGGGCTCCCATTAACCCAGTGGGGACACTGGCTTGTAATCTATCTGGCTATCTTATCTTACTGATGACCACTGCCCCCCCCCCCTCCTTTCTTCACCCACCCACTTTTTTTTTTTTTTTTTTTTTTTTCATATTAGCAGTATGTTGCTTCAAATTAAACGGCGATATGAATTCACATCTTTGAAAGGGAAAAAATTTTTTGCTTAGAGGTCTTAAATTTGAAAACTTAATTTTTTATATAATTAGATTGACTATCTCATATCCGTATTTATTCCAACTTTTTTACAAAAGACACGATAGTATTAAATGTTATGCTACACATTTACACTTTTTCTGCATATAATATAATAATATAAGTAATATTTAATGCAAATAAATATTTTTTTCGAAAGCATATAATTTAAAAAATTTGTGTTTTCTACACTTTATTTTTAGAGACGTAATTTAAGATATCTTTAGCTCTGAGAAGTGAAAAATTTACATCTTAATTATAACATCACACCAATTAATGTCGTTGCTCTTTCATAGAGTAGCATATGCTTCGATAATTCTTTGACAGACTTTTCAAAGATGCATTTTAAAGCTTTTGGAATTAATATAAATATTTGCAAATATCACTTAAGGTGTTCTTGCATTTAATAACAATAATATATTTCTGTTTCTAACTCAAAATTGCAAAATTTTCAAAGGAAACTGAAAGGAAAAAAATCACTGATTGTTTTTTTTTTTTTTTTGAAAATTTCCAACTGATGAAATCAGTTTTTAGTGAGATAAGAAGCGATATTAGTAGCAATTCACTCACAGAAGTTTCCGTTAGTTATTTTATATGTAAATGTCTTATAGCCTTAGTTATCTAAATATTTGTATGAAATCAAAAAGCCTTAGTAAAAATAATAAATTGGGATTTTTTTTTAAATATAGTTTTAAAACAAATTTCTATTTTAACATATTTCTGCCTGTTTTGAATAATAAGTTATTTTTCAGTTTTAATACAATTTTGTTTTTAAATAAAATATTACTTTTTTCAAAAAAACACTTTTCAGTGCTTCAACACAATCTGTCTTAGAATATATCTTTTGAAAATATCAGAGTTAACAGATAGGCCCATTTTTTTAAAAGGTCTGAATGACAGAACGTGAAAGTGAATGAATCGAATGTTCCAAATTAAATAATTTTGTACTTGTCATATTCCTAAATGAAATCAAGGCAAAACAGAATATAAACCGAAATTAAGGCTACTGGGACTGATAACAAGAGCATGTTTGTAGCAACTAAGCAACTTTCAAAATGAATTTTACTAATATTCAACTAAAGTTTTTGGCTTGATTCTTCATGCAAATTTTTTAATGCTTTTCTAATTCAAAGAATCCGATCTTGAAGAAACTGAAATACCTTGTTGAGAATAAGTTCGTCATACTTAAATACTATTTGTTTAATTTATATATTGTTCAAAATGCTACATCTTATTTGAGTGATTTATTAATAACGTACTGAATGCAGAAATGATACAATGATTAATGTATAGAATACGGTACATTAGTCACTAACATAATCAGGTATAGATCAAATTAATTTTAATAAATTAGCGAAAATTTAATTTGCATTGAGCATTTTATTTCTGTTTTTAAGCTGGTGTTCATTTGATTAAAATCGTTGCGCTCAGGATTAATATCACTTCATGATACTCCAGAATGAGTCACTAAAACGTAAGACTGTTTTATTCTTTTCAAAATGTAATCTTTGCAAATATTTTGAAACTATTCGTATGATATCATTTGAAATTATAGAAACATTTTTAAATAGTTTTAAAGAATTATTATTTCGAATTGGGATTAATTGCAATGTATATAAAGTATCTCATTTGTCACATTTCCAAAATAGTTTCCTAAATATTTCAAAGTGCTCATTAAAACCTTCATTCATTCATTATCAAAGTTTTAATGATGCCGTTAGTCTTAATTTCATCAATTATGGCATATGGTGTGAAAGATTCGTAAATCGTGTTATTTGAATAAGCCATTAAAATGCTCTTAAAAATTTTAACTGAAGTTACTGTTTAAAAAAAGGCAGATATTTGTTCTCAACGTTAAGAAAGTAACGACGGAACGTAACGGTAAAATAAAAAAATTGATTTAAATTTCATTTCTATAAAAAAGAAATGTTACAAGTTATTTCTAAAATTCTGAATTGTTTTTAAAATCTGAAGAAAAATTGTCCCGAAAGCGAAAATTTTGTCTTTGGAAATTTAATCTTATTAAATTTCAATGCGACACCACACTTGCCAATGTGCTTTTCTGTTTGATTACATTTAAATTAAGAATTAATAAATAAAAAATTATTAAAATTAAAAAAGATTCTAATTTTTGAATATATATTGGTCAGGAAGTAATTATGTATCAAATTTTATAAATCCAGGACCAGGTGTTTCAGTTAATTTTTAAAAAATATTTTTGGTGATTTTTGCTTTTTGTGATTTACAAAAAACGAATTTGAGTATGGCTGTTATAAATATATTATAATTTTTAATTCGGAAGCTATAATATAAATTTACACAAAAAATAAATTAAATCAATTTAAACACAAATAATTAAATTACAAGTTTTTATGCCGTATTTTTAAAAAAAAAATGAAAAAGAAAATTAAACATTCTTACGTCAAAAATCAAATTTTAACAAATAGTCTTGATTTCTTAACTGAAAATCCATCAACGTATACATGTCATGAATTTTGAGGCAAAGTAGTTAAATAAATATATAAAATAAATTCCTTTTATTTTTGTTATTCTTTTAAAGGCGTTAGACTTATTTTAAAATTGTTTAATAGCAACATTTTACGAGAAAATCTATTAAGCAATATTTTGTTTTATTAAGGAATGAGTTCTTAAGTTTTTATTTTGGTAAGTAAAATTTAGTGGGAAGATTTTTTTTGCTCAGAAGTTTCCGAAAATCGCATGGAATACTTACTACTTAAACCATTTAACGATAAGGAATTCTTTTATGATCACTAAATGCTTTTAGGGTGATTTTCCCCTTGGCAGTATCGTTAAGTAATCTATCACTGCCCAAAAGGTTATTAATGGAGGGGGACAGCACAGAAGAAAAAACACGTCTTCGCTCTTTTCGACGCTTCAATTGAAAGTAGGAAGAAACCGTTTGCGCCCGTCTTGGAAACAACTAAACAGAACGAAATAACACGGTTATGCCCGTTTTGGAGGGCATGTGCTTTTCAGAAAAAACACGCTTCCACCGCTTAGAGGGTTAATATCGAAGTATTTGAAATATTGATTTTGATGACTATGAGCTTCGGAACCTAAGGACTTTAGGACTGAGACACGATTCTACCAATAAACCATTGTGTAAACTGTCAAACCACGTCAAATTCATTGAGGCCAAACGTCCCAATGAGTTTGACGGGGCCAAACTGGTGACCCTTGGAAACTTGGTGAGTGCGTGGATGTAGCCATTGTCATTGGAACGTGGCTCAAAATAATGAGTTCCGTCCCAAAATAACATGGTAGTGGCCAAAAATGGGGTATTAGCATAAATGGGTGAAACCGTTATTTAAGAAACGTTTCAGTTTTAGCTTCCTAGAACAGTGAATTTAATATGATAATAGGTTTAAAAATCTTAACTAAATTTGCTATTATAAAACACAGTAAAAAAACAAAACAAAAAAAAGAGGGTATGCTCAGTGCCAGTCATTTAATTTTACTAAATCAGAAGAAATGATTGAGCTAAAAAGCAGCAGAAACTATTCAAAACTCAAATCTAATTTCCCTTTATCAGAAAAAATATACAAATTTTGAGTGACTGAAGATAAAAAACATAGAAACAAAAATATAACATTTTTCTTCATTTTTTGTGTAAGATAACTTAAAAAAATAGTATTATGGCTCAGAAAGAGACAGTCACAGCTGCTAGTTTGCTACATAAAATTTATATTTTTAATAACCCCCACAATAAATTAATGGGTTAATTTATTAAATGGTAGATAAAAAGCATTGAAATAAGAAAAAAAAATCAAACGTTTTTATTTACTTTTTTGTGTAAGATTACTTTAAAAAATAGCATTATTACTCAGAAAGAGACAGTCACAGCTGCTAGTTTGTTCTAGAATCTGAAAAGCAGATAAAAAAAAAAAAAAAAAAAAGAAATTGCGCATCTTGTATTTGAAAAAGATGTCATTTTAAGTTCTTTTTTTAAAGGCAAGTACAAATCTGAGAGACAACAGTACAGATTTTCTGACACCTTTGACAATTTTGAACCGAGGAATTTGAAAGATAATATCGATGTGCCACAAATTTTATACTCTAGTGAACTGTTCGAGGAAATCAATACTTTGATACAGTGACATCTCTGGTTCTCAAAGTCAAATTCATTTCGTTTCTTAGATTAATGCTCAGTTTTGAAACGAAATATAAACTAGTTTTGATCCTATGGGAGTTGCTTCCGTGTCATTCAGTGTTATGTACTATTTGCACAAAACTAAATTTGGAAGTGAATAAATGCATAAATAATATTTCATAGCTGATTAAAGTCAACATATATGAAATGCTGTTAACTTGTTGACAGCAAAGGAAATAATGACAAATATAACAATATAAATAATATATATATATATATATATATATATATATATAAAGAAGTGTTGAAAGAAAAATGTTGTAAAATATCTTCAGACACCATCAAAAACTAGTCAAATCGGTACAAAGACGTTTAGAGGACATTATGAAAGTCAAAAGACATGCGACTTAGCAACGAAACTTTATGCGAGATATTGCAAAAATTTCTTAGATGTACTCTCAATTTTTTGAGGCAAAAATCTGAGTATGTTTATTTAAAATGCTTCTGATTTTTTTCATTTTAGAAATTTTCGATGATTGTACTTTTTTTTTCACTTCAACTCAAACCATGTTTCATGTGTAAAAATAAAACCATGTTTGCACTTCTCAGTAGTGTGCTATTTATATTGGAAATCGGATTTATCCAGGAAAAGTAAGGTGTACTCTCATTTTTTCAGCCACTAAATATACAAGACAATTCATTATAATGCACTATGTCTACACATTCAAAAATTAGTTCTTAGTTAATTAATTGATATACTTTTGGAATTTCGATACATTTCTTAAAGCTAATAAGCAATAAATAAAAAATAATGAAAGCCATCTTAAAATTTTAATAATGAATTGTATAGTGACATAATAAACAAAAACTAATTAAAGAAAAAAATCTCTATTTTAAAGCAATAATTAAAATGGGTTAACGACTTTTGCATTTAAAGCATTTATTTATCAAAGTCAGTCTTTCTTATGTAATTTTATTTAAACATTGTTCGGATGATAATTCTGTTCAAGTATTAAAAAAAATTATCCTAAAAATAAAAATAAAAATATCTTTTTAAACTCATTAAATTAATAACATTATATTTCAAGTATTTTGTGACAAAATATTAATTTTCAGTGTTGCAGAAAACCTCAAGTATCTCTCTAGCTTAGGAGAGTTGATTTCTTATTACTCCATCAATGTCAAAACTTTACTTTAGATTGATTATTTTCAACTGTCAAAGCTTCTTTATAACATTTAAATATTATATTCATGCTACAAACATCTACCCAATAAATGAAATTTCAATAAAGTTATTTTTTGTTATGCGATACTTTCGAGTATCAGTATTGATTTTACAATTATCCAATATATCATAACTTTGTCAGTCGTTGCTTACATTTCTTAAATTTTATGATTCTTGATTGAATCTGTTACAAACAGATTATACGAATTTTTGTTTTCTGAATATCACTAAATCATTTTTTTAAATACTATTTGTAAAGCATGCTTAACAATCAATAATCCATTATTTTAAATGCTTATATTTTTAAGTTCTGATCTATAAGTAGAAATGAGAGATAAGTTACAGTTTTTAAAATATTTAAAATGCATGTTTTTAACTGCAAATTTAAGTCAAAATGTTATTCTGCTCCTTTCCAAAATGTTTCAAAATTTAACAAAGGAACATTATTTTTTATTACCTCCTTTGGCGACCAGTTTATTTTCTGAGAATAATGGCGAGACCTAGCTTCGGTTAAAATTATCATGCAAAGCTAGATTAATTATTATCACTACAAGCAATTAATAAGTAGCATCTTATGACAGATACTATAAACAATTTTTTATAACCGTTTCATCTATGACATGCATGTACCTTTTTGATGGAATCTTCATGTTGTCCATGTTCCTAGGAATCTTTAAAAACATAGTTTTCTACATAAGGTGATACCTTAATATGCCAGTAAAAGCAACTAAACATTAGAGATCAGTTTTGTATAGGGGATATGTTACTCGGCTGCAAATTATTAGGTCGCGAGTTCAATCCTTGGCGGAATTCAAACTCCATTATTATCCCAATTCCAGCCAACACCATCGCCATATTGGTGACCTCTTAACATGGACATGCCCTTAGATTGCTATAACGCTTGGCTTTACCGAAAATTTCTCTTCGCTAGCCATGTGATTGGCATTAAAAAATCGCTCGTCTCTCTACAGACTCACTGGTAGGAGAGTATTGTATGGATATCTTAATAAACCTGTAACAGCCACTAAACATTGGGGATCACTTTCGTATAAGGGATGTGTTACGCGACTGCAAAATGCAAGGTCACGTGTTTGATCATTGGCGAATTCTATCTCCACATTGGCCAAAAACCCCAATACCAACCGGTCATATACATATTTTTTCGTTTTCGTTTTCTCACTCTCTAATAAAATAGTAGAAACGGTATAAATTTTGATATAAGAAATACTGTTTCTAATAATTAGGCTAATAAAAATTTAAAAATAGTTGCCACAGCCTGGAAAACGACTGTCAAGCAATTAAAACTGCTTTAATTAAAAAGATTTTTTTTAATTGTAAAAGGATATAAGAAACACGTTCATGCATTTACGTACCTAAAAGTAATTACATGAAAAAATATGAAACGCATTTACTATCCAACTAATTAGATTTAACTGCCAATTTTGGCTGCTCTATACCTAACACATAGGCTATGAAAAAATCATAAGTGACAAAGACCCACGTTAGGTTTTAATCATGAGTAGAATTTAAAAGGGAATAAACTAACTCCCAAGTTTTAATTGAAGGTAGTATATTGTATGAAGTGAAAGTATTTAATCATCAAACAACTTTAATTTATAAAGTTTTAAGGATTAACGTGTTTCAAAAGTATTGATATGTTCTTTTATATATGAGTTAAGCAAAGATAAAGAACTAGCTACTTTAGAATTAAATATTTTTGTCTACTGTTTCTTACAAATATAGCCCTTCATTGCTTTAGTTTTGTTCAAATGAGCCTTATTTTATGGTATTGATTTTAAATGTTAAAATTCCACATAATATAAAATTTTAAGAAGACAAACTTAGGTAAAATTGAGATACCCAGCTTTAGATTTAAATTAATGACCGGCTCATATTTTTTCCTCTAAATAACAATTCCAATTAATAGTTCTATTTCCAATTAATAATTTATTACAACATAAAAGAATCTGTTTTTTTCTTCTTTAAAATTTGAACGAAGTACAACATTTTCGTGCACTTTTTATCTCCAAAGTATTTTAGATATTGTTATGATAAATGGGAAACAAATAGCTCATAATTACCCATGACACAGTATATTAATAATATATATGATTATAAAAAATAATTTGGGCACGGGCACACATGCACAAACGCATCATTCTCTCTCACTCTCATATATATATATATATATATATATCACTCTTTTTCAAGGGCCACCTTCAGACAAAGATTAAAAATAAGGTATTCCACTGAGAGGAAATCTTACAGTATCCAACAGTATTGACCTCTAGTAACCCGAAAATCAGCCAAAAATTATATTAAAAAAACACACCAATTTTAAGAGCAAATACACAAAAACAAAGCAACATTAAAAACATTCCCAAATTAAGCAAAAATATATGAAATACATTGATAGGTTTTCAAATTTTAAGCTTGTTCGAATTCGAAATCAATTCTAGTTTCGATTCCAATCTTTAGTTTCATTGCAGTGCTCAGTTTCGTTTTTATTCCATTTATTTACATACATTTATTTAGATTCGTTTCATAAATAGGTTTAATTTCCTTTTTTTCATTCATCAAGTTTATTTTTGGGAATTTTTTGTTGTTTAATTCCGAATTAAATTTTTAATTTTGATTCCGACGTAATTAGTTTCGTTTTAATGTTTGATGACTCTGGTAATGGGTTTTAATTATTTATATATATAGATTTAAATATTGTACAGATCCATATGAAATAAAAAGGTATACTAAGCAACTTTTTTTAAACCAGTCATATCATTTGAAAGAAAATACGACGGTTTGTAAATTCGTTTTCAATTGAAATATTACAGCGATTGGACAATGTTTAGTTTTTCGTCTTCATAGTAATTTCATTTCAAAATATTATGCATTTTTGTGAGTCCGTGAAATCCTTAATAAAGTAGAAACCATAAAAAAATGAATAACATTTTTACTTTTTCTTCCTTCACAGAAAAGATTTAGCTGCGAATAAAAAAGAAACTTCAATAAAAATTCCTCGTTTGATTGCTTTAAAAAAATGACTTCCTTTCGAAAAACGTAATTTCTGAGGAATAAAAATTAAGATGAGATCAAGAAACTTGTCTCTTTCTACGAACTAATTTAATTTGAAGGCGGAAAAAAAGAAAAAGAAAGAAAAAAAGAAAAGAAAGACCAAAAGGTAAGGTATTTCTGCCCCCTTCATACCTTTTGTTTGCCCTTAAGCAGAACTCTTGCTAATTAGAAGAGAACTGTATATTTTTAATGCATTTTTTATTACATTTATTGATTATGCTGCATTTCTTCATTATTATGTTTCTACTCTTCTGAAGAAAAAAGAATGACCATAAGATTAAAGGTCTTCCATTTTTGTTACCTTTTTGTTTGTCTTGAAATATAGTTCATAACAGTAATGCCAATCAAATGATTTTACGAAGTTTCATTATCAGAAAAATAAATTAAAGAACTTCGTATATAAACTATGAAACGTTGTTAGCCATTTTGGCAGCTCTAAATAAATATTTGATAGAATAAATTTCTAATAATATTTCTCTATAGCTTATGTCAACACAATTTTTAATTTTGCAATGTTTCGAAATAATTATAATTTTTATCATGTTGTTTTTTCGCCCCAATATTTTTGTTTACTGACTTTTTAAATCTATTTTATGAACTTCGTTTAGATTTTGCCAAGCATATTTCCTGAAATATAAAACATTTTAACTCGATTAATAACAGTTAAGAGAGTTCTAATTTAACAAGATTAACTTTAACATCTAAAATAAAACTTCTTCAGCAATAGTTCTATTTCAGATGTCATTTCAAATGCTTATTTCATATTATTTTTACATTTTAATGCATATTACAATGTTATTTGTCACAAAGATTGGAATAAATATTCTTTATAAGAATGATAAAGTAAAAATTTGGAATAGATGTATATATCGAAAAATAAAACATAAATGAAGTGCATGACCTTATAAAAATATAAATAAAATAACAGTTCTTATTAGTGCATACGAAATATTATAGAAATTTAAGACACCATATAGAATGTCCTGACTTTCTTCATTTAAAATTACGGTGATAATCGGTATTTAGGCTGAAATGGGACCCCCTACCTACCCTCCAATGTCCACGAAATCGACAATTATGGTGGTTACAACTGTTGAATGTTTATTTTGTTTGCATTGTATCAATTTATGTTCGCACCAAATTTTATTAATATCTCTCCTGTAGTTCTGAAGATAGTAGATCAAATATGAAAATTCTCTTAATTTCTTACTCTAATGTAGTATATCAATATACAAGATTATTAACTATTTTTACCATGTTATGTACTGAAATAGATCACCTGAAAACTATCAATAAAATACAATGCATAATCATTTCAAAAATATTAACAAAAAAGAAAGTAAGAAATAAAGAAAATTGAACATTTGTGATGTATTGTTACTTTTTATTCTTATTTATCAATGCTAAATCATTTCAGATTTTTTAGGTTATTTTGTAAAAATATTATAATTGTATTTTCATGTGTGATATTATGCCTTGACATTATATCACGCTTGAAATAATAAGCCTTATATCACACTGTAATAATAAAATTTCATTCCAAGATAATAATAATAAGCCAATGTAATAGCAATGTAGATGATAAGCTGTAGCATAATGTATTTGGAATATCAATATACAAGATTATTAATTATTTTTACCACGTTATGCACTAAAACAGATCACCTAAAATCTTTTACTAAAATATAATGCACAATGATTTCAAAAATATTAGCAAAAAAGAAAGAAAGAAAAATTGAACACAAAACTCAAATTCAACTCATGTGATGTATTGTCAGTCTTTATTCTTATTTTTCAATGCCATCATTTCAGATTTTTTAAATAATTTTCAAGAGTATTTTACAATGCAGATGTAGGGTACACAATACATATATAGGGTAATTTTCAATACAATAAATTTCCTTCGAATGTTGTAAAGATATTTAATATATCTCTTGATTGATTTTAATATAGTATAGAAGTTTTGATCGATCCTCTAATCAGTGACTTTTTTATATTATAAAAGAAAATTTTCCTTAAATAGATACTTGTTTTAAATAAAAGAATTTTTAGGAATTCAATGTGGTTCTTCAAAGAAATGTATTCTTCGAATGTTGCTGATATTTCAATGAAATAATCAGTTATTTATTTTTATAACTGTTCAAAGATATTTTTAACCACTCTTTGAATAAGTTAAGAATATAAAAGCAGCAAGAAAAGCATAATTGCATTTCTGTCTAATGGAATCATTCAAAAAATATAATTTTTTTTTTCTCACTCAGCACAATTTTTTTTTGTATTTGATTTGAATTTAATTCTAGGATTAAATCTGAAGAATAAAAGAAATTCTCAAGGCATTTCTTTTCTTCAGCACTTGGAAACGTTGGTTGCACTCATTGAGAATGTAGTGAAGAAAAAAAAAACTTCAACAACTTTTTGTGTGCATAAAACTTGTTTTAAGCCTTACTTCTGTAATTGCTTACTCAGCCCAAGTATCTAGTGAGCATTCTTTTTTTTCTTCTTAAATCTAATTAAAAGAACCCTTTGTTTTTCTTTAAGATTTAATACTCGTAAGATTAATTAAAACAGTGGAATTATTTGCAATGCATGAAATTTCAAAAGATTAATGAAACGAAACTCTTACCTTCATAATTTTACATAAGAAATGCTTCTCAAATAAAAATACTCAAACATAATTTCAAACTTCATAGCGCATCACGGAAGAGTGGAGCTTAAGTAAATCTTCTCTTGGAGAAGAAGATTTTATCATTTTTGTGGTTGTAGTTATTGTTGGTTCACTTACTCTAGATATTTGTTGTTTTTTTAACTATATTAAAAATGTGATGCCAGTTCTAATTTTAGGAAATCACAGATATGTTAAACAGTCAAATAAATAAAACTAATTGGTTTTTATCACTCAATGTATTTGCCTTTCGTTACCTTTATTTACAAATCAGTAAAAAAAAGACATTTACGTGAATTTCATTTTAGCGACAGAAATATGTGTTCGAAGAGCATTCTATCTTAAGTAAATCTAGAGCTTAAGTAAATCTTCTCTTGGAGAAGAAGATTTTACATCTTTGTTGTTGTTATTGTTGATTCATTTACTCAAGATGTTTGTGTGTGTTTTTAAACTAAATTAAAAAAATATGATGATAGCTCTAATTTTAGGAAATCACAGCTACATTAAACAGTCAAACAAAGAAAACTAATCTTATCATTCAATATATTTGTATTTTTAAACCTTTATTTATAAATCGGTAAAAAAATAAAAGCATTTATGCCAGCTTTATCTTGATGACATAAATATGTGTTCTAAGAGCGTTCAATTCCAAACAAGGGCAATTATCTCACTTTGATCTGTTATTTGTTAACGATAAGATTTCATTCTGCCAATATACAAAATAATTCATTGTACAAATCATAAAGATTTTGTAACGATTCTTGCAGATTGATTTCCAAATTTATAATTTTAATGTCTAATAATAATACTTTTTTAAGGTTTTTATTTAATAAATTTTTAATTCAAATCAAAGTTATTCACTCTAATAAACTCTTATAATTTTCTGGAGATATCTTTATCAACATTAAAGAATTAATCTTATAAAAACTTTCTATTTTGTAATGATTCTGGCAGTTTTGGTTTCTAAATTTCTGATTTTAACTTCTAATAAATTTTTAAAGTGTTGATTTGATCAATTTTAAATTCAAATCAGTTTTATTCACTGTTATAATTTTCCGGAAGTATCTTTATAAACATAAATGCATTAATCGTATAAAAACTTTCTATTGCATTTCATTTTTGAATTCATCATTAGCTTATTCACTTAACTCTCTTACCGTATTAATATCTATATCCATCTTTCTCACTCTCCCTATATATATATATATATATATATGAATAAGAAATTTAAGATATATAGACTATATATACCTTTTAACATGTAATTTTAATATCCATATAATTAAAAAGTCTTTAGTTCTTATACAGACGATTTTTCTATGTATTTTTAATTCATTAGGATTATGAATTTAATAATTATCTTATTAGCCATATTTACTATATCTATTAACAGCATTTGGCAAAACCTTCTGAATTATCAGTAGCATTAATATAATAATGGATAAGATTTTACTATTTTATCGATTTTATTCTTAAACAGTGACGAGAGTTTTATATATAAAGATTTGAATTAAATCAGAATATTTTAGTTTAACTACATTTATTATTGGAAGTCTCTTATTAAAAAATTTAACTCAGCATTCATTGATTTGCGGTTCTTTATTCTGAATAACAAATATTAAGTTCATAATAGCGGATTCAAGATTTCTACAACTATATTCATCCGTTTATAGTGCAGGTATTATAATTCTGGCTTTTTGGCATAAGGGGTGTGTGTCTTACCAGTGATAAAAATGCCTCAGTTCGAGCATAATTGTTCTGTGAAAGGAGTGTGAATGTGCAGACCTTAAAACAATGTTTGTAATTCCTAAAGTAGCTAAGTTATTTTGGGGCCATAGCTGGCTGTACTGAAACAACAAGGAATACTAACTCGGCTTAAATCGCTGATAGATAACTGTCAGCAGGCTTATTAACTCAAACACACACAGACATATTATAATAACGAATTTCAGTTTCGTAAATAAGTTTATATCCTTTGTTGTTGTCGTCTCCGTGTTTAACACCGAAATTGGTTTCAGTATCTTTAGTGTAAAGACCCCAGAGTATCCGAAGGCAGAAGTCTGACTTCTAGTTAAAATGAAGATGATGACACACACACACACACGCACGCACACGCACACGCACACACACACACAGGCTTGCACAAACCCTTTTTACAAGGAGGGTCATTCACTCTGCTCACTGATAGAACGCATGGATAGAACAACCATGCCGGATCCAGGACGCCCAAATTACGGGAAAGACGTGCTAAATCGTCTTAGGCAGGACGCCGGCCTTTATATTCTTTCATTGTGAGTATATTTTTTAACCCTTCATTTACTGACTGTGCTTGAGAGTACCATTTAAATCTAGCTTATATCTTTACTTATATGACTATTTTTGCTTATTATATTCTAAAGGAAACGGAGAATGTAACCCAAATAGGATGAAGTTAATATAAAAGTAGGAATTCAAAATATTGAATTAATAATTAAATTAATTTATTTCTTTTAATTACACTTTTTTTCTTGTGTCCCTTGGTATTATTCTGCAAAGAAAGCCAAACTACTGGTGCAAACATGAAGTTGAAAAATAGTTAGAAAATTAATTCGGTAAATAAAGGGTTAAGGAGCTAAAAAACGCTGTTTTATTTCTAGAAAAGGATTTATTACA
>JAPMOQ010044256.1:2943404-2956629 GCA_026543055.1 Argiope trifasciata
TAAAAACAAATATGGTCCCAAAGGTAACATTAAATTATTCTTAATAATTAAAATATACCTTAATACATTTGTAAAATTAATCCTTTAATTACCTTTTACGCTATTTAATCATAAATTTCGATTTTCCTAATAATCACTCAAAGAGTTTTTATAAACTTAAAACATGAAATATGATTTTATAAATTATGCTATTGAAATCTTTAAATTTTACAAAAAAAGGCTATATGCAAATATAAGAATAAAATTATTTTCGTCATGAGAAAATAAATCATATAATCTCGAAAGGCTACATTTTAAGTTTAACTAAATCAACCATCATGAAAAATAACTATAGTCACTCAAAGAGTTCTTATAAGCGTAAAAAATGAAATATGATTTTATAAATTATGCTATTAAAATATATTTATATCTTACCAAAAAAGGCTAAATACAATATAAGAATGAAATTATTTTCCTCATGAGAAAATAAATAATATAATCTCCAAATGCTACATTCTAAATTCAACTAAATCAACCAAAATGAAAAAGAATATTCATTTCGTGCAAAACAGACTTACTCATTTAATCGTTTCACATTGCTAAATGGAATAAAAACTAACTAAAACACATCTCCAAAAGTGCTTCCTAACTGTTAGGATCGTAAATCAGGGCATGATTGAAGCAGTTAGGAGCGGCAGCCAACAGACGCCATTAGAGTCGCGAATTTAATAAACTCGTTCCTCGGCTTCTAAACAAATCGACTTTAAGACTTCTAAAAATATGAATAAATAAAAACAGTGGGGCTGCAGTGTAACATTCGCTCTCCGGGCAAAATAAATTTACCGAACAGGGCGAGAAGGCTCGGGGTAATTTGCATAGATCATGTCCCAGTCGCGTCAACTTCACTAACAGTTTCCACTTTATTCTTAAGTCACTTTAGGAGTACTTATTAAGTTTCGAAGAAACCCGGTTTCGTGATTATTCACTTTGGTTCCCGCATTAACTTGTTTCTGTCAGTTTGAGAATTTAGGTTCGCGCCAAGATACTGGGAACGAGGCTTAGGAGTAAAATGAGACTCGGAATAGATTTGTAAAGGAACGGGACGGCAATTCTGACGGTTTCTTTTTTTTATGTTCTTTTCCACTCGCAAGTTAGTTTCAGTTTGCTTTTATCAGATTTGTTCTTAAATGAGCTCTTTGGGGTGATTCGAATGGCACGAAAAAAGGCACTAAACAAAAGAAGTCTGCTAGAATTTTGACGTCTTGAAAGTTAAATGTAAATGGAATTGTCTCCGGAAGGCGAAAATTCGCTCCCATTTATTCCTGCTTTTCGTTTGCAATGGAATTGTTATTTCTTTCTCAAGCTGGAAATAGCATTTGAAGCATGCAGTTATGCTGAATATTTTATTTACCCTTTTACAATAAATAAGGTTTTGTCTGATTGCTTAAATTTTCATTCTTAAACCACTTTAATTCCTTCAGAATTGCAATTAATTTTAAGGACAAAAATCATTTACTAACATTCATATGTATTTCCAGCATTCTAAAATTTCTGACATGGTCTGAAATAGTTATAAATGTCCAAAATATGACTGACATCATGTTCACCATGTTATCTATCAACTTTTTCCTTTTTTTTCTTTTATGAGTTTAAATAAATTCTTTTTTAAGGATTAATAAGAAGAATTTAAAAATAAATCTAATCTGATGAATCAAAATTTCTTAATACTGTGACAAATTGCGGCAAACAACATTAATTTTGTTGTTTATGTTATAAAATTAATGTTGTTTCATTATAAAACGATTATTTCTTGAATTATTAGAGAGTTAATATATATAGATTGAAAAAAATCATTTTCCTAATTATATTAAATATTTCTAATACATAATTATATTCTTTTATTATTAATGATTGATTATTACAAATTTAACAAAGGGTTTTCAATGGTTAGCGTTACTTTAGATAACAAAATTTCACAAAATTTGTTAATTACATTATTAATGTATTAGTTTGCTGTAAATACATAATTATTCAATATAAACAACAAAAATGTGCAACTTATTTTAATTTGTTTTTCAAACAAATATTCAGTGGTTCCTTGTTTTTATTATCAATGTTAAGACATAATACTTGAGATCTTAATTTGAAATTTGTTGAAAAAATGATCGAGGGCTTTTGCATCGAATATTCTTTCACTTGAGAAAATTCACTCTGTAGTAAATCTTATTCGTAAGTACCAAGACCTCTTCAAGATCGTACAAGAGCTAATAAATATCACTCTTCAAAATCAGGGAAATTATTCCCGTATAAGTGTAATACCCGACAGAGCCAACTAGCCAAGATCTCAAGCAGAAAATCAAAACCACAGGACCCAGATGGACGTTACAGATTTCTGTTTCTACAATATTTCTTTATATGTTTATGCATGTCATATAGATGTTCACCATGTTATCTATCAACTTTTTCTTTTTTTTTCTTTTCAATTAGTAATCTCATTTTCTGTAAGTTCAACTTGTTGCCGCCATTTGCTTTTAGGTATTCTCGTTTCTTACATTTAGTTATTACTTAAATACAGTTGAGAGGATTTGGCACAGATGGAATACCTGGATGTTTCTCTGTACATACCTGAGTGTACATACCTATCTACATATCTCTGAATGTACATGTCTCTCTACATATCTATGAATGTGCATACATCTCTACATATCTCTCAATGTACATACCTCTCTGCTTATCTCTGAATGCACATACCTCTGTACATACCTCTCTACCTGAATGTACATACTTATCTCTCTGTACATACTTGAATGTTTTGTCATTTCTTTCTGTTTTCTATTCTTATTTATTTCTTCCATTTTGTACTCATCCAATAAGTAAGATAGCTCAGTTTCATAGGCACAGGAGGGCGTTGTGTTATGTTATGGTACTTTATAAGTATCGATTTTAATATACTAAACCAATTTATCAACTCTGACTGTCTGCTTCACTGAGTGATAGATAGTCTTTCTATATGCCTAACCAATTCGTCAATTATGATCCTATATTCCAATGCTATATTTAGTGTTTTAATTCCATCTTGCTCTATATTAATTTCTATCCGTTTCAAACATTTTCTTAAAGCACAAGAATTCCTCGATTCATTTTTCTATTAATTCCATGATTTTAAGCAATTTTTTCTTACTATATAACTAATTTAATACTTTAAGTGAATTGAATCTTAGCTCTAGAATATACATTCCTGAAAAAAAAAAAAACTTTTTAGAAAAAAGTTTCAAGGAGAAAAAAAAAGTTTCCACAATTTTTTAATACAATGAAACACGTTTACTACTATTCGAATTTCAACTTTCTACTTCATGTTTACTTCTTTCGATTTTTCCAATGAACCTAACCAAATCATTAATTATGATCCTATATTGCAATGCTATATTTAGTGATTTAATTCCATCTTGCTCTATATTAATTCCTATCTGTTTTAAAAAATTTCTTAAAGCAACAAGAATTCCTCAATTTCCAAGCGATTTTCTGATATTTTTCTATTAATTAAATGATTTTAAGCAGTTTGCTCCCACTATATAACTAATTGAACCCCTTAAGTTAATTTAAACTTAGTTTTAGAATATACATTCCTAAAAAAAGTTTAGTTTACTTATTTTAACCTCCCGTTGTAAAGCAACACTAAGGCTATTTTAGGTTGGACCAAGTAATTTTGAACCACTGTTAGATGACGAGGACGACACCGGAGATGTCGCCCTCCTCTTCACAGCAGAGGGAAGACATTTAGCCTAACACATTGAACTTGCAAGATACCTCCTCACACGATGGTTCTTCGGTGGAATCGAGTCTTGAACTTGAAACCTTCTGGTTCCAATGTCAAGATCTTACCGCCAGGCCAGCCCCCGTCCCACCCCTAAAAAGGATAAACGATGGATGGAATTAAACAGTAAAAAAAAAGAATTTTTATACACATGGAAACAATCGAAAATTCTACAAAAAAGCATTTTTTAGATAAAAGTTTCATGGAGAAAAAAAAATCACAATTTTTTGCATACAGTGAAGCACGTTTGCTACTGCAGTAATCTCCTGAAGAATCAATATGTTATTTTAGAACTCACAGAGGAGATACGGGTTACATCTACCTCCATTTTTGGTGTTTCTGTATCAGGGCTTTACATTATAGTATTTTTCCATGTTCAAAAATATTCCGAAAACACCTTCTTTATATTCCCATTTCTTTTCGTTTTGGGAGGCATTTTTCTTTTTGTTTCTGGGCTCGGAACCGATAAATCGATGAAAAATGCCGAGGGATAATGTGCAAGCGGGAGATTTTCCACTAGACTCACTTTTCCGATTTTTGTTATTTATGCAAAAAAGAAAGCGAAATGCTAGAAATTAACTATTTATTGAGTTAACGGTTCGTTTTCAGGACATTTCATCGAGCATTGCTATTGTTACGTTCTGAAATCGATTATGCTATGAAAGACCCAATTATCTATTTCAAATGGATTTCTTTGTTTTCTTTTAAGTTTATTTCTGTGTTTTTCTATCAAAATATTTATCAGTGGTACATTTATTAAAATAATTAAATAGTACATATATTAAAGAATATATCAAATCTTGTAAAATATTGCCAAGCAGATAGAACTCAAGAAGACACAGGAAGTAGAGGGAAATGAATTTATTAACTCCTCTCTGAACCCTGTGACTGAGAGATCTTCAGCTTTTAAACAAGTAGGGAAAGTTCCAGAATACCTTTCTGGAGACACTAAGAAAAGGCCAGAGTACTTATCTGGTAAATGAAAGAAAGGTCCACAATCTTCTGGAACACGAAATGAAGGAAAAATACTTAAACCAGCTTAAAGTCTACTGGGATTCGAACTTATGATCTCCTGACTATAAGCCCAGCGTCGTAAACATTCAGCTATGCAGACACAGCAAGGTTTCATTTCAGTGCGGCAATATTTACAATGTTATCTGATTTCTATACGTTATTCGGTATGATAAGAAGATTTTTGTGGTTTGTACACAAAAACAAATATAACAATGCATTTAATATTTGAGATTTAATCCTTAATATCTGAAAAGAACTTATTTATTGATATTATTAAATTCTCAGTAAAATTTTCCTGTTTGACTTCTTTTATCAACAGTCGTTGTTGAGTTGTTTTATAAGAATCACAGTAGGGCGATTGCCCATTTACATTATATGAATATGTGAATGAGATTGCAGTTGCAGTTTTCAGTAGCATTTGTCATTAACAAGCTTTCTGATCGATGTCAGCAATTTTAAGCCTAAATTAATGTGTCTTAGTTTTTCAGCAGCTCCAACTAGGGCCAAGAATACGCCTTAGCTACTTCATGTTTCACATTCACTTGCACAACCCTCTTTTACAGAGGGCCACATTCACACCACTCACAGATAGAACACAGAATAACAACCATGCCCGAACCGGGACTCGAAACCGGAAGACATGCTACATCTAGGTGTGAATGACATACACTCCATATCTACTATCATGTATCAAACATCGTTAAACTGGCTTTATTTGAAAGTGTGGAAAGTTGATCGCCAATTATGATGTTATCTTTTGCTTCAAAATGTGTTTCTGACTCTTGAAAATGAAATCTTAATTTAAATTATATTAGTTCTGAATTAAATTATACGTTTGAATGCAGAACTAGAAGATCTTCGAAAAAATACGAAACGATGTGAGTTTTCAATATGTTTAAAGGATAATCTCTTATTTCTTTGAAAGAACGGAGCATTTGAATGGCACACGAAAATTTCTCATGTTTTACTGACAGCATGAAATTCATGTTAAATGCATATATAATAAAACTTTCAGTATTTGTCGAAAATTGTATGCGTTTAGAAAATAACTTTAAAGTTTACTAAAAGTATATGTTACATCTGAAAATTATAAATATGTGTTTTTATTTTATGGGGAATAATGAGAATAAAATATTATGATTAAATGTAAAATTTAGTCTTAAAAATAAGAATACAAGATAAATTATTAAGATCAAGGTTAATAAAATGATCACATCACTTTGGTACATGTATTTAAAGTGATAAAATAAAATAAATGTTTTCAAACACTATTTTCTGAAGAAATATTTTTATACTGACTCATTTATTATTACCAGAATTATTTCAACACCTTTCTAATTTTTACAAAAATAGTATAAGATATTTTGAAAAATAGTATTGAAATATTTCAAAAATAGGTTTCATATTTTTGATATTGAGAAATTGCATCTATTCATTATTATTTCAACACTTTTTTTATTTATACAGAAATAGTATAAAAAATTTTCTGTCATTTTTTATCATTATTCACATCAAAATAATGAAAACACTTTTCAAAATTTTTATAATCAATTTTATTAAACCATAGCATAGGGGCAGCACATATTCCAGATGATCTGGGCATCCTGGATTTGGGTCCCGGTTCAAGCATGATTGTTCTTATTCTGTTCTATAAGTGAATGGGCCTCCACCCCAGTAAAACGGATTGTGTAAGTAAATGCGATGCGTGAGCATCTATGACATACTCTTGATCCTAGTTGGCGCTACTGCAATCAAGAGATGCATCTTTTCCTTAAAATCATTGACTTCATCAGCTAGCTTGTCCATGGCAAATGAGATTAAAAGCAATAACATTACACCATATCAAAACATATTAACTTTAAAATTCATACGCATTTACATTACTAAATTATTTTTATATATCACAGGATTAATCATCTTTGAACATGAGGATTTTTTAGTTATGCAAAATCGTGTGTTTTAACTGTTAAAATTGCTCTTTTCGAAATTGTTTCCTAGCTAATAAATTACAAAAATCAACAGTGTTCATGGATTCCAATTACAATTCTCTTTAAAATTATAGAGAATTGTAATATAAAATATTTTATATTACAATATATTTATATGTTATTTATATTTTATATAAATAACATATAAAAATTATTTTAAATGACGCAGTATGTTGATTTAAGTAAATCTCAACTATAGGTATAGCAACGAAAATGCTTTCCATCTTTGGAAGTATTGTATCAATAATTGAAATTAATAATAGCATATGGAAATGTAGATGGAAAGGGGAAGTTTTGTGTTTCAATGATATCGAAATGGATGTAACAAGTAAAAGTATAATTCAGTATCAAAAAATATTTTGTGAGAAAAATAAATAACATCTGCTATACCATATGGAAATAAATAGTAATTTTAATAAAATTTATCATAAACTATAACTTACTTCCTATGTGGACACAAAGTTTATCATATAATTTGTGAAAAAAATATTTATTCAATCATGTGTTATCATTCTCCTTCTAAGCTTAAAATTTGTGTCATTTATACTAAGAAGTATTGTAATGCACCCGGATATTGTTAGAATTGACACTCATTTATTGGCAAGCGAAATTAATTTCGTGTTATTGCTTTTTGAAAATGTAATAATAATGCTCTATTTATTGAACATATCAGTGGATACTCGATGTCAAAATCTCCTAACATTTAGAGATTTTTTTAAGTATCCAAGTAGTTAAGAAAGTGCATTTGTAAATGATAATGAAAGGATAAAAAGTGAACAATATAGAGTAAAATACTTTGAAATAGTTCAAGTTGTTAATAGTGACCCGAAAAAAAATTATATTCAACCGAAATGTTAAAATAATTTATAAGAAAATCTTAAAACCTATTGAAAAGTTATGAAATACATTATTAATTTTTAATCTCAAATATAAACAAGAAATTATGCATGAGAAATGGCAAGGTATAACAATTTCATCATTTAAACTATACGAATTATGTTATTATCGAAAACAAGTGCAATCAACCGTAGTTATTTTACAGTTATTGAATCATTTAAATATTTATAGAATAAAGAAACAACAAATAATTCGTTTTTTAAATTGCTATTTTAACTTATTCTGAAATTTTTAATCGATGTAAATACAATTAATTTGTTATTTATATTTTTTGTCGACTATTTTAAATATCTATTATACTCTGGAAAAAATTTATATTTCGTAATTTAAATATTTTCTATAAATGAACAATCATACGAAGAATATTTTTTGTTGACTGTTGTAAATATAAATTATACTCTGGAAAAAATTACATTTTGTAAATTATATGCTTTCTAAATATAAACAAACAATTATATGAAGTATATTGCATAACGTTTATTCCAAAATTCCTCAATGTTAATCGATATCGTTCATCCTATTCATCATAATTTTTTCATGATTCTTTTTAATTTCTAATTGTTCACTAATAGCCTTAAATGCTTGCAATCTAATACTAGTATCTCATGGACAGTAGATTTTTACTACAATATTCCTAACACATATTCTTTAATCTTACCTTTTTGCATATCTTTATCAAATACTTCACTGTATAAATATCAACCACTCTAATACGAACAAGTTTAAGCAGTTGTAGTTATTTGGTAGTTATAGAATCATTTAACTATTCATAAAATAATGAAACAAAGAATCCTTTTTTTAAATTAGAAGGATTTTATGATTCTGAACTTTTTAATCCATGTAAAGACAATCAATTGTTATTTAAATGTTATGATGAGTATTGTAAATATCTCTTAAACTCTGGAAAAAATTTAAATTTCGTAATTTAAATACTTTATAAATATAGACGAATAATTATAGAAGAATATTGCATAATGTTTATACTTAGAATTCTTCACTGGTTATCGACATCGTTAATTCTACTCATTGTATTTTTTTTCATAATTTTTGTTAATTTTAAATTGTTTCCTAATATTCTTAAATGATTACAATATAACAACAGCAATTTTTTGCTGCAATATTCCTAACACAGATTCTTCAATCTTACCGTTTTGCATATCTTTATCAAACACATCACTGTATAAATATCAACCATTCTAACGCGAACAGGTTTCCTTTGGATAACGACGTCATCAATCAGATAACCGTGCGATCCCCCAAGAATAATCCCAGATGTATTTTAACGATATCACCAGATCCTTAAAACAGAGACGCGCTTCACAAATCTTCGGGTTCCAAGAACCTCATTAGTCAGTTAAGCCTCTGCAGTGAATCGGAATTCAAAACTTTCATGCAAACAAACATTTCCAAAGACCCGAGCATTGCCATGGGAAAACGTGTCCTCCATGGCAAATCTCCACAAAAGTAATGCGCTGTCTCCCTTTCTTTTTATAAGGGAATGAGTTTTGCCACAATTTTGCCAGGGAAGATCAATCACCTTGGAATCTAACCTGTGTTTTAGGTGGTAGCAATGTCCTGGAAACTAAACTTGTCAGGGCTCGTACACGGATGTTTCAGGAATATTTTTCTAAAATGATTTGCTCTCGCATATATCTTTGTGCTTCGTTAAAACTGGTAGAGAAGTGACAAATGATGGAGAACTTGTGGGTGGATTGTGTTGAATCACATTTTCCAAGCTGGTTAAACTGGAAGAGAAATTTATTTTTTTACCTGCAGGGAGATTTATTATCTTAACTACACATGGATGGTATTTCTACTTTGTATTGTCCTTTTTAAAATGAGTAAAAATTCAACTTCATTGCACATGATATAACTTCATGATGAGTTTCGACTTTTTTAAAAAAAATACCTTTGAAATACTTGGAAGGCTAATTTCGAAAAGTCAGAATTTTTTTTATTGAAATCGCTTGCTCTATTTTATGCATTTTCCAATTAATTGTTTAACATTTAAAATACTTGAAGTGGATATGTTGATATGAATAAAATAATATTAATGTAACGGAAAAAAAATGTTATTTTTTAAGTGGCTTTTAGAAAAATAAATACACTAATACATAATATATTATTATAGCATTTATCATAGACATGATCGCTGATTAACACATTGAATGCCACGGCAATTTTCAGAAACCTGCCCAAAAATGACACTAACTAATTTGAACTCATTTTTATAATTTTTTGTTGTTGGATTTTAATAAATTTTCTGTTCATGCAAGCCAACATTGATTTTTTGCTCTTTTCTCAGTAGCCATCTATCGATATTACCACTGATATACTACGAGTTTATTCGTAGCTGCACAAAAATAGAAAGCACACACAGTGCGAGATAACTCGTAGTTGGCATCCTAGAAAAGAACACAATCTACGAATTATCTAGTAGTTGGCAATCAACGCGTTAAGACAGCGATTTTAAGTCGGGAGAGAGTCTCTCGTTTCCAGTAACTCTGTTTAGGATCAAGAGTACGTTTTCGCTACTCAATCCTTTTTACGGGGTGGACTTTATTCATATATTTATCTCACTTTTCTACAAATTGTAACACACACATTCATTTACACAAACCCTTTTTACAGGGGGTGAGGGCATATTACCACGCTTCATAGATAGAACATAGGGTAAAGAATAGCCATGCCCGAACCATGAGTAGAACCCTGAATGCCCAGATTCTGAAGAAGACATGCTGCTCGTTCGCCAGGTAACCGGCATTACTATATTAGGAAATTATATTTTACCAAACTAATCAATGACAACTTATCAAATTGATATGCGGTAACAAACTCAAATTTTAACGTGATTATGAAAATTGGCAATTATTTTTATGAATATATTTTAATACATTCATTATACATTATATAAAAATATATCACAATCATTAGATATATACATTATAAAAATACATTACACTCATAAATACACTCATTATACATTATATAAAATTTTATGTAAACGATAATGCCCTCATTATTCATTTTGTGAATAGAATTTATGATTCTCCAATTAAGTGTAAATAATAACGGTTTTGTAGATAATAATAACTTTTCATAAATATATAATACAGCACAATTTAATCTGTTATGGACCATTACTCAAGAAATCTATTTATAAAGTTAACTTAATCTATTTTAAAGTAGATTAAGATATTAAAATAGATTAAGTCATTATATCTTTAAAATAGAATAAGTTTTGATTAAAAACAACTTAATCTATTTGAAAAGTTACTTTTAATCTATTTATAAAGTGAAGCCTTCATATTTTAAGATAAATTTGCTTTGAACTAAAGCTATGGTCAGGAGTTCAGTTCGACTAGAATTTCGTTCGATGTATTTGGCGAAGGAAAAAAATAACAATACAGTCAATATACAATTCATTTTTCAGATACCACCAGAAGAAAGAAAAAATAAACAATTCTTTAAAAAAAACCTAGAAAATATTGCAGTATCCGTAAGAAAAATAAAGCCCAAAAACATATCTCCACAGTGAATTTAAAAGTTCAATGGAAAATAAGAGAAAAAATACCATCTTTATCATCTGGTATATTTCTAGGAATATAAATTTCATAACAGTTTTGCTGAGGTACATTATAAATAGTAAATCGCTACCTTCATAAATTTCAGTCACTCTTATATTTCATATTAGACAAATTTTTTGTTGAAAAATATTTAACTATTCTCTAACTCTTGATAAAGGTGTGAAAAATATATTCATTGAATTCTCTGATGAATGTATAAGTGTTGCAATGTGAGGAATGTGATGCAAAAAGTTAAGCATTATAATAATAAAATTGTTTTGAGTTAGTATTAGTTTGTTATTATATTCATATTTTCTTATCAATCATTTGAGGATCCAATCAGAGGCCTGAGTACATTTTACACACTTAAAATAAGCAATTGTTTTAAGAAATGTAAATGCTTTTAAAGTATTAAAAGTTGATTAATCAAAATAATTTTAAAAAATTTTAACATTTAAAATAAGCAATTATTAAAATTTCGTAATATTACATTTTGTGTTGATGATTGGTATCAATTTCACATCCGTATAAATATAATAAATTATTTCAGAACAAAAAGTTTGATTTCCATTTCGAGTAATCAATTAATTTGAAGCAATGGAAAAAAATCTACCAATGAATATTTTAACTGTTTATTTGTCAAAATATTTTACCATCAATTTTTAATTTTTTTTAAATCCTTAGTTAAGTTGTGGTACAGGATAAACGACGGAAGATTGAAAAAAAAAAAAATATTAATTTAATAAAAATAACTTAATTAATTCAATTAATTATAAAATATCTTTAATTTTATTTTTTAATTGATATATATTTCTTTTGATTGGGAAAAAATTTTTTGAGTGCTATCAAATACTGTTCGAAATAATAGTCATATTGTGTGGATATCTGTTGGATTAAAAATTACTTTAAAGTACCTTCGGAAAAAAATCAGCAAAAAGATCATTAAAAAAATGAATTTGTCACTCTACTGTTAATACACCCAGCTAATAGATATTTCTCTCAAAGCAATAAGATACAGCTTTTAACCAAACTCTGGACTCTTGAAAAATATTTTTCAAGCATTAAAATGGAAATATCTTTTACCTGAAATATCCAACGTTTGGAATCAAATTTATTATTAAAAATTGAAAATCGTTTTTATATCAAAATACCCAAATAAAAGCAAACACTCCTACTCTAGTAGGACTTCCAGTGCAACTCACAAGAAATAAAAGTCCCGAAATTAACAATATGAGGCATGACGTAGTTACTTTAAAGTACCTTCGGCAAAAAAAGAAAAAATATGTTTACCAGCTGCTTTATATTTTCTGCATACCATTTTCAGTATTGTGAATGCGAGGAACGTTTCCATGCAAAATACAACATTTCACTGGAATCAACCGAATATGAATGCTAGAATAACTAGTATTGGTAATAAATGAACTGGTCTTTGAATTACTATCTACTCTGAAAATTAACCTCAAGAAATCACTCCTAATAATTACCTTCTTAAACAAAATAAGAATCCGTGAAAATATTATTTTTAAAAAAATGAATTTGCCACTCTACTGTTAACACGCCCAGCTAATAGATATTTATCTCAAAACCAATAAGATACAGTTTTTAACCAAAAGTTGCATTCTTGAAAAATATTTTTCAAGCATTAAAATGGAAATATCCTTTACTTGAAATATCCAACGTTAGTATTCAAAATTTATTATTAAAAAGTGAAAAAAGCTTTTGTATCAAAATACCCAAATAAACGAAAACATTCCGACTCTTTGCCTCTAGTAGGACTTCTAGTGAAACTCACAAGAAATAAAAGTCCCGAAATTAACAATATGAGGCATGAAGTAGTTACTTTAAAGTACCTTCAGCAAAAAAAAAAAAAAAAAAAAAAAAAAAAACCCAGTTACCCAGCTGCTTTATATTTTATGCATATCATTTTCAGTATTTGGAACGTTTTCCTGCCAAATACAACGTTTCAC